>JARHVA010001348.1:2545000-2560000 GCA_037957365.1 Torreya grandis | reverse complement strand
ATAAGCAAGGTTGTACATTCAATGCATTTATCTTGACTAGGATGATGTGTCACTTGGGAACACATTTCATGTCCAAATTAGTTTTATTGGATAGTTACAACTATATTCTAATATTTTTAAGACACAAGTGGAAACCAATTAATATTTGAATTATGTGACACAATAACTTCCCATTGAGTTTTGATCTCTTAGGGTTCGACAACGTTGACACGTTTAGGAGACTCACCTTTCTTATTGTCAATTTGCATGCTGATTTCTCAATGAGCCCTATTGTCCTTTTCTCTAACATTTTTGACCGATTCTCTGTTACTCAGAATGACATGGTAGACGCATATTGCATTAGGATTTATAGATATCTAACATCTCTAAAAGTTACAAAAGAGTGACCTTTCTAATTCTAAATAATGCAATAATGTGGCATTGGCCTGACTTTTCTCGATGTATGATAATTATGATGGGTCCAAGAAATTACTCTAACTAGATCTTAATCATGTGGTGATCTCTCACTAGATATGGATTTTATGGACCCTGACATATATAATAGGTTTTATAAACTAGCTTCCATGACTCCAAATGACACATCAATTTCCAATTGGATGGTGTTCTCCTAAGCTCTAACATTTATGACAAGGCCATGAGACTAGTATTTATTACTTGGATTGATAATGTTTATACCTACCTAGACTAGCATATAAAGTGGTGTCTTGGTACTCATACCACATTACATGCATATGACCCTATACCTTAGATTTTATGCACTAGTATCCAATGTCTAGCATGTGCTATCACTCTATTATTTTTTCATTAAAAATTCTTGTCTAAACATAATTTTACACTTTATATCTTTATTTTGAATAGGATGATGTGTCACCCAATAACATGGGCCATACCCTGATTAATCATGGTTAACTACTCATTCTTTATTCAAAGCATTATGAGCCATAATAAATGACCATTTCACCTTTGCATTATATGATGTGGCACCTTGAAATTGAGATAAATCTTCTCAGGCTTTGAAAGGCATGTGAGACTTATTTTTATGACTAGGAATGGCATGTGGATCTATCATTGAGTTTGATTTTTCTTGTTTCCCATACGTCTAACAGATCCTGGCCACTTTCATTTCTAACACTAAATGATGGAGCTAATCACCATTATGGCAGGCTTTCTCAAGATCTAATATCTCCAATAGGTGGCCAAAATAATTTATCCTAGCTTAGAATGATGTGATAATATGCGATTATAATGGATTCGATAGGCCTTTAACATATTTGATTGGTATACAGAGTTGACTCTCCACTTCTAAATGTGGGGGAGGGGGAGTTATAATTACACTGAGTTGTCCTAACCTATAACATCGATGGAAGGTCCATGGAATTGGCCTCTCTGACTCCAAATAATAAGACATGTAAATATTACATCACTCTCTCTTGGGATGTGACATTTACAATGGGAATGGAAGACTGGCATTATTCTAAATGATGTGTAAAGTTCCTATTGGGCTAGACTTTACTAGATTCATAAGATAATGAGCTAATAATGACAAAAAAGAAAAGCATTCATTAAATATTATATGTTAGCCATAGAGCATTCTATTTTACCATAGAGGATAATGATTTTCTTGCTCTGGGAAAAAAATACATCCACAACAAAATAGATTTTCATGTAAATCAATCTACAATGTTACCAACATGATATGCTAAAAACATACAGATAGTACTTGGTGTTTTCTTTTAAATATTTAAAAAGTCTATTATTCCATGTGCATAATCAAAACAATGTTTATTTTAAAGTTTATAGTATATTTCATGGAAAAATATGCACAATATATACTTCTTGTACAAGCATAATAATTTTCTGAGTCTTTTTTATTGATTTTATTTCCATACTTTAGCAAATGTTAATGACTTGTTCAAAATTTGATCAGTGAACTCTAATAATTGTTGCAAAGTTTATGTTTTTCTATCATTTATATTTTATTTATAGGTATTTATTTTTTTATATCTATTTACTTTTTAATACTTTTATGTTTAAGTTTATAATTACAATAAAATGAAAAAAATGTTATGTTTATAGGGCATATAGACTCTAATTTTTTAGTAGTTAAAACATGTCTAGGCCATTTTTTTCACTATATGGATCCATACTCCAAAAAAAAAATATCGACTACCTGGATTTCCATATTGGCATTGGTGGCAATTAATGGATGATATTTAGGATTTTAAGGATTACGCATACATTTTTTGCATTAATGTCATTTGAAATATCTCTTGGTATAAATTTGAAAATATAATTAGATGATGTGATTTTATCTTTTTTATTTCCAAATCCAAAACTAAATTTGCATTCCATTATCTTGCTAGGTGGATATAGAAATGGGAAGATGATGTTTTTCAAAAATATCCAATCAATTCTAATTTCCCATTTTGCTAACAGCAAGCACATGGTGAGCATGTGTCAACATTTCATAGATTTTTTCATAACTACCCTATGATTTCTAACACGTCACCCCTAAATCATTTTTTTAATTATATGTCACCATTTAATAATTGTTTTATATTCTATGGCTTTACTCTTTGTATGATGATGTTCCACCCAAGGAACTAGTGGCATATCATGATTCATTCTATTTAACCAGTGGCACTCCATTCTTATCTTCTTGAGTCACAAGTAGAGAATAATTCTTTTTTTTAATTATATAGAACTATAATTTCCCATTGGGCCTAATTATTTTGGCTTCCAATATCTCTGATATATTTTAATATCTTACTTTTCTAACTCCAAATGGTTTAGTGATCTTCTATCCAACCAATACTTACTGGGTGCATGTACCTCTAGTTGGTCTATTAGACTACTCTCTAGTGTTGAATGATGTGATGAGTTCCCACCGAGTAGAGTTCTCTTATGTGATAACATATTTGAAAACTCTCAAGGACTCATTTTCCTCACTCTAGATAATGTTTTGATCTTTGTTTGGGCCTACCTCCACTAGGATCTAAATTTTGTGTCAGTTTCAAGAGACTTCCCTTTCTGACTCCTGATAGCATAGAAAATATGCTCAAATTCAATTCATAAAATGAAAACACTTTGTCAAATCATTAAAAATTAATAAATGAGTGTTAATTAAATTCATTACTTTGAAATCTACCAAATCATATAAAAAAAATGTCATCGCATATGACATAAATGTCATCACACATGTTTCAATAACTTATCTTAGTAAATAGATAATATTTTTAATGCTTTGGTAAATAAAGAAAATGAACAATAAATAGGTCTTGTCATTGATAATAATATTTATACTCCACTCATTGTATTAGTCATTGATATTAGCAATCAATTTCATTTTTCTCTTTCTTTGCCTTCGTCACTACCATATTTTGGCTACGATTCATTCATGTCTATCCATTCATTTCCTACCATTGTTATTTTTGTATAATGTTACGTCAAACTCTTTATTATTATCCTCTATTTCTACTCAAATTTTAATGGAGATAACTATTTAAGAAGTTTTGGCTCATCCTTTATTTCCATGTTGTTGCCAAAACCCACAAATGGCTTTCATTGGTAGAGTCTCACCCCATTGTCTATACAAAATTTCTTGGATTCCTACCTATCATGTTTTCAAAGATCTCTTTTCTATCATCTATGAAGAATTTATCTCTACAACTAACATGATCAAATCTAATTCTATTTCTACTTCTATATTTTCTACCAACATAATGTTCATTTTCTCTAACAAGGAAAAGGTAAAATCCTTTTTTGAATTCTTTGTTAATCTAGTCTTTAAGGTCAATTTGGATGAAGCTATAGCAACCCTAGATGATGATCAAGGAGATTCTCTACCATTTAATGGTAGATAAAAGTTTGGGTTTGTGTCGATGGTCATGTTCAGGGACCTTGATTATATCTAGTCCCTAGTTTCTAAGATGAAATCAGATAGGTTATTAGGTTATTTGTTTCCCCCACCACTTCTAAATAATGATTTTTCATCTCTATTTTCTATGGAACCCATGCATGATATTCACCACTCATGATAAATAATTGAATCACTCATATTCTTGGTTAGGCTTGTCTTGCATGATATTTATTCTTTTCATCCATGGTTGATCAGACAAGCTCTGATAATAATTACAATGGCTTTGGATGAACATTCAATTGTAGACAAATGCAAGTAAGAGTAATTGGACACTTTTTCTACCTCTGAGGTTCCTTGTTCCAATGTGGTGATTATCGATTCAGCCTATGGTAAGCATCTTCTACTAGATAGTGATTGTTTTAGGCATGTCGTTTCTTTAAAATTTATTGAAATCGTACCAATTGACTAGATTTGTGAATGTACATTTTATTTTTGATCTCTTAATACCTTTTTTATCCTCTGGTAATACATTCTAATTTTTTTTTGTAATTTAGCCTATGATATGGTAAGGAAATTAAAATCTTTTGGTTATTGTTTTTTCTTGGTATATTTTTGTTTTTGAAACAATCGCATGAAGTCTCAAATTTTATGACATGCTTCATATGTCTGCATCATTTTATTATTATTATTATTATTATTATTATTATTATTATTATTATTATTATTATTATGGTTTGAAATTCTTATTTATGACCATCATACTAAGTGAATGGATAGAGTTATGTATATAACTCATTTATGTGAGAATATATATATATATATATATATATATATAACTCATTTATGTGAGAATATATATATATATATATGTATATATATATATATATATGTATATATATATATATATATATATATATATATATATATATATATATATATATATATATATATATATATATATATATATATATATATATCAGGCACGAGTCCCAAAAACATTTTTACTTATTATTATTTTTAAATGGCTGAGAGGGGAGGTCTAAATGTTATTAATTATTTTAACTACTTGAATATTTGTACTTACAACCTTTAAAAAATAATTTAGATGATAATAAAATTTTCCACATAATATCTATCTTGTAAACAATATAATGTCACAACTTATGTTGTCACATTTGAGAATTAACCTCTTTTTAAGAGGCTATTATAATTAAAACCATTTCACAAGTACACACTTTCACAACTAGACTGAGGTAGTAAAGCCACTTCATGATTCTTATTTATTAAACTAGCATAGATATCTTAAATACATTTATCTAAAATATGTCAAGAGATATCAACCTTGAAGCACCTATTTTATGATGAAGGTTAGATAGACACCTCAAGATTGATATCTATTGATGTATTTATGATAACTATGCTAGTAGCACCTGTAGGTGTGGCATTGACATTAAATAAAAAATACCAATTAATTTATTATTTCATGTTCATCCAAATAAGAAATATACATGTAATTCAATGATAATTAAAGAAAATAATTTAATATACATTAAAAATTGAAAATAAGTATAATATATGTTATTTCAAATATGTAACATTTTTGTAGTTCTAAGGAATTGAGTCTCTCTTCCTCATCTTTCCATTTGGAAAGTTGTTTTCCTATTTTCAACTTATCATATCTGTCATATGAAAATGGAGACCAAATTTTGAGTCCTTCAAGATATTTTGCATATGAAATGGAAAAAAATGTTAACCCTAGTCTTTCTGAATGCCCTATATTAATTTTTTCTTTAGAAAGAGTCAATCCTTATGATTTGTGTATGGATAATCCCCAATCTAGTCTTAAAGGTAATTATTATGTTTGTCCCCATTATATTTATGTATTTGGAATTATATACAGAGTTGCATTTGAAAATGTCATTCAAGAGTAACTGTCAAATTCTACCATAACATGTTGTTAGCTCTAGTGAGGATATATTATACTCCGAACATATCCTAGAGATGCATTTACAAGTCTTGATTCTATACATAGGTTACGGTTTAAAATCACCTTTACATCACTTGATATTAATAATTCCACATCCAATTCATCATTCTGCTCTCTTGATGCTTGGGTGTAATAAAATATTTGTTCTTAACATTAAAAGATTATAATAATAATAGTCTAATGTGCGTCTCTAAGATTGGTGAGCAATTTTTGAAACCTTTTCTAGTTGTGACTTTCTCCTTGTTTAATTACCTTCTCCAAAATAACAACTATTTTAAAGTTTTCACATAATATTTTTCTATCTCTTACTATTTTATGGTGATTTATCAGTCATATGAGGTAGGTGGCCCAAATATCTTACTAAAATGATTGATCTACCTCCAAAACTCATGTTTGCATTTTTTGGAAATGCTTGACAAAGTCATGCATCTATGCTTTGAAACATTTTTTCCCCAACGAAACTTATTTCATCAATTAATATGTATTTTATATTTCATATTTCTTCATGAAAAATTGTGAGTCTTATTCCTTATAATTCAATAAAGTATGTGATTGGGATTTGCAGTGTTTAGTGTATTGTCAAAGCACCAATATTAAACACTACAACTCTAGTTGGTGAAAGTAATAGAAGTGGACAACACTGCATAGTTGATGATTTATTTTGAGAAATTTTCATAAATGACACCAGTTAGATGTGATTTTACTATTCCTTCTATTCATTGAATTATCATGCATAGTGGTGCAACATTATGCATCTGAATAAAATGTCTCATGATTATATCAAGTGCCTTTTTTGGCAACTAAGGTTCCATATGAAATGTTACTTGTTATATCATCCAATATGAGTAAGCCATTGTCTTTCATTATGATTATAAAATCTATAGCAAAAGTTGTGTATTATTCTACTTTATATTCCTGATTCCATGGTGCTTATCTATCAAGATCTCTTTTGCTCAACATAGCTAATTGTAACACTTCCATAATTTACCTAGGATGTAACCTTGCTATGATTTCCCACTCATGTTTCATTGTATTTTGATGAATAAATTGAACATCATCACATTCAACATTAGTTTGATTTTCATGGTCATTTGTCATAGTCCACCACTTCAAATGCTGAGGATTGTAAGTAAATGACTCCTAGTATGATGTTATTATATCATCATCAAGTCTAATATCTATTAGTATATTATGAAATGGCTTGCAAAGCGATAAATTTGACCAACAAAAATTAAGCCATTTTTTCCAATTCCCATATTAGCACTATAGTAAACCTTGGGAATACTCTCACAATAGATACCATAATCCTTTCCTCCCATTTATTATCTGACCTTCACTTTGGATTATATGACCACGATATAGCTATCACTATAAGTGAAAGATTTTCCATTTCATAAAGTCTATTCATGTATCCATCAATGAAATATTTTAAGGTTTTATCATTTTTTAGTTCTATAATATGTGTCATCACATTCAAAACTTCACTTGAAACATTCAAAGTGACAAAAACTATACTACTCTCTAGCAATGGAATCTCTAACAACATATGACATGTCTCATGTGACACAATGTAGTTTACAATAAGGGTTTATGTTATGAGTCTTCTATATGCTCTATCTTCTAATTTATTAGAGTTTCAAATGTTTTAAAGTCGTATTAAAATTTGATGATATGTCTCAAAATTATTCTCAAATTTTGGTGCATATTTGGCAATGTAATTGATTACCACATGTTTTGAAAACATAGGTTGTCAATCTACATTTTATCTGCACAATTATAGTATGCTTTGGTTACATGTATTTACATGATCATCATTTATTATAGGATCATATTTTTTATCTTTGATTTTTGGGTCTTCAAATAATTTTGATCCATTCATATTCAATGGCCATAATGCATTGTACCTATAAAAATAAAAAATAAATATTTTTCGTAATCATATTATGATATATTTATATATAGAAAAATATGAATGTATTAATATCTTACCTACAATCCATCTTTCTTCTCTTATTACGTAGGCAGGCACCCTCTCTACACATTGTATTATTGTCTACACAATTGAGCATCTCTTCATAGTCATGGTCAAGATCCACTTGTGCCAGTGGATGTGTATTTCAAAGACATGTATGTTATAAATAAAATTGGAATATCCATATTGCATCATACATAATTTTTTATCTATTATTATAAGATAAATTATTTATTATGTAAGAATTATATATGAAAAATATTCATAGCATACTTGTATGTTTCATTGATGTGGATCTCCACACAGATTCAAGGCATGGATAATAGAATCAAATTATTTTTTTAGCAATTTATAGATCATGATTATTTGTCTAATCAAGGTTCTACATGTGTGGTGCTCCCTCTAACCATATTAACCCATGTGGATGTGGTGAACCTCTATGATGCCATTAATATCTAGGCCAATGATATTTCTCTTTCATTCCTTTTATAGTGTCTCCTTTCAAAAAGTTGTATGTCACAAGTGTATGTAATATGCTACTATATGAGGATAGTAAATAATATTTTGTTGATGCCATTTTTATGACTCTTGAAGATTGGTTGGTGGTGTTCGTAGCATTAGCACATGCATATAGGGCCAATACATATCAACTGCACTCAAAGTGAAAAAAATATTGGTGTTTCAATTTGATACAATATGTCACTTAATTCTGAATGGAATTTTTTCCCAATAAGACCATGTACCCCTCAATGTGGTACTAAAACACATCAAATGATCAGTTAGATGAGAGTGTGGCATGCTATCCATATCCTAACATAATTCATTGATGGTGATTATCATGTCTTGAAAAATAATTTTCACAAAGATTGTAGATGAAATTTATGCATAACGTCTCATAATCATATTCATCATGCAATATATGAATCGTAGGTATCATCCAAAATAGTAATCCTTGTATCAAATTTAATGTTTAACAAATTTATGTAGATGTACTTATTTCATTCTTGGTTCTATAAAATCACACATTCCATCAAAAAATAATGGGAGGAAGGCCATATCATTTAACCCTTCTATTACAATCATTTATAGGATATGCACCAATTTATGGTCATTCCATCAAATATCTAGGTTATGCATTAGGATTAATCACCCATGCATTAATCAATTCCATCTCTCTCATGGCATTTGGGGGTTTAGAAGCCATTGAGTTCATGTGGTTTATGATATTTAATTCATCCATTTCAATCATCAGACCCTAAAATATATATTCATTCACATTTGAATCAAACTCCATATGTACAAATTTCAATTGATCAAAGATATTTTTATTAAAATTTGGTGGAAGTTCGATACGTGCATTTTCATCAATTTGAACATCTCTATAGAACTTATCATGTTATATTTTATATTTTATTTCCGTATAAACTCTCTCTCTATTAACTATAAAATTCTAATTTTTTCCACATTGATATTTTCTTTGAAAAACAATGATTGGAATATCTTTTATCTCATCTGGTAAAACCTTAGCAATTTCTTTAACTTTTTGTAAAAAATTGATCTTATGTCCTTTATATTTATATTGACCTCTATTTGGATGTGTGACTTGAAATATTAGATTGACTCATGCTATCAACATCTCTTATACTTGGGTTAAACATTCAAATTCTAGTGGCTATGGACTAAGATCCATATTGTTTGATGCTAAAAATTGATGATCATTTTTATCATATCAATATATGTGGTAAATTGTACCTTTAGGTGATTGAGATATATTTATACCGAGGTAACTTTCCTGAAAAATATAACACATACTTGGTGAAGCCAATTTTTCTTGACGATGGCAAAAAATCATTTGTAATGCCTTTAAATCTACGTCTATATTTCCGCTATTATCATGTATATTTTTCATATTATTTTAAACACCATCATCCATTTCATTTCTTTCTCTATTATCTTAGGTTTCTAACATGCATTCTATGGTCGTTGAATTCACGTCTTTAGAGCTAGAATCAATAGTAACATTCGTTTCATGATGTCTTTGAACTGCTTCATAATCACATTCTTGTAGTTTGTTTCTTTCTTCATTTGTGAATTGATTCAAATGCATTTATCTTTGTATTCTTCTTATTCTTAATTTATGTTGCCCATCTTGAGATGTTTGTATGTGATATGCCATCATTTCTTGGGTATGTTCTCTCATTTCTACTTGTAGTTTTTGAACTAGCATTTCTGCCCTCTGTTTTGCATGTCTTTCTCTTTCATTCTTATTATGTTGTCATATGTATTCTTTTATTCTTTGTTCATATTTTATTTGATATTGTTGAACATATTCTCTTTGATATTCCATTCATTATTTTTTGATTTTAAAATTTAATCGTAAACGCAGCATATATATTAAATATATGCATAAAATATTCAATCTATTTTTGTCAAAAATTTAAACTACAATTAACCTTTTTTTATAAATACAAAAAATTAATTATAATATACTATTAATAAAAGTAACAAAATACATTTCATAATAAATATCATATAAATAAAATTATCTAATGCATGTCATAATAAATATCATATAAATAAATTATCTATAACACTGTTTTATATTTTAACTCTTCTTTAAACTATATGTGACTTAATATTTTATAAAATAACAACATTTAAACTAATTTAAAAAAAAATTTATCTATCTTACTATTTTCTTGTTTAACATTTAAACTAATTCAAATAAAATACTATTTGCTTGATTAATATAAACTATCAAAATAGGCATAGAGCTCATATAATATAGTGCGCAATATAATTAACTATAATAGGTAGCTCTAAGAAAGACTTACTTAACTATAACAATTTTTTAATAGGTGTAATTGTTTATTAGTTTCACTCCTATATATTAGTGACCTAACAAAAATAATTCCGTTGAAAGTAAAAGTCAATACACAGATAAACAAAATATACTTATGGAAAAGATTAACATTAACGAGTTTGTACGTGCAGGTCTCTTGTCTGCGTAGCTGTAAATTTATCACTCATCTCTTTGTTCTCTCTACGAAAGCACCTCTACGTGTTTTTATGAGACAGTGGTTTCCTGAGAATAAATTTTATGTTAGTTTAAATGGATTTGGCATCTTTTTCCTGCCTTCGGCCAAAAAGAGAAATGGATTTTTGAGGTTCAATCTTGGTGAAGAGACTCAAGAAGGGGCACGATATAGGTATTTACTATTTTTGCAGTAGAATTATAAATAAAATTATAATAAACGCAGCAGGAGAATTAGGTTATAAATAATTTAATGTATTGATTTTTATTTTAGATTTAGGTTTTTAATGATTATTTAATATGTTTAAGAAATGTTGGAAAAGAACATAGCAGAATATACGATATTTTTGAAAACATACCTCTTCATTCCAATAAAGCAAAAACAATAGTCTCGATGGAGTGATGGGACTGTAGAAATCCAAATGCAAGATTCAAGATGCAAAAATATTTGAATGGAATGATAGAAAAATCTAATTACAATATAATGTGTTTATTTATATATTTATATATATATATATATTTATTTATTTATATATATATATATATATATATATATATATATATATATATCGATTCAAAGAAAAAAATAAAAGTTATTTACTCGTATCATTATAAACATGATGCTAGTGTAAACTACACGTCTCAGCATAATAATCTCTTAATTTTACATTATTTAATATAATTTACAATAATACTACTAAATGTTATTAACATGTTATCTACAATTTATATTAGAAAAATCAGGTGAATAATTACTCGAATCTCACTATAATTATTAAATATTCATACAACCTACAATCGAATATGTCCAATAATTTATTCACCAAACCAAAGCTTTTATTAATTTCTACTTTTGAAAGGATTTAGTTTCATGACAGTACCCTAAAAATTGAAAAATAAATTGTAAATAATCTTTACATTTTTAAACCCTGAAAGGGTGCATGTAATGTTGGAAGCGGCTACTATCGATCTTTTTTATAAAATCATTTATATCTTTTCATAAAAATAAAAATAAAACAAATATTAACTATATATATATATATATAATCTTGATGCTAAAGCATTCAATAAAATATAAAGCATATAAAACAAAAGCTTTCAAAAGCTCGGACATATTGATTTAATAAATCGGGTTATTTTAAATTCGTTAATACGTTTCATTCTTCCACAAGATTATATGGAATCACCTTTAACACGTATTTTGTTTTTCTTGTAAAATGTCATCTCTGCACGCACAAAATAGAAATCTATATATAATTTTTTTTTTCCGTTATGTGAATTCGCCCAAACATCTTTTGACTTTTTGTTTTGTCGTTTTGAAGTAATTTTTTATTAGCGTTATAACTTATTTTTTTGAATACGAAGTTATTTAAAATATAAGATTTTCAAAGGATTTAATATCGCTAACATTTTTGATGAATTAATAAGATTATATTATTATTAATTAATTTAGTATGAAATAAATTAATATTAAAATATATGAATATTATTTTAATAAATTCATAGTGTATATAAAAAGTTATTATCAAGTTTTTTATATAAATATAAGTTGAAAATTATTAATTTTGTTTTATTTTAAAATAAATAATTCAACGAATATATTTATTATATTGTATGTATTGGGTTTTAAAGTTTCATTTTAAGATATTAGTTGTTTTTTTTTTACTTTTATTTATTTTTGATATTTTTTTTAGTCTTTGAATATAAATAAATATTATAAAATAATAATATATTTCTTCTAACTTCACATTAACTAGTGATAATGGCATCTATCTAACTACATTAATATATTAAGTTGGGAAGAATCGTTTCAAAAAAATAAATGAAAACACTCCAAACTACATTATATAACCAATATATTTTGAATTTTGAATTGAATTTTTAAAGTAAAAAATAGAAATAAAAACTTCCATCATACTGAACCCCATTATTACCATTGTAAAATATTAAAAAATTACTTTTAAATTTGTTTCATCTATCAATTTATACACATATAAATAATTTATATTTTTAATAAAATAATTTTTAATATATTTCATAAAAACAAAATGAAAAATAAAAATAATACTTTTACTTATAAAAAAAATAAATAATAATAACTACAACAAAAATATAATAATTTGAAAGATATTAAATAATATTACATTTAATATATTTTTATAAAAACTATAAATTAATTTTATCTAAAATAAATATTAAAAATAATTTTTATCATCATCATTATCATTATGCACTCTATTATTCACTTCTAATATTTCGCACTATATTATTCCCTTCTCATATTTCGATTGAATTATGCAATTATGCATAATATTTTGAAGTGTTTATCAAAAAAAAATTTAATACAAAATGCTGTAGCATGCAATAGAATACGAAACGTAAAGACTAATCTTTCTAAAAGCTCCGACATATCTAACTTATTAAAGACCATCTCCATGCTTCTGATGCTTTTATCGTGTTGATTTTAAGGACTCTCAATTTTATTGCATGAGGTCATAAAATATCACTTAAAAATAAAAAATAAAAATTACACGTGGAGATGCTCCTGCATTTCTCAAAACTCACTCCATATGTTTCATTCTTCCATAAGTCTTCTTCACATTACGAATGCACTTTTGTTTTCATTAATGTTGTTTATATTTTTTTATATATAATGTCATCTTTTTAGGCCATATAAAATAGAACTAAAAGGACAATTGTTAAGAATCTTTTAAGTTTAGGGATTCAGATGTTAGATGTATAAAAAATAATTTATTTGAAAGTTTAATATTTTGTTTTTTATTTATATATTTTTTGATTTAATATATTAAAATAGAGAAGTCATAATTTAAAACATAAAATTTTAAAATATGAAATTTGAAATGTATTTAAAAAAATGTTATGCAATATTTTTTTTAATTACAGATAAAGAGGAGACTTTTTGAAATTAGGAACTTTGGACTTTAAAATATAAACAAATAGACAAGTTTTAATACATCTGGATACCATTTTTAGTTTGAAAATATAACAAAGTAAGTTTAAGGATTACGACCAATCCAAAAACATTAAAAAAAACAATTTATCGAAGGATTTTAAGGAAAATACCGTCAAACTTGAAAATAAAAATAAAATAAAAAGCAAATAAGAAACAAACAATAGTAGTCAACAACCTAGATCAAAAAGTAAACTATTATAACAAACTATTTTGATGTACTAGCTTCCACTCCCCTCGTTTGTATTTGGCAATATGAAGATAAATAACTCCAAAGCAACTTTTAGAATTTAAGCCAAATGAGAATCTATTAATCCTTCACTTGAAATCATATAATTAAATTTAATGTAATTATGATATATATTAATATATTAATTGTTAAAATGATAACATATAATGATATGCTGTAATTATAATATATAATAAAAACCTAATTACTAAAATGATAACATATAATTAATGATATGATTAAATATTGTAAGATAAAAAATAGACAATTAATATATAATATTGTAACAATTCTTTAAAAATAACTAAATCAATTAATTAGTCATCTTAGATTAAAAACCCATTTTAACTCCTAATTTTTTTGGATCTCTTGGCTCTTTTCTTGGATCCAAAACTTATCGATCATGTGAATTAGCCAAGGCAATTATTGAATTTTGTTTTGTCCTTAGATGTAATTATTTGAGGTTTATTATTTTTTTATTTTATATAAGTTTTTTAATATTAATATATTTTTTGGAAAGATATTATCTGGATTGGTATTTATTATCATATCTAAATTTTATGATAGAGAAATAGTTAGGTATTAAATTGTTCAATGAATTATAGACGTTGGAATTTGATATTATACTTTTTGCTATATAACTTGTGAAAAATAAATATTAATTTTATTTTTTAGAAAAACTTATTATTCTTTTCATATATTGGTTGATATATATTTTGGTTTATGTAGTAAAAGTTTCTTATTATTTTAAATTGACATTTTTTGAGGGCCAAAGAGAATGTGAAAGGCGGATTTTTTTTTATGAATTAAATATTTTCCTAAATTTAAATATTTTTGTTGTTTTTTAATAAAAAAGTTGGTATGCATGAGCATGCATTGATGCCATGGTGCATGATGATGTTGGCTGTAGTGTGCCTTGGCATATGTGTTATGTGTATATATTTTTTC
>JARHVA010001348.1:2490000-2540000 GCA_037957365.1 Torreya grandis | reverse complement strand
ATTGATTTAGCACAAAACAACCAAATCTAAGGCATTTTTTACAAACATTAGTTATATCTCAAGCATAAATTTATAATATTCACCATAAAATATAAACTATTATAGTAATCATACTTGTTATGTGGTCATTTTACCACTTTCAATTATGATTTATGCATAATCTCTTGTCATATATCTCAGAATGAAATTAATACCCAGTTAACCATACCATTATGGTTGGTAAAATTTACATCATTCATGGGTCAGTGCAGAATCCCACACCAACCACATTGAACATTGGAGAGGCCATCCAAGTAACTCACATGTAACCCTAAAAAAATTTAGTATGTTTTTCATTAGTTTTGTGAGTTTACATAATGAGTATAGGTATCCTAATCCCACAATCATTTTACAAATAATTCTTCATAGCACCTAAGAATTTCAAAAAAACTTGATCAAAATTTTGTATTTCCCCTCTTGAGCATAGACAACCATGTTAGTCATGCCTTTAAACACATCATAATATCCTTTGAAGAATATTCTTCTTGTGTGTGTGTGTGTGTGTGTGTGTGTGTGTGTGTGTGTGTGTGTGTGTGTGTGTGTGTGTGTGTGTGTGTGTGCGCGCGCGCGCCTACATTACAACAAGTACAACCTTGTTTTAATTAATAAAAATCCAACTTATAGGACCTTAGTGCTTTAAAAGAGTAAATCAAAGAATTCACACATAGGTTATTTTTAAAACAACCTCAAAGAGGTGGGTAAGGTAACACTTAATCCACAAGGTAGTCATTATGCATGAATATCCCATGATCAACTTATGGCACACATGATACACAGCTCTAAATGAATCTGATGGCTACCTCATGCAGATTAAAAAAGTAGATTTTCATCCTACAATAGATTCCACTTCTTAACCCATACTTGGTCTAAATCAATGTGGATATAATGCTTCTCCACCCTCAACCTCAAACTTGCATCAATGTTCATCACTAGAGCAATGATGCAAGATTACACCACATAATATAATATTATACCGTGACAAATTTAATTAATAAAAATTGATTTCAAGAGGGAAAATTTACACGATAAAGTTGTTCATGATTACATTGCTTCATATCAAGAGTTAACAACATAAGGTCAAACTTATTCTATGACATATACATGAAATACTTATTAAATAATGTTTGATAACATATAAAAATTAAAAATTTGCATGGTCTAACATAATCACATATAACATAGAGGTTTACACAACCTACAATAGTTTTACATGCAATCAAGGAACCATGTGGAATATGATACACATGTTTATTCAAAAGTTTTGATAATTTATGCCAAGGGTGTTTTATCATCACAACAAACACTTAAAAGTGAGCCACAAGGGTCAATTAATTTTACTGGTCCACACAATGTTTAGATGCCATCCTAGACAATATAAAATATCCATCATTTATCATAGTATGCTCAGTTTCAAGGATCTAAAATTTACCATCACCTTCATTCATGGAAGGGTGTGTTTCAATAGAGCCCATTAATCTATATCCTTGAGAATGAAAAAATTAACAATAGTATTTGGACATCATGGATTAGATGGCTAACGATACCCATTAATAATAAGATATCTCCAAAACTTTTCATTTTTCTCAAGAAAATTAAGCACATTCACCACCACTTGGCTCTCCAAGAATGAATCACATCCTTGATTTTTCCAAGGATGTCATGTACCTCAAATATCATATGAGGGCTCATATAATCAATCTATCATAATACACTAGGTGTTTATCTTTTTATTCCAACAACAAGTTTCTATCACTAGTCATTTTATTAGCCTACCCATCAAGCCAATGGTTGACTAGTGCTACTTGTCCTATGTAGTTTGGCCTTGAGAAGGGTAGACTCAACCAAGGCTCAAGGTGAAGTTTATATTACTACTGTGAAAATTACATCATTTCATAAGCATTAATTTAAACTAAAATTCATAAATTTTAGCACCTCAATATCATATAACATCGTACCTATTCACTATTAGTTTACATGATGGTTGAAATCAACCAATAATAATAGTGTTTCAACCAAAAATACCTTCCTGGTCTTGCTTACAAGTCCACTACTTTTGACCAAATAGTATTCTCTAAGCACTAGTCATACTTATATTTTTTAAATAAAATTGCATGGATGTAATCAGTCACTTAAAGTGACAAACAAAGTCAAGTAAAACATACACCTACTTGCCATAGCTATGAAAAAATTATCTGCATAAAATCAATAATTAATTTTTATTTTAAAAGAATTTTTTTAATCACTAAAGATACATCATCAATAATAGTAGTATCTTATTTTATAATCATTTCTAAAAAAATTAAAATTAATTCATAAGGCTTTAATAATATTTTTTCGCATTTAGTCTTTAATTACACCACCTTCCAATATTAGATGATTTGCCTTAGAATAGCCTTGCCCAACGATAACATCTTATGTATGTTGAGTTGTCTTAGTCAACTTAAGGCCACTCATCACAAGAGTGCTATAACAACTCAATAATTCATGCATTTGAATATATATTACACTAAAATATTCAATTCATACGAATATGATATTATAAAAATTCTATCCATAATGATCATTAATTATGCTGGAAGCACAAAACCCTAATATTTTTATAATTTTCAAGATTGTTAAAGGAACCCATCATTTATGATATCAACAAAATATCAACATTTAGTTTGAAAAAAAAAATTGGTATTGATTATAAATTCATTACCTTGGATAAAATAGTACTTTACAAGCATTAGTCATGAGACAAAGCACTTTATTAGCTTATAGTTATGCCACACAATTTCTAACAATGAGTTAGGATACCATTCTAACCTCACTTAAATTTTTGAGACTTAATTCATATTTTATACCTTTGTTATCTAAAAGGTTTATATTCAACAACAACGGTATCAATCTAAGACAACTTTATTCAAAAATTAATTTATTAGTTAAGGACAAATATAGTTAACATGCCAAGAATCATAATACAACAACTTCACCAAGTTGTCAATTAAGTCTTTAAGATCAAAATAAGGCCTACTAAGTCCATTCAAGACTTCACTTAATAAGATAGTAAAGGTAGCCATAGAAATCACATTATAGCTCTGAAATAATGTTAGTTATAACTTAGTCTAATATAGGACTTAAGAGAGTCACATTCAAATTTAAAAACCATCAAAGAATGAGTCAATATTTATAGAACTCACAAAGTAGTTTTAATAATAAAAAACTCATTTCAAGGTCCTCTTCCAACACTTATTATTAAATTTTCTTAATGCATATCCAATGGAATGGTAATGGTAATCAATAACCATTCAAGTCCACCAATCCAAAAAGCTCAAACTAGTCCCTAACCAATGAAGAATATAAAAAAGAAGATTTACTCAAGTAAATTAGGTACATTCTCTCCTCAACCAACCTCCCAGGAATAATTCATCCTTTAACCCTTCAAGGACTTAGTGTTCCATGAAAATTTCTAACAATTGTTTTAAATTCTAATAGTGGTTTATTATCACATTGACCCATATCGACCCACCCATACAGGTTAACCGGTATTCAAGGGAGGCCCATCTTAGACAACTCAAAATTAGAAAAGGGTGACTTTAGCTAAGAGTATTGAGATCAACATATTATGTTTAGGGAATCATTAAGAGCCCATAGGGTTCCAAAATGAAATAGTACCTATTTACCATTCCATTCATAGATACCCAACAAGCGTAGTACCAATAAACATAATTTGGATATAAAGTACACCAATCTCTTTATTTTGGGTAAACAACCTTTTCCTTTAAAAATTTTAGAGCACAGGCTCTGATACCAAGTGAAATGAACCCAAATCAGTCCACGTTTTTTCCTCAAAACAAAGATTCTTTCCCAGTTCAATCTTGTATTCCATAATTCCAATAGTGTTCTTGAATAGTAACTCAGTTTAAGCACATAATTTGGTTTAAGATCCACAGTTATCAAATAATGAGAATGTTAAACAAATAGGGAATACAATTCCTTATGTAATATTATCAAGGTCATTCCACCATGCTACCCCAAAATACTTACGAGAAAAATAAAATATTTTTCTTAGTTTAGATCATGAATCAATTTACAAGCTTATTAAACATATTAAGCACACAAAGTCTCCCAAAAGTGTATCTGATCCCTATACAAAGGTTCTTAGACATGCTATCTTCATTAACATGGTGAATAAATAGTCAAAGTGAAGAGATTGATATTACCTTTTAATCTTTACTAGGATACAATAACTCTCTCAAATTATATTTAGTCATAATTTACTTATTAGTGTACTTCAAATTAATATATAACCTTTTTTAATTAAGATAAGGTAACCTATAAAAGATATTTAAGATAATATGTCTCTTATAAAAAATAGGATAATGATACATCTTGATAAAGCCACCAATTTAATAATAGAAAACCATTCCTTAAATCACACATACATAGTATGTAAGTTATCATAAAAAAGACCTCATAGCCTGTACCAAAATAAGACTAAAATAAATGGGAAATCTCCATAAATTAAGACAAATATAAAGAGTTTATTATATATTCTCACTTTCATATTATTTTACATGTCTATAAATATTCCTTCCTTATTATAAGTAATAGTACCCAAATAAAACATTTACAATTTAAATGAACCTCTTATACAAATACAATATAAATTAGTGATGTTAATTTAACAAAGCAAACACCAAACAACCCATAACACATAATTTGAATGTAATAAGGTAAATATTGGAATGATTTCACACTTTACCATTCTAATGAGTGATCGATAGATACTAATGAATAAAATATCAATCCATACATACTTTTCAAACCAATTTAAGCAACTAGGAATCATACTTTTTGATCCGTTACTATTTTCTTTTGCCACTAAACCTGCACTAAGAATGTAAACAAAAAAGGTCAGCACAATGTTGATCAAGGTTGTCTTAAATGGTAAAGATTCATATATATTAGAATGGTTAGAAATCCTTAACAATAAAATAATATCTTCATTGATCATGCATCCATTTACTCATAACTTCAATTAGTAACATGAACGCAATTATATACATTCAGATGTTCCAAATACATAGAATCAACTATTACATATAATCATGTAAATAATACATGTTTAGCCATACAAGGTACAATCAACCATTTTTGGTTCATAATTTAATCTATTCAGCATAGATGATTATCCATGATAATGCATACTGTATCTTAGTCATTTACATGCATACACTCAATCATTCAAGTGCATATAAAATCAGCCATTTATATGCATATACATAGTTATTCAATGCATACAGAATCAATAATTTGAATGCATATACTAATTCTTAGATTAATCTTTCTAACTTTACTCATAGCCATACAAATGCTACAACCTAATCTTTTCAAATGTATGCACACTCAACCATATGAAGAGTGTTTTTCATAACCATTAAATGTATGTTTCTATCCAACCATACAATGCATGAACTAAGCCATGCCAATGTTATTTTCTCAACCATACAAAAGTGAAACAACCAACTATTAAAGGCATACAATAATTAACCTACACATGAGTATGCACATGCAATTCAATATATATTTAAGCCATGGTTTTAAAGTATGAGATTAGTCATACTAATGCATGCACAAGTTGACAATGTATGCACAACCTCATAATAATGTCCTATCCATTCTAATGTTTTTACAAGAAAAAAAAACATATGTGAAAGCATTAAATATGAATGACTAGCCATACAAAATTTTATATAACATAAATCATCCATTGAAATACATGTTTCCAACTACACAAAGAGTGCATTAACCTACTGGTTATAATTCATGCATAGGTAATTAAATAACTTGATTGAAATGCATACTCAATATGCATAAAACCATAAACCTACCAATGCACAAGCTACAATTTTTCTTTTACACATGGGCATACAATCCATCTTAGAATATTCTAGCTATATGAATGTATGCATAAGCCATAAAAATACATGCATATATTTAGTGCATATAAAAATTAACCACACAAAGGGGAGTTTTCACAACCAATGCATTCATGTTTAAATCCAACCACTATATTGAACAAGTTTTTCAAATAATTAACATAAATATTTTTCCAAACAATATAGCATACAATTTTCAGCCATCCACTATTGTAGAATTTTATCAAAAATTTCACCCCGTCTTCTTCCAAGTGATTTAACAAATAATTTCTAGCTATCTATGGTAAAATTTTGTCAAACAATTTACACACATCCTCTTCCATCCAATTTATCAAATCATTTCCAAATAAAGAATAAACTCTTAAAATCATTAGCATAAGGGCTTGTGACTTTAAACAAGTATTCATTATCTTAATTGCTATGGCTAAAAATAAAAACAATATATATAAACTTTTAAGAAAATGGATAAGACCTTGCCTAGATATATAATCTTCATTCTTTCCTTAATTCCCTCACTTGCCTTGGCTTCTCCACTAGGCAACATATTTCTCATTTTTTATAGAAAAATACAACCAAATTAGAATTTGAATTTATTCATAAATAATCAATAAAAATTGATTCTAATGTACATTTCAAAGGTTAATCAAAGGAGAATAAAATCCAAAAATTATTTTCTCTATCCCTTTATCATTTAAGAGAAGCAAGCACCTTCACTTTAGGTTAAAATTTTAATTGAAATAATATCAAATCAGGGACTAACTGCACTGAATTATTTTTTCAAATAGTTGTAGTGTAGCCATTAAAGCTTATTAAGAAAGATTTTTCAACCATATTCAATTTATATAAAATTGGGTTTTATATATGCATACAAAAATAAACATATATGAAATCATATATTATTAGAAAGCCCTAATTTAATTGCCATAATGCTATTACAATTGAAATACATAAACATTCGGCTTGAAGGAAAGATAACTTGCCTGGTATATTGGTCATATTACTTTTAGGTATTCCAACAGAACTTAAGAAAAATATTTTGCATCCATTTCACCCCAAAGTTCATTTTTGACAAGAATCTACAACTCTTCACAATCCCTTGAATTCCTCTATTGACAAATAGCTAGAATTTTATTTTCATTATCAGTTGAAACTATATGTATTTGACCTCCAAAAATGGCCATTTTCCTCTTTCTTGGTGGAGTACATGCCCCAACTAGAGTAAAATGAAGGCTTTACAATAGGGTATGGACATCCATCTACACATAATAAAATAAAAATATATATCAAATGCATTGATATGCATGTATGAAAGTTGTGGAAGCACACAAAATGCCTATGAATTTTTGTCCTCTGCAACCAAAAAATTTCATGGATACTATGCAACTTAGAATTCTAGCTTCCATGGCATCCCTCTCACTCCTCTTCTTCTAGTAAATTCTTTCACAAGTTAGAAACCCTATTGGGGCTTTTCCCAATTAACCTTTTGGTTAATAAAAATTAAATGAAAAGAATGATAATACATATAATTTTTAATCTTTATAAAAATTAATTTCTAATGCTATCAATAATTGGTTTAAATATAAACCTATTCCATTCATGGACTATAGAAAAATCATAACATATATTAAATTAAATACTTTAATTTAAACCTTAGAAATTAATACTTTTAATTTTTTTTTAATAATTTTGTGCTCAATACCTTTATTAGACTCTGAATAATAATCTAAAAAGCACAAAAAATCTTGACACATTAGTCAAAGAAGACTTATTCATGCAAATCCTTCACCATAATAACTAGGGTCATTACATCATAGTGTTTGCAATCTTCATGGTTTTAAAGTCAAATTTTACTAGGCATAATTTTTTGAATCGGATATTTTATTCAAGGGGATATTTTTTTTAAGAATAATTGTACATATTTAAAAACTATATGATTTATATATTTTGTTTTTTAATCTAATTAAAGACTAGTATTTTTAAGCTTTTGCATGTTATGATGTAAAATTACAAAGGATTTTTGAATAAATTATGTGGGGAACCTAATTATATTTGGAAAAGAGGATTATTGTGGATTTTTCATGAAGTTTTAGATTATTTTTATATATTAAAAGTTCTTATAGTTTCATGTTAAAAAATATATCTTTTGTATTATTTCATTTGTATTTTTTGGTTTTATCTAACGAGTTGGTGCGTTGTACGGTATTTAAAGAGGTTGATGATTTGAATTCCACTTTTATCATGCATGTTTTCTCCAATAACTATTTTTCTATCAATAAGTATATAGGTTTCATATGTATATGGTTTTCATAGTTTTTTCTTAAATTCATCAAAAGGCTAGGATTTTTAGTGCTTTCAGGAGTTTGTAATTTATGGCAAGTAAAAAGTAGCTTTACTGAATGGATTACATAGAAAACCAATTTTTATTTCGTGCATACATATTTTTGTTCTTATTTTAGAGGTTTTTAGGTTTCTAAATATTTTTCATTTTTATTTGATTTTTATGTTAATTTATTTTACAGTGTTAAATTATTATTTTCCCCCCAAATTTTACTTGTTTTGTGTTTAAAAAATGTTTTCTTCATGCAATGGGTATTGTTTTCTCCATTGAAGATGAGGCTTGTACATCACACACTATCTAAAAATATCAAGGTTTTGAACTAGAATTTAATTACATACAATTTTTTAGATGAATGATTTCTTTGGAAGAAGAATGTAGATTTGAAAATTGTGGATTTCATAGTTTTTTAATAGTTGCGTATGTTTTTGGGATTGTACAATATGTAATAACAACATAGAAAACAAAATTTGTTGAATGGAATTTGTAGAGCATTATTTATTTTTATAGATGCTTGTTTTCATTTTTAATTTTTTTCTAGTATTTTTACTTTTGCTTTTGTTTTTATTTTTACATTATTATGATTTATAATTATTTGTAATAGAATGTTTATGAACTTGGTTTTTATTTTCCTTTTGAATTATTTAGTGTTGATGACAAAATAAGGGACCTACGTGGTTGAATTGGTGACAAATATATACAATGTTTATTTTTGTTTTTCAAGTGCATTTTTAATCCAATTGATTAGTTAGGTTTTTGATTTTTCTAATTGTGAATTTATGATTTGATGGTGGAATTTGAGTGGCTTTTAATCAAGGCATATAAATTCTTGATGAACCCAAAAACTATCAACACAAATAAATTACCAATAGGTGAAGATCTTGAAATAATACTTAGAATTGATTCATATTGAATAACTTAAAATAATTAAAAATGCAAACCATGCTTAAATAATCCTCAAATCAAAATTTAGAGTTGGCATGTAAAAACTCAAAAAAAGTAAAATCTAAACAAAATATTTACTTTTAGCAACTGCTATTTATAGTAAGTTTTACATGAAAGTATGCATGGATATAAAAATCTTATAAAATACTCTAAATAATATAATTATCTTATGGGATGAAATTCAACTAAATCTGATGCACAGTTCTATAAATATACAATTTCTAAAAATAGAAAATTTCTAAAAAATCATTAAATATTAATTTTGGACCGTTAGATGATCATATATGACTTTTTAAAAATATAAAAATCAACTCTAAGTGGATATAACGTCTTAGGAGAACATCAAAATTTTTGAGACAGTCATTTTGGTGTATGGAAGAGTTCAAACAGAACTACGATTCAAAATTTATGGCGTCCAAAAGATTGGCCTATTTTTTTCTGCATGAATTCCATATATACTATTTTCATATACCTTCATAGATAAATTAAAAATAAATACAATTATTTAATGGATAGTTGTTGTGGTTTTCTTTTTAGAGCTTTTGGTTGTGTTGGGTTTCTCTTTTTTTATTATATGTTTTTATAGTTTTTTGTAGTGTTGGTTTCTGAGTTAGGTTTTGGATTTTCCAATTTCTAAGTTTTGAGATTTAAGGAAAAATTTGAAGACATTATAGACTAACTTTTAATGAATAAATAGTTTATTTATATATTTTCTAGGTGTGTTCTGATTTCAAATGCAACATTCAAGAATTTTTTCTAAACAAATTTACATTTTACTTTACAATTTGAGTGACTTGTAGTTAAGATATTTAAATTCTATTTACATTTTTATATTAGGTTTTATGTTGTTTAATAAAATTGAAGCTAAATATTTAGTTGGATTTTTTTTAATAAAAAAATATTTATTTTTAGATGCTTGTTGTCATCATTTTTCCGTTGAGAGTTTGAGCTTGATTTATCCTTTGTTGCAACCAAACTGCGTGTGAATTGTGTTTTTATTTTTGTTAATGTATTTTAAGATTTGTTTAGATAAATATTAATTGCAATGTGTTTTTGTTTTTATTAACCCCCTAAATAAATATTAATTTCATTATTTGGAAAAACATATTCATGATTTTGCATTTGATAGCATGTTTCAAGAGTCTTTTGGTCAATGTGTATCGACTGTGCATATAGTATTTTCCATCAAGTTTTGTATTGGATATATATCCGTGTGTGTGTGTGTGTGTGTGTGTGTGTGTGTGCGCGCGCGCGCCTGCGTGCGTGCGTGCGTGTGTGCGTGTGTGCGTGTGTGCGTGTGTGTGCGTGTGTGTGTGCGTGTGTGTGTGTGTGTGTGTGTGTGTGTGTGTGTGTGTGTGTGTGTGTGTGTGTGTGTGTGTGTGTGTGTGTGTGTGTGTGTGTGTGCGTGCATGCGTGCGCGCGCGCGTGTGTGTGTGCGCACACACACACAGTATATGTATTATTTTATATATGGGTTATTGAGTTAAATGTATTAATTTATTTGAATGATTTGTGTTGATAAATGTATACATCAAATGTTCTTTTTAGGATATTTTGATTTTTAAATGGATTGAAGTTTTAGAGTGAGTAGTTGGTATAATATGTGTTTGTATGTATGTGGGCATGCATGCACATGTTTTGTTTGATAATATTTTAGTTTACACTAACATAATCAATGTACATATATTTGGTTTGTGATTAAAACATTCTTATGTTAATGAAATGTATAAATTTTTTTATTTTAAAACAAAGCTCTCAGTTTCACATTTTTTTCAAATAGAAGATTTGGTCTTGGTAGTTAAATTTTTTTTAAAAAAATTGTTATTGTTTTTTGTTTCTGTTCTCTATGATTTATCTTTTGTTATGAGTGTCTTTGAAATTGATAACTAGTATGTTATATATTGGTTATTTACTACGTGAGATGAAGACATTATGTTGATATATATTTAATATTTTATTTTTTATTTAAAAAAATTAATGATTCTATACTTTCAATATCCTTGTGTGGCGCATAATTTTAATGTGATTTGATTTGATGTTTGTTTTATGTTTATGTTGGATTAAGAAGTATATATCATGGATGCCATATTAAAATGATCCAAACAACCATATGCAATGTGTTTTTTATTTATTTTTAATTGCATTATAACATTTTATTATTATTGACATTTTTTGTAGGCAATGTATCTAATATTGTTTAATCTTTAAAACACATGTTTATGATTAAATATATCTTCTTGTTAACGTAAATTTATTAAAAAATGGAAATGGTAATTAAAGTCCCATCGCCCCTCTTGAAAATGGTGAGTTATAGTCCCATCACCCCTTCTCCCATCCCGTGCTAGCTGCTCCCACCTGTACCCCCTTCCCCTCCCTCTGCCCCTCCCCCACCATATATTTATAAAAAAAATTAACTTGAGTAAATAATGGAAATAGTGAGTCATATCCCACCCTCCATGCCCCTATATTTATAAAAAACTAAAAATAGAGGAAACAACATATGAAAACATCAATCTTTGAATTACAATAATTTTTTTATTTAGATTTCATGTATTCAAGTATAATTTTATTGATTTATTTTTCAATACATTTGATGTCTTAATGTATTTTTGGTTTTGATTATATTAGTAGGAAAAAATGGTCTTGAGCCCTATAAACATCAGCCCCTAGGGAAAAAACAAAAATGCCACCCATAGGCCAGAAATAACACACTGATAGCAGTCGAACAACAAAGCTAGAAAGGCTAAGCTGAGAAAAGATAGCAAAGCTGTAAATAAAAATAAACTAAACAATTATAGAATCTAACCTAGCAAGTGAAACACCCTTGGCTTGAATGTGGGTCTGAGAAATTTTCTTAGGAAGACCTCACTTCCTCCTTTAGACAACCATCTAATAAGCATTAAAATCTCCATTATCAAAAATAGGAGATGAAAGAGGTGAAAAACTCACCAAATCCTCTGAAAGAGGTGAACCCTGTGAAGCAGACACAATAACATCAACCCTAACAGTAAATTGTGTAACTATAGTAGTAGTCCTGGTATTAGCAGTAACAGTAGATGAGATCCCTGTTATAGTTGTAGCAACAACAACAAACCATGGTAGACAATTGGGGATGTCCTTATTATAGCTCCAAAAATAGAAGGACCAAGCAATGGTATTATAGTAGTAATAGCAGGGGAGATCTAAATAGAAGTCCTAGTAACAGTAGTAGTAGGCAAGGTCCAAATAATAGTCTCAAAATCAACAAAAACATCAGGGGAGGTTCCCACAGTAATCCCAATAATAGAAGAGTTATGTAGTGGGGGAAGAGAATCCTTCCCTTCATTTGAAGGAGGCTCCAAAGCTTCTGAGCTTGAACCATCATCATCAACATCTAGTATAAGGTGTTCATGTAGAGCATCCTTCCACTAGGATGAAAACCAAACAGCCTTCAAGTAGGGGCATTCAGATGTCAAATGACTCGTATTAAATCACCCCTAACAATGAAATAGGATACCTTCGTAATCCCAGGGATGACACCAAGAGAGATTAGAAACTTGTAAAACAACCTCTGTTGGGAGAGGTATAGACAAATCCAAATCCAGTAAAATATGAGCATAAGTGGTGTGATCAAAATAAGTAGTAGCATGATCCAACATGATTAAATGGTCCATAGAGTTTCCAATATATTTAAGTCAAGATTCACACCAAAAATGAAGAGGTGGATTTGGTAGACGAATCCAAATTGGTAGCCTACTGAAAGATTTAGTGAGAGGGTTCAAGGTAGAAACCCAAGGCTTTAACAATAGAGCATGTTGTCTCTAGAACCTAGATCGACCATCAAAAATAGCATTTTGAGCAGAGAAAGAATAAAAAACCACTACAAAGAATCATTTAACACGCGGGTAAATTTCTATTTTTCCCTTTGTAAGGAGATGCCACTTCTCAAAGATCTAAGTGTTTAGATCCTGTAGTTGTTTCCAGAACCTATCAAATCTACAAATAAATCCCTTTTGAGAAAAATATTCTTCATTTTTAACACTTCATCCCTTAGAATCACAATAGGAGGAGGTAGTGCTAAAAGTTTCAACTTACCCCTAGTTACAGAAGAAGAATGATAAGGGGCAATCTTCTTCTAAGGAGATGAGGTTCCATCATGAACCACCTTAGCAAAAGAGGTTGAAACAATAGAGGAAGATCCCAAAATAGTGGAATGCACCACAATAGCAGTAAAAATAGGTGTAGAACCAACAATAGCTACCCTAGACATGACCATCGCACAAACAACAGTCACCCCAACAACATGCACCATCCCAGTAGTAAGAACACCTTGCTCAGATGATGTCTTAGTAGCATCCCCTAGCTCTAATGGTGCACCAATATCAGCACCAAAAAACACACCAAAAACAATAGAAAAATCTACAGTAGTAATAGTAGACCCAGGCGGTGTACAAGCAATAGTAGCTGAACCCTACAAACAAGGAACATGGGTGGGAAGAGGAGTGGGAAAGGCCATGTTGAATCTGATGTCTTATTGTATTTTTGTTACTTTTGAACTTCAAAACAATATGGTAGATTATTTCATGTCATGATTAGAAAGAGGTGATGAACATACATTGATATTATTGTAATTAGATTTTATTATGATTTACATTTTGCATAGAATTTATGGTATTGAGACATATTTTTGGCCAATACAAATTTATGGAGTGACTGATTCAAGATTGTAGTGTGACAATTTTTTGTATAAAATACTAGGCTAGATGGATTTATTTACCTATTTCAATTTAGTCAATGACAAGAGGCAATAGATATTTCTAGTTCAATTTAAAACAACTAATATGATTTCAAATGTGTGTATGAGATTCTGAATCATTGTATTGCAAGAAAAATAGTAGATATAATAATTTAAGAGAACATGTTGTTCTTTTGATTTTTTGTACTTATTTTTTGTTTGAAAATTTTATCTTGTATGTAAATAAAATAACACGTTACAAATATAATTATACAAAGAAAAGAGTAAATATAACCGCTCTAAAATAATCACATTCGTCAAGGACGAGAAAGACTAACAAGCTAACTTGATATTTCATAAAATTTTAAACCAAAATAAATAAATAAACAGTAAGATGGAGTCATATAAAAGAAATAATATAACTTAAGAAAATATTTAGAAATGGAAAGAACAAAAAGAAACAGTGGATCAGGTAATGGATTATTTAATTTGTATTCCCAACGACCCAATCACTTCTAACATGACGGTGTTTTGTATCATTAACAAACTCACAACCTTCACTTGTTTTCTCTGTATTTTTATCATCATTAACATATTTTTTAGAGGGAGAAATGAAAAATGTGAAATAAGAGAGTTTCCCTTGCGATAACACTGACCACCCAGAATAACCACAAATAGGATTCATGATTGGTATTTGAAAATGTTTCTGACTGAAGCCACTATGGCATCTATTTTGAGAATGAGTTCTGTTGATAATGATAATCGCTATGTTAACAGATTTGCCAATTCACCTATCATAACATTTAGGATGGAATTTTACAAATCTAATTATAAAAGACCCCCGGCTGAAAATCAAACATAAAATAAAATAAGTTAAAACTTTTAAAAATATAAATATATATATTTAATCCTCCTTGATGAAATAGTTATGATGTTGTTTTTCTGTATTTCATTTAAAAGTATTTGTTTATAAAGTTTGTTTGATTTTTTTTTTTTTTTTAATAGTTAAAATAATCTTAGTTTAACATGCAACCCCAAACCTTTGCAGCTTTAATTTCACAGTTGATTATATAGTTTTTTTTTTTAAAAAGAGAGAAAGAAAAAGCAGCCAATAAAATATAATGCAATCAAATAGATATTCTTATGGTGGACAACCAAAATCATATACGATTCAATGTACTTCATTACTGACATTTACTTTATACAATATCCTGCAACACACTTTAGATACTTTGCTTTTTCAATCAATTGTATTCAATAGAGAAAAAATAGTGGTGCTGTCAGCACCACCTTGTCCCTGACTAGTTACAGATCACCCATTCAAATGCACTTTGCAGTCACGCACCCCACAATCAAATCTGAAGTATCCATTTTCGAAACGTTTCTGTCACTAAATGTCAAATGAGTAACGTTGATATAAATACAATATGGATTACTTTCTTACGGATTACGTTTCAGTGTAGATTTTTTACCAGCGGGAGATCTTGGCGTTTCACATTGAGCGCCTGGAGAATTTATGTCACCTAATTTTTTAAAGGCTTTTTGGTTGGTGTCTTTTGGATGCAATGGGAAGGGTCTGTCAGTTGGGGAGTTCATTAATTCTGAACGGTTCTTCACTCAGTTTAAATCATGGGGTGCTGTCATCATGAGACTCAGATCTCTCTATCTCCTGGAATGATGGAGCTTTGGGATGGTAAAGGTTCATAGTACGATGAGTGGATGGTGATCTATCTCATTAATGATAACTTTGTTTGTCACCTTTTTTCATTAAAAAGCAAGTATGGTTGGTGTAAGACATTTAAAATATTGGCAGCTATTTATACGACCTCTTTAACCCCGTCCACAGCAGCAAGTGGTGGTGTGCCATCTGCTGTTCCTCTGGGTGCTCGTTGATTCTTGAATTATGGTTTGATGTTTTTGGTGTGTTCAAATGTTTGTGTAGAGCCTGCATGCTGTTTTCTTATGACTAGCCATGTGTTGTCTGACTATTTTTATGTCGATTAGTTACCCTGTTAATGCAAGCTTTTTGATATTTTCACTGCAATATATTTTTCTTTGCTCTTTTAATATATCTGGTCTGACGGTTTTCCTTTTTCAATAAATAAATAATAATAATAGAAATTATGTTTACGGAGTACATAATTCGGAGGTTGTAATACGAGGAAATAGTACTCACATAGGTGGTGATGAATGTAATATTTTGAAGGGTTATAATATAATATGTATACGAGATTTGTTAGTTTAATCTTTGAGTTTTGAGTAGGGGTGAAAGATCTCGCATTAATTCATGTTCCATGTAAAATCCGATTTGTTAGCTTCACTAGATTTCTCATTATGAAGAGAAATTTTTAAAATTAGACCGTTTGGACTCAATTCCAGTGATAGGATTTGTATGATCAAGGGATTGTGGCATATGCCAAACAGTGTGCAAACAGCTGCGTTTTACAGAACTTCCAGGTGTTTGAAGTAATTTTTACTGTATGCCAATTAGAAAATGTCATAGAAGACGGTTGAAAGTGGAAGAGCTCATCTTTCATGTAAAGATCGATTAACTTTTTTTTGGATGGATACAATGTAGTATTTTGTTTTTCTAAAAAGGATGTAAAAGCTGTTAGTTTTGAATGTTGAGAAATTTGTTATTTTTAAAAGGATAATAAAATTTATTTGTGTAAATATTGGTTGATTTTGTAAAAGTAATAATATAGTGTTTTATTGTTTTTAAAGTAGTAAAAATAATTATAGTTTGATAGTGTAGTAAATTGTTATTATTAAAGGGGAATAAAAGTTGCTACATTTTGACAATGGTAGTATTTTGTTATTTTTAAAAGGATAATAAACGTTAAAGTGTAAAACTTGGTCAATTTTGTAAGAGTAACAACATAGTACTTTGTTATTTTTAAAGGGGTAGTAAAAGTTGTTATGTTTTGACAATGTAATACTTTGTTATATTTAAAGGGTTGCAAAAGTTGTTACATTTTGACAATATAATACTTTGTTACCTTCAAAGGAATAATAAAAATTACTAAATTTTGATAAACGAAAATGTAAAAAGTAACAAATTAATATTTTATTATCTTTAAAGGAATAACAAAAATTATTATGTTTTGACAAGTTAAAATGTAAATATGTATTAAAATTATATTGAATCGAGAATAATGGAGTTGGATCCTATATGACAATATTGACTTACTCTTATGACTATGAAAAAGAACTTTTTAAAACTTAGACACTTTGAACTCATTTGTCATCATTGAATTTTGTATGATCAAAATGATTGTAACAGGGCAAATAGTGTGCAAATAGCTTACTTGTACTCAACTTCCAATTGTTTGATGTATTTTTTCCCAGGATGTCAATTATAAAAATTCAAAGAAAATAGTTAAACTTAGAAAAGTTATTTTTTCCAATATGATAATTACAAACATTTAAAAAAATTTATTGGAGCCTGAAAAGTTTAGCTATTATATTAGACATTGATTATGTATTTTTTTATCAGTTATTTCTATAAAGCAACAATTAATACTTTGTTACTTTTAAAAAGTAGCAAAAGTTGTTATCTTCTGATAAGTTTCAATATAAATATACACAATAATCATATCTAACTGGAGAGTAATAGAGTTTATTTTATATTGTACAAAAGTTGTTACCTTCTGACAAGATTTAATACAAACATGTACAGTAATTAACTGAAAAATAATAGAGTCTATTTTATATTATGAAGTGCCATACTGAGTAATGCAACAACATACAGGGTTGACATGGTTAATGATATTGGATTGAATATGCCATTATAAATATAGTAGAAAGCCATGCAAATGTCAGGTTTCCATATCTATTCATCACGGTGTTCTTCCCTAATGCTCATTTGTAAAGAGATTTTTCCCTCTTTACATTGGAAAGCCATCATCACATTTGGCAATAAAATTAAAAAAATAAAAATAATGATTTATAAAAGAAAAATTGGTAAAACGTTAGCATCCAAAAGAAAGTACCAGAGCCAAAATATAGATAGCGTCTAAAAAACAAGTATGAAGCAGAAACTGGTGCTGCTAATGTATTTGATTGTTCAGCTATCCATATTTATATGGACTATTAATTGGGCATATTTACAATTAAATATGGTATCTTCATTGACAGGAGATTGTTCTGTGGTGTTCTTATTGTAGTGCTTAGTCGTGAGACTTTAAATCACCATTATTAAATACAATTTCATTAATCTTGTTTGTAATAAGTTGTTATTTTTGAAGGGATACCCAAATAATAACGTACTACACTTCACGAGAAACTGACAATTTGGTTTTATCTCATATTCATATAACCATAGAACTTACACTAATTTATTGAATTGCACTGCAAAAAAAATTGCTAATTATGTAAAAAGATACAACTAAAAGGTTACAGTTAACCTCCCACAGAGGTAAAATGTTAACGTATTGGTTTTCTCCCTTGGGAATTTGATTTGTTGGTATAGCCAGCTTTTTCTTCTTTATCCGCTCCTGTTGTCTCTAATACACTTCAACATAGCCGTTTGTTAACGATCAACTACTATGAAGTTAAACTTGGTCAGCAATGATGGCATCCAGTGCAACCACTTTGGCGACCTTTGATTTCTCCCTCCGCACTTTTTGAATCGGCAGATCATATTCATCAGCAATCTTTTTGGTCTCAGGAAGTTCGGTAGATTCACGTAACACAGGATTTGAGTTTCTGTAGATGATGTAAACAGTGAGCTGAATTAATCCTAGAAGGAAACCAAGGCCATTGGGTACCTGCAGTATTTTTAGAACAAAATCAGAAAATGGGTACACAGTCCTTGGAAAAATACATTAATTCTGTACACAAAAAAGAACAAATCACAAAATGGGAGCAAAGTCCTTTCAAAAAAAAAAAAAAAAAGAAAAAATCTACAAATGAAAATGTCAGCAGGAAATGAGAAAAACTTACAGCTAAGAAGATATCCTTAGTGCTTAGAGAGTATCCGGACCAGACAAATGCGTTTAAGGTGTTGAATAGGGAAGGTAGAAATGGCATGTACTGGACACTTCTGGTTTTGATAACAAGTCCCTAAAAAAAATCAACAACAATCATGAAAGGATCAATCGAGTTGCTAAAAAACTTATATTAATTTTTTTTGGGTTAAGGTTTATCGTACACATTTTATAGCAATCTAAATTAAGAAAAAGGATGAGTGAAGACCTACCATAACAGCTAATGGGGAAGCATACGTAAAGATGGAAAGAATCACACATAAAATGCCAGCCACTAACTGTCTGGTACTGTGTGTGTGCAGCACAAAAATTATAACTGCAACCAAGAGGACGAAAGCCATCATCATTGCTATGGTCAACCGCATTGTTTTCACCTACAAGAATATATTAAATAAATCCGTGTAAGAAAAATTTCAACTACATTTTTATGTTCATTCATGAAATCTAATTAAGCATTAATGATGTCCAAAAAATGTATAGCATCTAGTAGCCACCTTTGAAATCAAAATCTCATAGGTGGCATAACGAGTTACCTTCCTCTTCTTAGAGGCAAATATCAGAAAAGACAGAAGATAAAATATCTCCAAAACAAAGCCTGCACCATTGATTGTGAGCAGCAAAGTGCTGTGGGGTTTAACGAATGGGGCTCCGTAAAGTAGCCAAAGAGCACAGGTGAATAAGGTACACACATATGGAAGCCCAGAGAACTCTTGGGTAGACTTGAGCTTGTATATCCCCCAGAATGTTAACCTGCAATTTTACAAACACAATAAAAAATATGTAAGCATTTATTTTGATCAATAGTGACCGATCGCAATATATATATGTCAGTAATGAATCTATATTTGCCCAGTTTCCAGTGTCATACAATTATAAAAAGAATTGTTGTTATCCTAGTTGCTGACTCAAAGAAATCTGACGAACACAGCACTTACATAGGTGACAGGAAAAGTGCCAATGAAGTTAAATTTCCTGCACGACAAGCCAGCATAGAACATTAGTCATGAAGAATCATGTTTCACAATAGTTTGCACTCATTAAAATCCAGCTAAACACAAAACTTTTAGTCACCGAAATAAACCTCAATCTACACACAAATGAGCATCAAATCCAACTAAGACACCACAAAACTTGTACACTAAAATGGGCACAAATCCAACAACTAAACAATAAAACCTGCACATACAAATGAATAACAAATCCAACCACTACACAATAAGACCTACACATACAATTCAAATGAACAACAAATCCAACCACTACACAATAAAACCTGCACATGCAAATGAACAACAAATAAAATATAAAACTTGCTCTTACAAATGACAAAAAATACGTAACAAAACTTGTGCATGTTACCAAAAATAAAAAATAAAAAATAAAAAATAAAAAATAAAAAATATTGAGCACCAAATACAAGTAACTCAAAGCAAAACCAACATCCAGCGACCCAAATGTATATCAGAAGAACTCTTTGTGGTGAATGAAAAGGAGCATATTTGTTATGATACAATGCAATAAATATTGTTGTTCTGTTGGAACACATACAATCTTTAATTAGAGTGGTGTAATGTAAACGTAAAATACAAACTGAGTATTCTGAAACCAAAACTTGTTTAAAAATCACCGCTTCTATTTACAAACGTTTATGAAAATTCCAGTACTCTACATTGTTCTTGTCTGTGACTATGTTATTTACAGAGTCTAATCATGCCTGATTAAATCTAATCAATTCAATCAATGTGTTTGTAATATACTTCAATCTTAAGCATGTTCATCCCACTTAAGACCTACAACAACAAAAATTGTACAAATTCTATTCTCACCGGCCACAGCCACCATAGGTACTACATTTCAAATATCATATTCTTGTTTACAAAGAACATACTGTGGATTAATTATCTCTGAGTTGAAAGGCCAAACATTATAAGCGATGATGTTAGATTTGAGTCATAGACTACTTTGATAATACCCTTCTAACCTTCACACTAAGCTAAAAAAATTGGATTAACCATGCACCCAATACAAACGGAATGCTAAAAGACTTAATCATATATAGAGATGCAAATAGAGACTTGTATTAAAAGACTTTATATTATATATAGAGAGAAATAGAGACTATCCTAGATTTCTGATCCCCTTCAAACCTTTAAATTGAAGTAAATCAAAATTTTCAGATCCAGTTGATTCAGATTAGTTTGTTTTCTAAAGAAAATTGTCCAAGTAGCATACCAATAATTCCCACCACAAGCTGTAGAGGAAATGCCATTGAGGCAAAGAAGAAAATATCTTAATATGTATATATTTGAATCAAAGGACCAGAAGCTGGTGAAGAAACTAAGATTTTCAGGTCCTTATATAGGCCTCCACCCTGCAGATTTTGGAAATCTGATATCGTCTTACACGGTGCATTACAGCTTTAGACAATTAATATCTAAAATGCAAAGCAGTAGTGAGCAAATTGGATGTAGCTTTACACATCACAATTATTGGAGACCAGCTACATACAATACTTGCAGTCAACTTGTGAAATGGTAATGCTTCATGCTCAACTATGAACAGATGATCATCTCTCTCTGTCCTTTTCCGCAGCTGTGTTTTGTCAATATCCCTATACCTACAGAAGTAATAGGACTATAGTGCAAAGGATTCGTTGTCAAGACGTGCAGATACGCGACAGAATGGTACAAAACAAAGTGTAATAGCAAAGCAACCCTAGGTAAAATAAAGTTATATACTAGAGTAAAATTGTGGGATACAGATCATTCTAATTGATTGTAACAGAGATGCATCGGGAAACTTTAAAGTGTTAGATATTCATATTTTTATGCATGCCCAAGGTTTTTTTCTTTTCCCTTTCTTCATTTTCGTTTTATTAAGGTAAGCATTCGATTGGGTACATTGATAATCAACTTAATAATTTTGGAAAGAAGTTGAGTGTTTAGTATGTTTGATGATAGATAAATTAAGAGAAAAATATTAAACATTTATTTTATAATGTCAGTTGAAACATTTTAATATTAAAAGGAGATTTTTGAATGTTAATTTAAAGTTTATTTTATCAAAATAAGTTATATGAACAAGAATAAATTATTATACTAAATAATATTTGTAATTTAAGATAAAGAATAGTATTATATAATGAAATGAAGTGGACAAACAAATAAGAAATTAAAGAGTACTGTAAAAGTTATATTACATAAATGAGAAATGTGTTTTTATTTAAAAACGCAATAAAAAGTAAATAAAAATAAATTATTTATAAGAAACAAATTTTAGATTCAACATTTAATTTATATTTATTTTAAAAATTTATGTATTCAAGTATATTGTAATGTTTGTTTTTGTTTATTTTTCTAGTTTATTTATATTTATATTTTTTATGGTTATATTTGTAATATAAAATATACAGTTTAGAAGTTTGAAAAATTAATAAATACAAAGAAAATGGAGACCACATGTTCAAGTGAGATGGCTATTTCTATCAATATATATAAATAAGTAACAAAGAAAATTTATTGAAATATGATGATTTCAATATTTTTCATAATTTAGTTAGTCTATAGAATAAAAAAATAGATAACTATATTAAAACACCATAAACAAACATTAATAAGATATATTTAATATGTAAAATAATTTTAAGATAAAAATTATATTAATTATTTATATTATAACTTGGTACTTTGTCTCATAAGTTTTCATATAGATAATTAATAAAAAATATTCATTGAAACATGTAAATTTGATTAACTTTCATAATTTACTTAGTCTATACATTCAAAAAATTGATACTTTTATTAAAGGTAGATTAAAATGCTATAAACTAATTTCTAATATGTAAAAATAATTTTAAAATAAAAATTATATTAAATAATTTAATTGTAAATCCATACTTTATCCCATAAATCCTTAAAATCTCCCACAAATATAAATTAAAAATTAATATTTTATTTTACTTTATTTTATATTATTAATATTTTACATTTTTTTTCTTCCAAATAATTAATTCTCTAAAAGCCAAACAGCTTTACCACCAACTACACATTACCTTAGTAGCACCAACTACCTATTACTTAATTGTGTATGAATTTTATTCCAAATAACATTTTTACTGTAACTATCTTACACGCAATTACAGGTCGATTCCAGATCATTAACAATGATTTTGACCAAAAATAGATTTGCCAGCTCAATTTACATCGTTATGTAGACAAGCTAACGAATTGCACGTTAACTACGTAAATTCATTCACACACCCTGCTAAAAAAATAAACAGTGGACAGTTTTGCAGGCCTATCCTCCATAAATTATAGCCAATATTGTGTTGTTAAGTAACCTCCATTCCTACGAAAAAGGGCAAAACGTGGCCAACATGGCCAACTTTCTCTTTTTCCTTGTCTATTTTGTCGTTAATTGCGTGTACTTTGTCTTCTCTCATTCTTTACTTTGGTTTGAGGCTGCCATCTAACGGATGATATCTATTGTTACACAAACTGTTGGACATTTTATTTTCATAATATCCTTAAAAAGCCCGAGATTTGATAACGTGACGTCACCTTGTTGCGCTTTAGCTATACGTCTCTTTCCTTGCAGGGTGGATTCCGTTTTCCCGAAGTCAATAAAAATTTCCAATGTGAAACATATTTTCTTTCATTGCAATGATAATTGGCTAACAATTGGGTAAGTGTAATTGTAGTTTATTGCGGTTGACTACGTATCAAGATATTGATTAAGGATCTAAATCTGACTTAAATACTTTAATCGTAAGCATTTATATCATTATACGGATACGTGTTTTCCAAAGGGAGTTCGGGTGAACTCTAACGTTAACAATTAATGAATTTTTTACATGGGGAAGAGTAGATTAAATAATATATATTTGTGGTGTACGGAGTTTTTATTTTCGGATCATTTATCACTTATAATTTCAAAAAAAATCTTTAAAAAGTAATAATTTTAATATGTGAGATTTATAAATGTAAATTGATATTTTTATATTAAATATATTTTAATATTTAAATAAATAATATAAATGTATATTTTTTTCCTTAAGTAAAAGTAAGGTTTTATATAAATTTGAAATTTATAATTATTCAAAAATATTAAAATTTTGCATTTATATCTTATTAAAATGAACTTAATAATTTTAAAGAGATAATTTAAATTAAAAAAAAATAATAATAATAATTTAAATGATAATCTAATATTTATAAAAAAATATATATTCTTTTGAAAAAAAATTACAATTACTTTATTAAGAATCCAAAATTTAACATAAGAAATTATTAATAAATAAGTCTATTAAAATATTTTTTGTTAAATATACCTAGTATAAATATATATTTTTTATAAAAGTTTAATAAAATTAATATTGTCACATGTACATGTCTTTCATATATATATTTTATTAAAAAAGCAAAAGTTCAGAAATAATAAATTCTCATATAATTTATAAAAGAATGTGGTTAAACTAATAAATATTAAAATAATTTTTAGTTCATGTGTCTTATAAATAAATAAGGATTAAATATCCTCAAAGTATTGTGTTAGTTGTGGTTAGAGATTAAATTTGACCTTCCACTTTCTTTGTCATGATTTTTTAATGATAGTTATGTAATCAATATTGTCATTTAAAATATAATATAATTTATAATATAATAAAAATATTAAAGAAAATTATATTTTTATTTTTATTTTTTATGATTTATCTCAAATTTCACTTGTCATACGCAATAAAATCTTCTTTAAAAAATTTTGATTATATTTTATAATTAAAAAATGTAAATATAATTATACAAACCATCAAAATTATGCAATTCAAAATTTAAAAAGAAAAAAATAATAAATAGAATAATTTAAGGTGTGTGTGTGTATGTGTGTATATTTGAAAAAAGTTAATAGAAATTAATTTGAAGTTATATAAATTTTAATGATTAAAAATTAACATATATATATATATATATATATATATATATATAATATGCAATCAAGTTAAATGTATTAATGTATTGAATTCTAAAAAATATTCGAAAAAAGGTGTTAAGTTCTATTCTATGATCAAGATATTACAATTTTAGATTGATTTGTTAAACTATGTTTTTAAGTGATGATCAAATAGACGTTAAATTTAAGGTTAAAATTACCTATTGATGATTAAATAGACATCAAATTCAATGTCGTAATTAATTATTTATAAATGAAAATTATAAGACCCTTCTATTTGCCCCCACTATTATTGTAGAGTACATATCCACATAGTTAAATAATATCTTATTTATATATGCAATCAATTTAAATGTGTTAATGTATTGAATTCTAAAAAACATTTGAAAAAAGGTGTTAAGTTCTATTCTATTGGTCAAGATATTACAATTTTAGATTAATCTGTTAAACTATGTTTTTAAGTGATGATCAAATAGACGTTAAATTTAAGGTTAAAATTAACTATTGATGATTAAATAGACATCAAATTCAATGTCGTAATTAATTATTTATAAATGAAAATTATAAGACCCTTCTATTTGCCCCCACTATTATTGTAGAGTACATATCCACATAGTTAAATAATATCTTATTTATCTGATTCATAAATGCTTATCACCATAATTACACTCAAAGATATTATACAATGGGAGAGGGGGAGGGACAAACCCTGATGTCATGACCGTATAAAGGAAAATCGTTGACATACTAATGATATTAAATTAAAAAATAATAATATTTGACATAATATAAATAAAAAATTAAATAACAGCGAACATAATAGTTAAATTAAAAAAAATGACCTTTAAAACATTATAAATACAATACAAATCAATTTAAAATCAAACACAAAAAAATTCAATGAATTGTGAATTAAAAATTATATATGCATATGATAAAAAATATGAAAAATTAAATAAAAAGGTAAATATATTGTTGTGTGTTTATAGATTTACATGTTTATATCTGTGTACTATTTTGCTGTTTTCTTTACTGGTATTCAATTCATCCTCTTATGCAGAAATGTCATTGGAATTTCAATTTGCTCAGGTATGATTTCAAATTGAAAATAAATTAAAACAAAAAAATAGCAGTTTGCAGATTATAATTGTAAACTACAGTTTTATGGTAATATCAATAATTTTTTATTCAAAAATAAAAACAGAATTGTTTTCTATTTCTATGTAAAATAAATAAAAAAATCACGGAAATAAAAATTTAACTCCATGCTTTTTTTTTTAAGCTTCTTTTTTTAACAAAATCACATAAATAAAAATGTCATTTTTTTGGTCTATCGCATTCCTTCCCTTCCTGTTGTGTGCGTGCGCATGGCGCTGTTGTCTTTTCTCTCTACCGCATTCCTACCCTTCCTGTTGCGTGCATGGCGCTCCCTACACGGAACCCACCCACTTCCCAACTGTACAAAACACTTCTGCTCAAGTGCCCATAATAACCCAACTTTCATAAGGATAAAAACATTAGCAAAATTTATAAAATAAAATGAACCTGGAAGGGATTTTTAAAGGTATTATTGAGAGGAATAAAAGGATTAGAGGATTTGTAATTTATGACGGTTTTAGTGGAAGGAATTGAGAGGAACCTCTTCCAAAACCGTGAGCGCATGGAGGACAATGTGAAAAAAATGACGAAACACTTTAACCAAAAACCTGTCGTTTTGCTTTTGGTCTCAATTTGTTTTTGTATAGAGTTTTTTTTGGTTTGTGTTTTATGGGATTGTTTTATTGCAAGTCCATGGTTTTGAAAAAAAATTTAAACGTGGTTTTATGTTTTAATTTTATAATTCAAGGTTTTTAATAATTGGTTTTAGTATTTTCTTTTAAATTCTCAATTTTAAATTTTCTATTAATAAATTAGACATCAATAACCAAAATAATTGATTATTAAGTATTTATTTTTATCAAAAAAATTAGTAAATAATCATAATATAATTGATATCTTATTAATGTTTATATTTAATAATTTTATTAAATTTATAATAATTATTTTATGAATAACTATTAGATTTTTATTAATAAAACACCTATTCAATGTTAGTAACTTGTGTATTTATTTTTTCACTGTTAGTTATTTATTTAGTATTTAAGTGATAATAAAATTAACATATTAAAAGAAACTTCATATGTTAGTTATTTTTTTAATATATATATTATTTTATTTGAGGTTTCTATGTATTTATGAATTATGTTGTTTGATGTTTCTATATATTTATGAATTATGAATATGATTTACATATCTTAAAATGATCAAATACAATATGTTATCTATATTTAATGTAATATGATTTATTATGTAGATATGGCTCAACAAAAATTGAATTTTGTAAATGAATAAGTATGAAGAGAATATCAAAAAGAACAACAAAGACAATATTAAAGACAATATTATAGACAAAGAAAACAAGAAATGACAGATGTTCAAAGAAAAGAGAAAATAAAAAATTGAACTGATAATGACAGACAAAGATTTCAATAACATAGGTGTGAATTGATAGTTGAATAATTAGAAGAAAAAAAGAGGCAACATGCAGATCAGATGAAAGACATTTAAGCACAAACATCTCAAAATGAACAATATGTATTAAGAATAAAATTATAAAGATAAATGTGTTCTAATCAATTAACTAAGGCAAAAAGACAACATAAATAAGAACTTCATCGTGAAGCATCTCAAAGTCACTACCAACAATCGATTCATAATGTAATAAGAAAAATCTATGCCAACAAAATATACAAGTATGCTATTAATCATCAAGTTATATATATATATATATATATATATATATATATATATATATATATATATATATATATATATATATATATATATATATATATGTTACTGTAACTAAAAAAATAATTATACCTCATTAATTTTAGGCATGTTAAAATTTTATGTAACATCCATGTCTTCAAAATACAAGACAACTTACATAGGTGGATATGGAGCATGATTATGAAGAGCTACTTAACTATGTAGAATGACATACAATGTGTAGAGAGGGTGCTTGCGTATGTAAGAAAAGAGGGAAAATAGTTTGTATGTAAGATTTACAATCATATAAATATTTTTATATAAATTATACATAATATTTGTAAAAGAACTAATAATTGAGTTATTATTTGTTCTAGGTACGATGCACCATTGACATTAAATCTTAATGGATCCAATTTATATGAAGACTTACACACAAGAGATAAAAATTTTGAGCCTACAAAAGATGATGATAGAGTCAATACACATAATCTCTATATATTACAACTATGGAGAGAAAATGTAGATTGGCAACTTGTTCTATCCAAACATGTCATAGTCAAATACATTGCTAAGTATGCAACAAAGGTAGAGAATAGTTCTGAAACTTATAAAAAAATGTTGATGCAGTGTGCAAACATTGGAAACCTTTATCAATTAGTAGTAAAAGTATATAGAAGACTTCTAACTGAGACAATTATTGAAAGAGACATTAGGGCATAGGAAACATGTCACATGTTGTTGGAGCTTTCATTAGTAGAGAGCAGTAGAGTATTTGTGAACTTGAATGTTTCACGTTATGTGTTCAAACCTGTAGACAAAGATGAAGAAGATGATCATGAAGAGAATAAAATGTCTTTCATTGATACATATAAGAATAGGCCTTTTTCAATAGAAAGCATGTCACTTATTAAAGCAATAAGATCTTTGACATATAATCCAAGGTGGAAAAAAGATAACAAATTGGAGGAAAGGATTATTTTAGATATGGTGAGAGTATTTCCAAGGTTTTCCTTCATCACTATGCATGAATCAAATAAATGGGTTGATTTTTGTTGGTCAAAGTTATTACTTTGAAATCCATATCATGATATACAAAGAGATATTGGAATTGATGAAGAAAAAATAATATCAAATTGGGATTCATTCAATTATAACTATTGACATGTGGAAAGAAGAATAATTATAGAAGTTGTTGAAAGTCACGATGATATTGAAGATGAAAATAATCCACCTGTTTAATAAAACATAGTGGAACATGAGTGGGAAATCATATTCAAGCTACGAACATTATGGACTAATGATTATGGAGGTGAAGAATACGTAAATAAATCGATCAAAACCATAAGAACCATTAAAGATAATGGATTTTTTATAGATGATGATATAACACCATAGATAAATTATGAAACCTTGGGTGCCAAACAAAAAAAAACACTTGATATGGTTATGACACATTTTTATGGAGGTTAAAATAATTCACCCTTACACATGATAGTCCAAGGAATAATAGGAATAGGAAAATAATTTTTGATACCTACCATTCATCGAGATATTTAAGATGAAACATTTCAAAAGGGATCTCCACTTCTACTCATACCAACTAGAGTTTAAACATTCAATATTGGTGCCTCAAATATCCATGCACAACTTCAAATCCAAATTGTGTTTGTTTTTAATTATAAGGAACAAGACTTATAGGTTTCCAAGAGGATATCTACCACATAAAATACATATTAATTGATGAAATGAGATTCATTGGAAAAAATTTACTACAACAAATAATCTATAGACTCTACCAAACATTTCTTGAAAACACAAACATGAGTTTTGGTTGTATATATATTATTTTGGTTAGATATTTGGGTCAGCTTCTTCCTATTAGTGATATACCACCATACGATAAAAATAGATGAGCTAAATTGTTATGGGAAGAATTCAAAATATTTTTTTACTTTGGACAAGATATTTAGATTGGAAAGAGAAAGTGATGATCAATAAAGGTTTGTCAGCTAATCACAAATCTAAGAGATGCAAATTTGATAATAGATGATTGGAAGCTATTGATGACTAAAATAAATGTTGGAATATATAGAACCACTAATGAAAAATTTGATAGTTATATTAATTTGTTTTCCTCAATTGATAATGTGCATAACAATAATAAAAATATATATTCATTGTAAATACCGGTTGCATGTAACATTGCAACCAAAGTAGGAAGTGAAAATGCACCAATGGGATGTCCAAATGATGAAATTGATATGGAGTTATTAATTCCTATAGATTTAAGGGTCATGTTAACTTCCAATCTTTGGATAGAAGTATGTGTTACAAATGGAGCTCTAGTGTTTATTAGAAGTATAATCTACAAACCTAGGAGTGCCCCACCAGAAACACCAACATATGTTAAGGTCAAGTTTGATAATTACTTGGGAATACCTTTTGAAGATAAAAATCCATACATAGTACCAATTACACCAATAAAAAAGGGACACATAACACAACTACCCTTAGAATTGGCTTTGTCATTAACAATACATAAATAACAAGGTTTGACCCTTTCAAAATCCATAACTGATATAGGTTGAAGAGAAGGAATAAGATTAAAATTTGTGTCTATATCTCATTTAAATTCTTTATAAGTCCTAATAATATTACCTCCATTTATATATGAACACTATGAAAAGATAAAAAATGGAAAACAACTTTCCAAATGAAAAGTTGAGGAAGAGAGATTGAAACTTTTAGAGGAAAAATGAATTCATGTACTTATTCATTATTGACTTTTTATGTGATGTGAAGATACAAATCCATACATAGTACCAATTTCACCAATATAACAGGGACACACAACCCAACTACTCTTATAATTATCTTGGGCATTAACAATACACAAGTCACAAGGTTTGATCCTTTCAAAAGCCATAATTGATATAGGTCAAAGAGAAGGAACACGATTAAATTTTTTGGCTATATCCAATCTAAATTACTTGCAAGGAATAAAAATATTACCTCCATTTACATATGACCACTATTAAAAGCTTAAAAATGGAAAACAACTTTCCGAATGGAAAGTCAACAAAGAGAGATTGAAAATCTTAGAGAAAAAATGATTTCATGTAATTATGAAAAAATTCCTATATCAAATAAATATTTAGATTAGGTAAATTAATAATTGGGTTATTTAATGTAATTTACATTATAGTTTTGTATGATTTAATGTAATGTATAATATACATTTTAAATTTGATGAAATACTTCAAATTATATATCAAATAAATATGCAAAATGCATAGTTACTACTAGCATACCTATCTTAGATAAATATATGTAAAAAACACTGAAAGATATCATTCTATAGGTTCCTATTCCACTTATGTCACAAATCAAATATTAGATAGGTGCCTCGATAATGATATCTCTCGACTTCTTTTACATAGATTTATCTAAGATAGGTATTCTAGTTAAATAATATATTATTTATATTATTTGTGAATGCTTATCAACATAATTAGATAATGTCTTTTATTTATCTAATTTATATCTTTAATTTTAATTCTTATAAGTTCTTTTTATTAAATCCATGTTAGTGATAGATCATATCATCTCATTTTAAGAGTGGTTTGATATAAATAGGGCTATGAGCACATCATTGTTTTGCATGCCAAGGGAATCTATCTATATATAAATTAGTACCCCTCATTCAAATGTTTTGTATATATAAATACCTTTTCTTAATCAATAGAGGAATAACCAATTAAATATACCAGTGGTTAAAATGACTCGGCTAAAAATGGAATTATAAATATAGAATATAGGGCCAAAAAGAGCCATAACTAAAGGGTCATCTATATCCTTTTTCCTATTTTTTTTTACATTGTCATTTTAGTACAATATACTATTTCTTTATTATTTATTGAATGGTATTTTGATTTCTACATTTTCTAATATAGTTTTTAATGATGCAACTAGATTCTATATTTTTTAGATAGATATCAAGGTTGATTGGACCCCTGCCCAATAAAATGTAGAATGTGAAAAGAACATCACTAATGTGATGAAAAAATTACTCAAGGCATCTAAACAAGAACCAAAAAGGAGCCAAATTTAAACCATAACCATATATTTAATATTAACAAAAATTCAACAATATTCTAAAGGAAATTAAGACTTCTCTTATCAATTGAAAGTATGAGAAGTGATTTGTCTAGTATTCCATGGATCCTAAAAGTTTGTGGATCATTATGTCAATGACATCCCTGGTAATATTATTATTTACAAGAAAATCATCAACATTTTCATGATAAACATAATAAAAAAAATTTATTGGCATCAACATAAATAATTCGCAAATAGATATTTGTCAATAAACACATGGAAATCATTTGAAAGTTCAATAAATGAAGTAAAAATAAGAATCAATACACAAAAAATAATTTCATGGGTATTAACATAGGCCTCAACATTGCCTCTTTATGAAAACACCTTACCATATTTATTCCTCAATTCACTAAATTTGAACACGTGCTTGCACACTTGGCCTTTCATTGACCATATGCATTCACACATTGTAAAAGACTTACGATTCTAACTTTGTGAAAAGTTTCTTCTTTGATTTGGCTTATTAGCCATGCCACATCAAGGTTAATCTAATTGAACATCACATCAGCATCATTTATGATCTATGATTTCATCCATGACTTCTTCTCTAATTGATGAAGATTGATGTTCTTGTAAAGCCCATTTTCCTTGCACATTTGGCTCCACTAGTATTACACAAATACAATGGACACCAATCGATCCACTCTTTGATGGGATGAAGCTCTAATTTCATTTATTAACATTTGAATCAAATGAGAGTGATATAATTTGATCCAAATATTTATCTCTTGACCCACATGGGGTATTGTATGTAAACATCTTTCCCACATGCTAATATGATCGATTCATTGATATTTCCAATAGTTGATGAATCTAATTCCTAAGATAGATATTATTTCATGAATAGGTTCATGTCAAAAATTATTTCCTCTTCATTAAGTGACTTGTTTAATATTTCAATTAGGATTATAAATATTGTCTTCCCTATTTTAGCATCATTAACCTTTGAAAAAATATTTTTAGCCATGCTCTCGTGAAATTCCAATTGTAGAGGTATATCTTGCATTGAAACACTTCCCTAGAATCACAATGACAAAGTAAACTTAAAAAAATCAGAAAATAAAGAGTTTTTTTCAATGACAACAATAAATATTTATAATAGACACATCTTAAACTTATATAATGTAAATAATTCAATTCAAGCATAATCTACCATTAAAGCATTTAGTTTCCATTCTAACATGTGACAATGTACATTGACCACTAGCTTTCGTATCCATAAAGTTAGGTCCATAATAGTAGCCCTCGATATTAACATAAATTTAGCATGATGTCCATTATGCATAATATAAAATACAAGTAGTCTGCACAACATGAATTGCATCACAAAACACAAACACAAGTCTTAGACAATAAGAAGTCTGAATTTCCAAATTTAGAAAATTCAAGTGCCTTATGTGCATTTGTCCCATATGTGGAATCAATTGAAAATCTAATATTTTGTACGTACTTCAACATCTACTAACGTTGTTGAGGAAGCTAGAGGCCTAAGACACATATTTTTTCCTCCATTCCTATTTTGTCAATTTATTTGTATAGAAATACTTTTTCATGATTTTTAGTGATAAATGTTTGAACACTATCTTCATAAATAGGCTCAATTTTCTATTCTAGTTCATTCATCCTTCTCATAATATTAAAGATGTCATATTTAGTCATGAAAACATCCCTCTCTTTTTGACCTTAGAAAGATATAAGTTTTTTCATGGATCATTGAAATCCGAAAATCTCACCAAATCGATAATGTCACTATGGAGAAGAGATAAATGATTAAAAATTAAACCTAATAACCTTAAATTTTGAAATTATTTTGGTCATTTACATTATTTATATGTTAAATTTGACATTTTAGATAGCCCACTTTAATGCAAGATACTAACATACTAACCTTCCTCCTAACTTTTTACTTAACCCTCTTAATCCTCTACCTAACCATCCTATCCTTCCTATAGTTCCACAAGATCTGCCAAGTAGTCAAGAGGATATATCTACTCACATAGTGGAGAACAAAATAGAAATTGAGAAAATAATTAGGATAATGATGGACCCCTAATTCCATTAACACCCACTATACCTATCTATCCAATACCTTAGAGTTAATATTAGGTCATGTTGACATGATAACAAGTCAAATTAACAAATGGGAATCATATAGGGATATGTGTAGTCATTACTATGTTAAAAAATTATCATTACATGATGTGAAAAATAAAGAAATATCAAAATAATAAATTTTTGTCTTATTCATCAAGCCAACCACTAATGCACCATTTAAACTAACCATTAAATGTTTTGCAATCCATAAATGCCAACAAAATTTTGATTAAAGCTAATTTTTTGGACCAGTGGTGGATGGTGTTTGATAATCCACTATGTAACAACCATGAGATACCATTATATTTTTTGAGGAACTCTAATTTGAGTTTGTCCTCAATGATATTTTAAACTATTTTGACTATGGTGACTTTTAGGGTGGAGGGAAAGGCTCTATGAAAGATTAAATAGGTATCAATCATTCATATAATAGACATTCAAGTATCCTTACCCAAAATATAATTCATACCTAGACTCCCCTTATGGTGAAGGATGTTGAGGATATACACACAATTCATGCACTTAGTATGCTTATTGATATACTTGTTCAGCATACGAGTAGGCTTTTGATGATTAATGTTGGAGATAATCCATCTAGTGTGCATTCCCAAACCGACCCATATATATGTTGTGGTACTATATGCACTGAACATTTAGATAATGGTGGTGGTGATTCAAAGGGCTTAAATTATATAATCTTAATTGATGAGTTTCTGGCATGTACATTTGGTGTGCACACATTGGCCTCTATATGCATGTATGTTTATTTTATATAAATTATATGTTAAATTTAAATTATATTTTAAAATATAAAATTTAAAAATTAATTTACATTATTTAATCCCAATCAACCTATGTTTACATTTATGGAGATAGCTAGTGAGCCACCTACTACAAAAATGTGTTAGTACAACACCATTTACGTATACAGATGTAAAATTTTGAGTCAATATTATAATATTTTTAAATTTAATCTATGTGTATTGGTATTATACTAAAGTTAATATTATCCATCAAGGATTTAATAATTCAAATTCAATGCTATTACATACACTCTTGGTTTAATCAAGGATAATGTTTTGCTTTATATCTTCAATTTTTTATAGAAAACTAAGTGGCATTGTTTGTTTAGTTTATGAATAGAGAATACACTCTTCCATCACTACAATTTAGGATAGACATATGAATTTATGCTTCAATGTCATCCACATAGGGACCCATAGAGTTACATATTAACTTGTAAGTTTTTGTTGTTAAAGAAGACCTTTTTCAATAATTTTACTACATACTTGGACAAATATAACTTATGTGAATGTATTTTATATGTAGGGTTGTTTGATGACATTTTAAAATCTAATTTAGAGGATTATTATGACACATCTTCATGTTTATTCATCATTTGAAATGCCTTTTCATGCAACTAAACCTATCATTGAACCAATTGGGCATCCAAAGTAGATTGAGTGGGACTATGAGTTTGTGGTAGGTGCATATTTAAATGATTATTTATTATAGTTTAAAATCAATTTATTAACCTGGTTTCATGTATAATGTTTTAGTATTCTAATAATATTTATATATTAATAGGTTTAGTTTCAAGTGAGCTATGAGGGTAGGACCTACAATTAAACCTTGGAGTAATCCAAGGCATTCGAAGGATCTCCATCTATAAATAGGGCATCACAGGGAGAGTCTTATTTGACCAAGGTAAAGAGAGGTAGGTTATTTTATGATTATTATTAATTATATGATGTACCTTTTTGTATGTCTATATTACAATGTACACATTTTTGGCATTCTATGCAGATATGACATTCACCTGATAATAGATTCTATGTTGTTAGATGATGTAATTCTTTGTATGCGAATATTGTAATTTATGTATTAGTGACACTATATTCCTATATGTCATTCAATTGACATTATATTATTTTTTTATTATGTATGCCATTATGATTTTTTATTATTGTAAAACTACATAGATCTTACATTGCACCATAAAATGTATTATGGTTTTATATGGGGCATAAGTTTCAAGTTAAATTTTAAAACTAATTTATGAGAAATGACATTTTTTTTACTTCCACTATCAATAATGAAGTGTAATGTTTGACCATTGATCCACATTTGAGAAAGGAACATTATTTATATTTGAATTCATGTTAGAGGATGTCAAGGTATTTGTGGTGCCAAATATAACACTATGTTTAGAATCCATGATAATATTAATTTATCTAGTTTCAAAGTAATTAGCCATTTATTAAAGCTACATAAGTATCTATTTTTTTAGCCTAAAACTTTTCATTGGATTTATTTATAAATGTTTTAATTGACAACCACTTTCTATTATTAGAGTAATTATTTTTATCATTTGACATTGTCATGTTAATAATGGAGTACAATTCTATTAGGTATTTGATATTAGACCTATGGATTAAAAAATTATTCAATAGATCCTAGTCCTCTCATGAATATTAAGGTCAAATTGTATTCTTAAGGCTATATCCCCACTTGAGAATGTTTTCTTGCTCCATATACAAATTTAACCTTCTTGCTCTATCACTCTTTCAATAAGAACTCAAAATTCTATCTTTTAGACTTTACACATAAGCTACAGACAAATATATTTGATATAACATGAGGTATAAAGGTCAATATTTATCTAAAACATAGTGAAAAATTCACACACAAGCTACCTTACCTTTTCCAAAGGTTTGAATCCCTCAATAGATTATCTTCAGTTAATAGGCTTTTAGCCCTTTTACTACATCTACTATCTCTCCTATCAATTTGAAGACTTGAAATTAGACTAAAAACTCATATAATTACATTACACCTTCATTCCACATTCCTCATACCATGTAAAAATATCTCATAACTCCTTCACTTATGAAGTTTCAAGGAAATTTGATAATTCAACCTTTTAGCCCTTTTTTTAAGGTCTTTTTATGTTTGCAAACACATAGTCACACATATCTCATCATTTAGATATTTATAAGAGCTAAAACCTATTGATTCATTTAGGACACACTTTCTAGCCATTGCCTATCCATTTTTAATAGATTGTAAGGGCTATTTCATGAGATATTACAATTATAGCTATCTAAAACCATGATTTAGACTTACTTTTAGGACTATTATCATTCAGTCATCAACAACTTTAGCTATAGAGATATCCAAGGGATGAAAGTAATTAAATTTAATAATAAACATGCTCATGCAACCAGCATAGATTTTTTTGCATAATTTAAGATTTTTAGACTCTTTATGGTTAATTAAAAATGTATTGAGACCTATTCGTGTTTCTTCCACTCTATATATCACCCTTTAGTCTTGATAAATCCAAAAATACATGCAAAATATCTTGTTATCCTGACTATATCACTCATAAATCTATTACTATGTCTATTGATTGAGAATATCTCCACAAAATCACCAAACTAGATCATAAAATAATAAAAATGTAAGATTTAGTGTACAAGGATGTATGAGATAGATCAAAAATCATACAAAGGCTAATTTTATTCATATATACTAAAACTTCATGTAAATACCACATAAACCTCTCTCCGATCTCCATATAATAACCTATAACTTATTTTTATCCTTTCTCTCATTGCTTTATTCAGATCTTCTTTTGATGATTTTAACCTTATCATGTTATTCTATATGATTAAACTTAATTTGGTCCTATGTCAAAACCAAATATTTCTCAAAGAATCTCCACATGATTTATTTGGAAAAGCGTTCCCATAATAAGGAAACAGCTCAAAAATTCATTATTATTACAATTCTAAGATGAGGATATTATAAGATAGGGAAAAATACTGATTTAATGTGCAAAATTATAAAATAAAATATCTTCATGCATGACTATAATTCATATATGCCTTTATATCTATATGACATTGATAAGTCCACAAATGTAACTTTTTAGCAGTGACGAGACAACTTGTTAAGATCCAACTAGTATTTATGCCTCTAGGATCTCCAAGTGAAAATACATAACTTCTAACTCATCTAAATAGGAAAATTACATGTTTTTATATGACCATGATGTTCAAATCCATGCAGAAGCACATTTTTACTAGCATTTAGGACTTCAAAAACACTAACAAGATGATTTGTCAAAGTTGAAGCTAAATTAGAGAACTTCATTTTTTATGCTTATTGGTTAAAAATTTGGCACTACTAACACATCCAAAGGGAAAGTAAAAATTTAATTATAGGATCTTGTCCCCCCATCATGCCTGTTCAACAAATATACCACCCATTTTGGGCTCAAGAATGCCCTTCCCAAAATAATAAAATATATGTATTTTTAGTTTAACTTCAGAAATGCATAAAACAAAAGTTGTAAGTCATATAGATGATCCATAATATCCCTCATATGCATGTGAAATATATATAATTTGACTCTAAATAAAACTAGTATGACCTTCAATATAAATATATGGCACAATATGTAGTAACGAATCCTAAAATGTAATGTTTTGGTAATGAAGAGACAACTTTTTTAGCTCCAACTGGCATTTCTACCTGTAAGACCCCCAGCTATAAATACATCAATCTAAACATGTCTGTATAAGATAATTACATGTGTTCGATTGACCATTATTTCCAAGTCTACTATGAAGTGCATTTTCATGATTGTTGAAGAGAACAGAAACATTAAAAACAAATGTTATCAAAGTTGAAGTTACATTTGGCTCAAATTTTGATGCTTCTTTCCTAAACACTGGCACTTACAACACATCTAGAGTGGTGGACAATGTCCAAGACTAGGTTATTGGCTTCCCATCATAGCCGATCAACAAACCCACCACCTATTATCGGCTCAAGAATACCCTTTCCAACACAATAAAAATGCATATTTTTATCCTAAATTTAGACATGTGTAAAATAAATATTGTAAGTCATATGGACAAACCATAAGATCCTTCATATCTATGTAAAATCCCAATAATTTCACCATGGATCAAGTCAGTATAAGCTTAGAGAGTAATCCATGGTAAAAGTTACCATAATGGGTCCTAAAATGCAACTTTTTTATAGTGAAGACACAACTTTTTGAGATCCAACTAACATTTATACCTATGGGACATCTAGGTGAATATCCATCATTATGAACACATATATATAGAAAAAAAATACATGATTTTAGATCACCATGACTTCCAATTCCATCCAAAACTACATTTTCACTACCATTCAGTAGTGCAAAAACATTAACAACAAATATTGTCAAAGTTAAAGCTATAGTTGGAGAACTCCATTTTCAGTGCTTCTGGGCAAAAATTTGGCACCTATAACATGTCCATAGGGGTGTATAAAATTTAGGACTAGGTTGTTCATCTCTCATCATACCTAGTCAATAAACCCACAACCCATCCTAGGATGAATAATGCCCTTCCAAACATAATAAAAATGCATTTTTTTAAGGATGATGAAATATGGAAATCTATCCTCAAATTTTCAATGAGATAATCTATGTAAAACAAAAATAAAAAACTTGCATAAATTCAAACTAAACATGCACAATAAATAAGATACTAGGATAATATGGTTTACTCAATGGACTATGTCCATGGAGAAAATTTCAGAAACAACAAGGATAATACACAACAACAATAATTTGTCACACCTCTCTCCAACTCCTCTTAGCTTCTTTTCTTCAATGCACCAATCCAAGCTAACACCAAGATTACAACCCAAGCTCTACACTAAGATTGAAAACCAAGAATTAACAAGTCTTCAATACTTCATTGATCAAAGGATTATATGAAATGCTTCTTATACATGAAATTCATGTAGTACTTGGAATACAAATTACAAAGGAGAAGAATGATTTATATATAACATTTTCATGTGAGAGAATATGCGATAAAAATATAGAATAGGGAAAAATGCACCAGCCTCCTCATACTTCACAAGTGGTTCACAAATACTAGTTTGTCATTATATACAAGAGTCACAATTGGATTAATACTTTACATAATATCTCATCCACCATCATATGGCTAAAAAATGGTGCCTCATTCCACTTGTGATACTATTCATAAAATAGTATACTTATGTCTTCTACCTCCCATGTGTATATAAGATTAAAAGGATGTTCAAATCAGCTTTATAAATTTTACAAAAATAAAAATCATCAATCCATCTAATAAAAGTTCCCCATATCTTATCTCTTATCAATGAAATTAAAAACAAACATGTGTGACTCACAAAGGACAAAAACCCATGTGCCTTGTTTCCCACTCCTTACACATCATCCTAGTTTTGTGGGCCATACCACCTCATCAATAGCCACATCACCTTCTTACATCATCACATGCATCACCATCCACATCACCATGAATAGTGATAATAAATAGGGAATTATGAATAGTAGCTCATGAATAGTGAATGCCACCTTATCAACATCAATAGTGAATTCCACCTCATCACTATGAATAGTAATTATTAATTGTGACTTCACACCCAAACATTCACCCACTTGAAGTCAATATACACAATTGTATATTATGTTGCATGTGTTGCTTAAATTTTACTCCTAGATATTCTCTATCCATGAAGACTAATTAAAGTTGAAAATAATTTCAAATTCACTCTTACAACCATCTTTCAGCCATCTTGGTCATTATATCTGTAAAATTTTCACTTGTATACGTTGTATTCAACTTCAGTTGTTCATCTTCCAATATTATCTGAATGGAGTGATACCTAAACTGAATGTGTTTTGCCATGAAGTGAAATGTTGAGTTCTTCTCTAGATGGATGGCACTATGAATGTCACTAAAAAGTATACCTTTTCCTTTTTGGTGTCCTAACTCTTCCATCAGCCTTTGTATCTATATCGTCTCTTTTCTTGATTCCATAAAAACAACAAACTTAACCTTTGTGGTAGAAAGTGCCACCACTTTTTGTACACGTGATATCTAGCTTACTATTCTACCACCCATAGTGAACACATACCTAATAGTTCTTATCCTACCATCCAAATATATTACCATGTTATAATCAACATATACCTATAAAGTAACATCTGACCCACCATAACGCATCACTACACCTATAGTCCCTCTTAGGTAATGAAGAATCCACTTTACTACCTACCAGTGCTCCTTTCTTGGATCAATCATAATTATACTCAACAATTCTACTATATGTGCAATTTATAGTCTTGTACACACCATTGCATACATCAAACTACAAACTACTTATGAATAAGGTGTTTTAGACATAAGATTCGTCGCTTCTACTATCTTGGGATATTGCTCCTTTCTTAATTTATAGTGTTGTACCAAAGGTGTCCAAAATGTGTTTGCATTCATCATGCTAAACCTATCCAACACTTTCTTTATGTACTCTCTCTAAGATAGTGCCAACCTTTGATTCTTGCTATATTTAGGCATTCTCATCCCAAGTATATGGTTAGCATCACTTAGATGCTTCATAGCAAAAGAATCACTCAAATATCCCTTGAGTACATTCACATACAAAAGAAGGATAATATAACTACCATTTTCATTTGTTTTAGAATACATAAAATGGTATAAAGACATCTAAAATAACCCTGTTACATCATAAAATTATTAAAATTAATATACTATTGCTTTGTAGCTTGTTTAAGGTCATACAAGCTCTTCATCAATTTGCACACAAAATTATCCTTACCAGTGACTTCATAACTTTATGTTTGTTCCATGTATATATCATCCTTCAAATATCCATGAAGGAAATTAGACTTCACATCCAACTTTTCTAAATACAAATCATCAATTGAAAATAAATTCAAAATAGTTCTAATTAAAGTCATCCTAACATTGGTAGAAAATATTTCATCAAAATATATACCTTTATTTTTTGCAAAACCTTTCACCATGATTTGGCCTTGTTTACATGTTTACCACCATCCTCCTCCTTCATTCTAAATACCCATTTATTATATAATGCATTCTTTCCCTTTAGAAGATTAACCAAATCCCATGTTTAGTTCATCATGAGAGAGTCATACTCCTCATCCATATCTTGTTCCCACTTCTTCTTAGAATCAACCTGCAATGCTTCTTCAAAGATATCTGGATCACCACTATCAGTAAGTAATAAATAATTCAAAGGATAAAACCTCCCAGGTGGTCTACTTACTCTAGTAGATATTCTAACAATAGGAGTATGAGGTTCCTATTGTTATTGCATATTCTGAACTAGTACTTTTGGGATATTTTCATTTGTGATGTCCTCCAAAACATTGTATTTTTTCTTCACCTCTTTTTTCTTATTTTCCATCAGCTATTCCTTGTACATGAATTTTTCATTAAGGATGACATCTCTACTACTGATGATTTTATTATCTTCCTCATTCCATAATAAGAATCCAAAGTCATTAGTATCATAGCCAATGAATGTACATTTCAAATATTTAACCTTTAATTTGAACTTATTGTTTTTGTCAATACGAGAAAAAGATTCACAACCAAAGACTTTTAGAAAATAATATTTTACCTTATTACAAGTCCATGTCTCCTCTAATATACTACCATTTAACATCCACGTCAATTTAGGGTCATCTATTTATGAAGTACATGAATGTATCAATAGAATCTACCCAAAATAGTAATGTAAATCTTGCATGAAATCTCATGCTTCTAGCACACTTAATGATAGTTTTGTTCATCCTCTCTAACACACCATATTAATGGAACTATATTCTACATGTACATTCCATTTAGTGAATAGTTGTTATCAAAATCATTACTGAAATATTATCCACCATTATCTTACCTAAGGAACTTGAGCTTTAAACCTATTTCATTCTCAACTAACTCTCTTCATCTCTTAAATTTATAAAGCACATAATATTTCAATTTAATGCAATAAAACCAAAAATTTTAAGTTTCAACATAAATAAAGGTAACATAATACCTTGAACCCCCAAGTGAAGATACTTTAGCTAGTCCTCATACATTAGTCTTGACTAGTCTAACTCTCATAAATCTCAAATGTTTGTATTTACCATACACACAATGCTTATAATTTTCCAAATCAATTTCTTTTAGACCTAAAAATTTTACCTTTGTGTGAAGGATGTGCATTTAATTTTTACTCATGTCATCAAGTTTTTAATGATACAAAGTTACATATGTACCTGAAGCAACTATATCACAAGATGCATTAGTGTTAACAATGGAAAAATATAAGGTACCCACTTTCTTTCTTCTTATGACTATCGTATCACCCTTGGTAACCTTTCGTTAGTCACCAGTAAAAGTGACCATACAACCATCACTACCAAACTATCTTGTGGAACTCAGATTTATCCTTAAACTTCGAACATGCCTAACATCCTTAAGCACCCAAGAGTTTCCATTCTACAATTTGACAATAACATGGCCTTTTAAAATAATGTTGCACGTTTTGTCATCACAAAGATAAGGATGTCCAAATTTTCATTTAACATAATCACTAAAATAATTTCTATGATAAGTGGCATGAAAGGAAGCTCCTGAATCTAAAATCCAAGATTCACTAATATTATCCCAATATAGTATGAGAGCATCTTGTAACACATTACCTGCTAATTTTTCCTCTATTTTACCTTCATGTTCATCCTCTATTGATTTTCCTCAATTGATGCAACAAAATTTATTTTTATGTCCTTGCTTCCTACAATGCCATCATTCCATATTTCTTCTTCATTTTGACCTTGAACCTTTCCTTGACAAAGTATGGTTTCCTCTTCCTCTATTATTTTGTCTCCCTCTATTTGGCATAGACAATGCATTTCATCATGTGAATGTTTCACCACATCCTCAAACTTGAATTTGGCATTATTTGAAATAGAGTTACTTACTACCATGACTAAGATATTCCAACTCTCAGGCAAAGAACACAAAATAAGGATAACCCTAAATTCATCAAAAAATTTAATGTTAATAGAATTTAAGTGTCCTATTACCATGTTAAACTCATTTAAATAATTTTATACTAAACCATTTTCAGCCATTTTTTTGTTATACAATTTTTTCATCAAAAATATTTTGTTAGAGGTAGATGTATTTTCATACAACTTCGCTAATATGATACTTATAATTTATATCTTATTTTATTTGGATATGTTGAATATAACTATAGCTAAAAGACATAACTAGATGGTTTTGAGTGCTTTTCTATCAAGCAAATCCCAATCCTCATCTAACATTGATGTTGTCTTCTTGGATACACCTCCCAATGGTAAAAATAGATTATTTTGAAAGAGGTAATCCTCCATCTACATATTCTAAAATACAAACTTCTTTATATTAAACTTATCCACCCTTGATTTGTTATCATCTACCATATCTCCTACTCAAACTAAAATCCTTAGCTTCCTGCATTTTAATGTTCATTGAAAAAAAACTTTTATCTAATACCAATAGTTAGGATAATGTAATTCATAATCTATCATACAAATTGTAATTAGAGAAACTATATAAAATAGAAATTAAACACTAGTATAAATTCAAACTAAATATGCATAATAAATAAGACACCAAGATAATGTGGTTTACCCAAAAGGATACATCCATAAATAAATTTGTCAGTGTTATAGTTATAGAAAAAATACTATCACACCTCCATCCAAATCCTCTTAGCTTCTTGTCTTCAGTGCACCCATGCAAGCTAACATTAAGATTACAACTCAAGCTCTACACCAAGCTTAAAAACCAATACTTAACAAGTATTCAACACTACCTTAATCAAAGGATTACATGGATTGCTTCCTATACATGGAATTAACATAATACTTGGAATACAAATGAAAAATAAGAAGCCTAATTTATATTTAGCATTTTCATTTGAGAGAAAAATAAAAAAGAATTAAAAATGTGCCAACATCCTCATGCCTTAACAAGTGGTCAACAAAGAATTGTTTATATTTATGTTGAAGAGTCAAAAATGGATCAAAACTTTATAAAATATATCATTCACCTTCATATGGCTCAAAAAATTGCACCTCATTACACTTGTGATTCTATTCATCAAATACTAGACTTATGTCTTCTACCTCTAAAGTGTACATAAGATACAAGGGATGTTCAAATCAGATTTCTGAGTTTTAAAAACATAAAAATCATCAAATGACCTAATAAACTCACCCCATTTCTTATCCCTTATTAGCCATACTAAAAACAAATATGTATGACTCAAAAATGACAAAACCCCATGGGCATTGGTGCCCCACTCCTTTGACATCATCCTTATCACAAATAAGATGCTTTATGGGCATGCCACCTCATTAAAAACCACATCACCTTCCTACATCATGACCTTCACCACCTTCCATATCACCATGAATAGTGATAGTGAATTATGAATAGTATCTTGTGAATAGTGAATGCTACCTCATCACCATGAATAGTGATTTCTACCTTATCGCTAAGAGTAGTGATTATGAATATAGATTTCACACCCCAAAATTATCCAATTTGAATTCAATATATACAATTATAGATTCTACTACATCTACTGAATAATTTTCTCACCCTAATCTTCTTCATCCACAAAGACCAACTGAAGTTGAATAGAATTTCAAATTCACTCTTGTAACTATCTTGGTCATCATATACATAGGATTTTCATTGTTATGTATCTTCTCCAACTTCATTTGTTCTTTCTCTAATAATATCTAACTGAAGTGATACCTCAACTAAGTGTATTTTGTCCTAGAGTGAAATGTTGAGCTCTTTACTAAATGGATGGCACTCTAACTATCATTAAAAATTATACCTTTTCCTTGTTGGTGTTCCAACTCTTCCATCAGCATTTATATAAATATCATCTCTTTGATTACTTTTATAACAATAACATACTTATTATTTATGGTACATAGTGCCACCACTTTTTGTCAACATGATATCCAACTCACCATTTTACCACTCACAGTTAACACATACCTGGTAGTGCTTCTCATACCATCTAAACCTCCTAGTATGTCAAAATCAACACATCCTTGGAAATTAACATATGATCCACCATAACACAACACTACATTTGTGGTCCCTCTCAAGAAATGAAGAATCCCCTTTACTACCTGCTATTGTTCCTTTCTTAGATCATTCATGAATCTACTCACCACTCAAATGACATATGCAATGTCTGGTCTCATAGACACCATTGCATACATCAAAATACCAATTTATGATGATAAAGGTGTCTTAGACATGATATTACCCTCTTATTCTATCTTAGGACATTGTTCCTTTATCAATTTCAAGTGTTCATCTAAAGGTATCCCAACTGGTTTCACATTTAACATGTTAAACATAACCAACACTTTTTTGATGCAGTCTCGCTGAGACAGTGTCGATCTCTAATTCTTTTTATCCATAGATATTCTCATTCCAAGGATATAGTTAGTATCACCTAGATCGTTCATATAAAATGAATCACTCAATTATTCCTTTAGTATATTTATATCTTGCATGTTATAACCTACCACTAACATGTCATCCACATATAAAATTAGTATAATATGGATGCCATTTTCAAATATTTTAAAATACACACAATATTCAAAATGATATCTGTAATAACTTATTCTATCATAAACTTGTCAAACTTAATACACCATTGTATTTGAGCTTGATTAAGGCTATATAAGTTCTTCATCAGTTTGCACACAAAATTCTCTTTACCACTAAATTCTTAACCTTGTGTCTAATCCATGTATATCTCCTCCTTTCAAATCCATCTTCACATCCAACTATTCTCAATGTAAATCTTCAATTGAAGCTAAACTCAAAATAACTCTAATTGAAATCATCTTAACAATAGGATAAAATATTTCATCAAAATCTATACCTTTCTTCTATGTGAAAACTTTCACCACCATTCTAGCCTTGTATTTATGTTTACCACCATCCTCCTCCTCCATATTGAACACCCATTTTCTTTGAAATGCCTTCTTTCCTTTTGGAAGCTTAATCAAATCCCATGTCTAGTACATCATGAGAGAGTCATACTCCTCATCCATAGCATGGTCCCACTTATCCTTGGAGTAAACTTGCACTACTTATTCAAAGCTCTTCACATCACCACTATTAGTAAGTAACAAATAATTCAAATAAGGATAAAATATTTCAGGTGGTTTATTTTCTATAATATATATTTTTATAATAGTATTATTGGGTTCTTATTGTTGTTTCACATTCTGCACTTGTGCCTTTGTGACATTTCATTTGTGATGTCCTCCAAAACTTTGTATTATTTCTTTGTTTCTTCTTGCTTATTTTCCATCAACTGTTCTATGTACATGACCTTCTCATTAAAGATGAAATCTCTACTCCTAATGATTTTTTTATCTTTCTTATTCCACAACTATAGCCAATCAAAGTACATTTTTGAGATTTGGCCTTTAATTTGGACCTATTATTTTTTTAAATATGAAAAAAAGATTCACCACCAAAGACTTTTGAAAAATAATAGTCTACCTTATTACTAGTCCATGCCTCTACTAGTATTCCTCCATCAAAGGCACTTGAAGGTCCTGTATTTATTATGTACATACATATATCAACAACATCCACCCAAAACTATAATAACAATCCTACATGAAATCTCATGATTCTAGCATGTTCAATGATAGTTCTATTCATCCTATGAAACATACCATCTTAATAGAACCATATTCTACCTAGAGATTCCATGTAGTGAGTAGTTGTTATCAAACTTGTTTTCATAGTATTATCCATCATTATCTAACTTGAGGAACTTGAGAAATTTAAACTTGTTTCATTCTTAACTAAAGCTCTCCATCTCTTAAATGTATCAAACACATTAAATTTATGTATAATGCAATAAACCTAAATATTTTTAGTTGCATCATTAATAAAGGTAACATAATACCTTGAACCACCAAGTGAAGATACCTAAATCAATCCCCATACATATGTATGCATAAGATCTAAATTTCTTTGTTTCTTGGCTAGTCCAACTCTAAAAAACCACACACAATTCTATTTTGCATACACCTGGTGTTGACAAAAATCCAAATTAGTTTTTTTTAGGGCTAGAAATTTTACCATTGAGTGAAGAATATTTGTTCCCTTTTCACTCATGTGGCCATGTTTGTAATGTCACAAAGTTCCATATGTACTTGAATAAACTATATCAAAAAAACCATTAGTGTTAACAATAGATAAATATAAAGTACCCACTTTCTTACCTCATTGATATACCTGAGTACCCTTGGTAACATTCCATGAGTCACCAATAAAAATGAACATAGATCCATCACTACCCAACTGTCTTGCAAAAATTAGATTTCTCCTCAAACTTGAAACATGATTAAAATCCTTAAGAACCCAAGTATTTCCATTCTAAAATTTAACATTAGAATTTCCTTTTCCAATAATGTTGCAAGGTTCATCATCACTAAGATCAACTTGTCCAAAATTTCCGTGAGCATAATCATTAAAATAATGTTTATGAGAAGTGGCATGAAAGGAAGCACCTATATCTAAAACCCAAGAGTCACTAATATTATTCAAAGAAAGTTTGAGAGCAACTTCCAACACATTACGTAATAATTTTACTTATTTTTTACCTTCATGTTGGTACTTTCTTGGTTTTCCTTGAAGGACCCAACAATATTTCTTTATATGTTATGGCTTCCCACAATGCCAACATTTCATCTTTCCTCTATATATTTATCTTGAACCTTTCCTTGAATTATCATTATTTCCTCTTCCTATATTATTTTATCTCCATCTATTAACCAATACATTGCATTTTTCGATGTCGACATTTTACCATTGCTTCTCCTTCATATTTCCTCGCTTAGGATCACACCCACTACATTCTTAAACTTGACATTGGCATTGTTAGAGATAGAGTTCTTTACTATCATGACTAGGCTATTCCAACTCTCAAGCAAAGAACACAAAATGAGAGGAATCTTGACTTCATCATCAAATTCATTCAAATGATTTTCTACTAAACCCTTTTCAGAAATTTCATGTTAAACAAATTTTTCATCAAAAATATTTTGTTAGAGGCATAAGACTTTTCATAAAACTTCCCTAGTATGCTCAATATAATTTTTGTAGTCTTTTCTTTTGATATATTGAAATTTTAGCTGCAAGACATAAATGAATGGTTATGAGTGATTTTCTATCCATCAATCCCAATTGTAATCTAACCTTGATGTTGCATTTTTTTATACACATCCCAATTTTAAAAAGAGATTATTTGAAAATAAGTAATCCTCCATCTTCATCTTACACAATCCAAAGTTATGTCCATTAAACTTCTCAACCCTTGATTTATTATCATTTTCCATAAATCCCACTCAGGATAAAATCCATAGCTTCCTACAATTTAATCTTCATAAAAAATAACCTTTTCTCTAATACCACTTATGAGGATAATGAAATGTAAAAATATATCCTCAAAACTGTAATGAAAAAAACTATGTAAAATAAAAATAAAACACTTTCATAAATTTAAACAAAACATGCACAGTAAAGAAGACACCAAGATAATGTGGTTCAACCAATGGGATACATCTACTGAGAAATATTTGAGGCTTAAATTTTTAGTAACAACAAGGAGATTACCTAGCAATAATACTTTGTCACAACTCTCTTAAACTCCTCTCAGCCTCTTATCTTCAATGCACCAATGCAAGCTAATACTAAGCTTATAACTCAAGCTTTCCAACAAGATTAAAACCAAGAATTACCATGTCTTTATCCCTTCCCTAATCAAAATATTATATGGATTTGTTCCTATATATGGAATTTATGTAATAATTGGAATATAAATTACAAATTATGTAATAATTGGAATATAAATTACAAATAATAAGAATGCTTTATATATAACATTTTCATGTGAGAGAATATGAGAGAAAAATATAAAAGGAAAAATATGCCAACCTCCTTGTTCCTTCACAAAAGAAGTCAATAGAGACCTTTTTGACTTTATTTCGAAGAGTCAAAACTATATCAAAACTTTGTACAATATCTCATACACCTTCATATGGCTCACAAATG
>JARHVA010001348.1:2480000-2487500 GCA_037957365.1 Torreya grandis | reverse complement strand
ACTATGTTGTAGTCCAAACCCCATTTACTAAAGGGTATATAAATCAAGAACTGAATATTTCAATTGTCTAAGCAATTTTGTGTTTTATGTACAACATGATGTGAGGGGCTTTCATGTTCCAATACATAGGATTTCAACATATACCTTGAAATAAAATATCATCAATTGTCAACATAGTAAGACTCCTAGGGTTGTGTTGGGCATTTTTTGATAAGACCCAATAGTGTGCATCCACTTTACCTATTTTTTCCATGTTTTTTCCTCTAGATAATCTTGTTTAAACATTAAGCCTATAATAATCTCTTTTTCTATTAAAATTTGGTGCATTGATTATCATTTATGGATAATAATGTACCTTATACACACCCTCAAAACTAGACTCAGTAGGCCATGGGAATGACATGATCCCCTTGGTTAGTGCCTTGAAATATTTGGCTATAGCTAAGGGTATGAATGAATCAGTGACATAAAAAGGCCTAACAGTTGATCATGACCCTCATCATAGTTTTTCACCTTTCATGTGAAATTTATTGACTATTTATAATATAGTTTTTATTTTTTGTTTCCTTATGTTTACCATGTGATGAAAAATCCTTGTTTAAAAACTAGTTATTTTGGGTTTAAATCAAGTTTTTATATCAAAAACATAAAATAATTGATTCAAGAATTTGTGTTTTTCAAACAACTTTTTAGTTAGTATTCTTAATTGAGAACATATTTTCTATTTGAGTCATTTTTCATTTTCTTAACCATTCTTATTACTAGGTAAATATCCATGTTAAATCCTCCCAATGCAAGGGAAGAGTGTTTTGGCATTGACCCCTTTCCATTCTATGGTCAAGAGAATCATGTAAAGATACATGAAATAATAGATCAAGAAGAAGACAAAGGAGGGGTTGACCAAGATCAGGGTAGCCCCAAAGTTGTCCAATATCCAATCTCCTTTCATGAGTATATCACATCTAATAAAAATGAAGTATTGATTTAAGTTTTGGGATTTGAATCAAAGTTTCCATCCAATTTTGACATGCATAATTTAAAATATCTAATTTCAAGCAAATAACCTTCATCTTCCAATCCCAATCAACAAATATAACAAGGTTATTTAGAGGGTTAAAATGCTCTCATTCTTTCCTCACAACCTCATCCCCAAGTCTCTCAAGACAAATGGAAAACTACTTCACATGAGGAATCATCAAAAACTAGCCATGGTTTTTCCATACAATTCCATTCAACTTAAGGAAATCGGGAGATTATTAAATTTTAATCTCATCAATCAATCAATCAATAAATCCCATTTGTAATCCAAATATTAATGTAAATACAAATTTACCTTCACATCACCATCCAAATAATCCAAGTTTTAATATACCTTCAAACTCATCAACCATGCACCCCACCAATAAAAGCATAAATCCTACTTCAAGGTTATCCTTCATGTAATAAAATAATAAAAAATTGAATATGGGTCTCCCATCTAATTCATGTTTAATTGACCAACATTTGATTAGAACAAATTTGAGTATGCACCTAAATTTGAAAGGTTATAATAAAATTAATCCAAGATCGAATATTCATTCAAACTCATTAATAAATCCTAATCATAGCTTCCAAATATCTCCAATCATATCCAATAAAAATCAAAGCTTAAATACCTATTTTATCTTCCCTAATAAATCATTCAATCCTAGTTTAAATTATGTTTCATGCACATTCAATAATCTAAATTTAAATCATAGTGTAACAAATCAATTTTTACATGGATTGGTTCCATCAAATTTAAAACCCAATACTAATCTAAATCAGTTTAACTCTAATCCAAATATTTTGTTTAATCATACCCTACATCCCAAAACCATTTCAAACCAAAACCAAACACAATCTAATGCCAACCTTAATTTCATCAATCCAAACACAAATTCTAACTAAAACCTTAATCAAAACAAAAGCAACCCAATCCAAAATCAAAACCAAACTAATATAAACCTAGGTTTTAATCATTTTAACTCAAAATTGAACATGCTTCCACAATAAAATAATTCATGTTTGTTTAACCAATTAGGTTTTGGTCAAAATTCAAATCCTAGTTCCATGAACTTCAATGCTAATACACCAAACAATTCAATCTTGAACCCAAATCCAAATCAAACAAATTCAATCTTTACACAAAACCCTAACCTTGGTTTTAATCCAAACTTAAATCAAATCAAATAAATATAAATTAAAACCTTGTCTATAAATCTAACACCTTTTCACATCCTCAAAACATTAACTTCAACACTCAAACTCTAATCAATTGTAATCAACACTTTCCCCAAAACACAAATCAATTCACAAGTCAACCACCTAATTCATTAATTCAATGGACAAACTATCCCCATATCTCATGCAATAATCTCAAATCATAAAGGATATAGTTTAAGGCTTGCAATATCCTCTTATGATTGGAAAAAATAATTTATGTTTAAGGAAATTTTCTCATCTCCGTATGATTTGAGTAAAATGACTACACATTTTCCCAAATACTTTGAACTCCAAAAATTTGATAATTATGAAGGTAAATGATATCCCAAGGAACATCTAACTAGCTTCTATCATGCATTTGTAGATGTTAATTATAGTAATGAATTCATGTTGCATTTATATATATGAAGTCTTAGGCGGTCAAGCCTTTCAATAGTTATCACTACTTTTGAAATGATCTATCTTCACTTTTGAATACTTATCTAAAAAATTTCTGTAGCATTTTTCTTATAATATTGAAAAATACTTGACCACTCTATATTTGCATAACACCAAAAAATGAAATGGTTAAACTTTTGCTTCCTTATTCTGGAGATGAAGAGCAATGGCATGTCATTTTACATGGTCATTTCTTAAAATAGAACTAGTGAAAATTTTTATGAACTTAAAATGAGATTTGGGGAATTGCTTGTTATTTCTTTACCCAAGATCTTTTGATGAGACTATTGAAAATGGAATTCAAGTGGAAATAAATTGGATTAATATAGGTGTAATCAATATATTTAAACCAGATAATAACAATTCCTCAAAACAAATAAATAAACCAAAATTCTTTCACAAAAATAAAAATTGTTTGAGATGATGTAATCGATGTGAAATAAATTCAAAACAAACAAACATAAACATACAACAAAGAAATCCACAACATCACAATTCATGTTGGGCAACTAAAATAAGGGAGGCCTAAACATAATGTCACTCAATTCGATGCCACTTACGAAAATGTTTTTCAAAAATTGGCTCATGAAAACATGATTATAATGCCAAAAACTAAACCCTTTGAATAAAATGTTCCCAAACCTGATTGGTACAAAAAATATAAATACTTGAATACCATCGAATTAATGGACATTCATCAAATTTTTGTATGCACTTAAAATACTATTGTCAAGAACTCAATGATAGAGGTGACATAGCAGTTGAACATAGATCATTTAAAAAATCTAGTAATCATAAATTAGGGATATTCCAAGATCCATTCCCTAATCATGAGCAAAGTAAGGGCAAACAAAAATAAGAACAACCAGAATCATGTAATTGTAATCAAGCTAATCATCCATTTGATTTTATAATAAATATCATAGATATGGTTCATAGACATGTTAACATTATCACTTTACTAAAATATGAATGTTTCATCACCATAAGATGCCCAAAGATTACTCTCCTGAGTGTCTCTCCCTTTAATGTTGAATGTGAGTACACTATTATTGACCACCTTGAAAAAACACCAGCTAATATCTCAATTTTAGACCTTTTAAAGACATTCCTATATATAAAAATATTTTGTATAAACTTATCCAAGATTCCAATGTCCCTCAAAACATTAATCCAATAAAATTTCAATCATTAATAGGTTATTTATCAACAAATAATCAAGTGACATTTGATCATTCAGATGTTTCTCCTTTATGTTCAAATCATAACCTCCCACTATATATAAATGTTACTATTTCTAAGAACAAATTAAAAAACATTTTTATAGATAATGGTTCAGCGCTTAACCTATTTACTCTAAGACTCATAAAACATCTAGGGTATCCAAATACAAAATTAGAAGAAAATATCATTACTATAAGGGCATATGAAAATAATGAACATCAATCTATCAACATAATCCATCTTCCATTAATGGTAGGGTCTTTCAATAAGGAGACTCTTTTTCATATTATTGATCTTGATTTATCGTATAATCTACTCCTTGGATGTCTTTGGACTCATTCTATGAATTCCATTCCATCCACTCATCACCAATGTTTGAAATTATTCCACGTAGAAATGGGAGTAACTATACAAGGTGATCTTTATCCCTTCCAATATTTCAAGCTATTGGAAGGTAAATATCAAAAATAAAACTATATACTAGTCATAGATGATAATTTTACCCCTATTAAGGATTATCCTCTACTTAAAAACTATGTCAATCTCAAAATATTATTTTAAAGACATCCCCTTGGTGGTTGGATCAATACACCAAATCCCTCTATATCCATTGAAAAATAATTACAAATTGAAACATCTAACCAACCATACAAGGGAGCCTCAAATTCATTATCTAGACAAGCTTCAAATAAACCATCCATTAAGCAAGCTTCTAATAATCCTTCTATTGAGCAAACATCCAATCCACGATCCACTAACAAAGCATCATCATCCACTTCTTCCCATTTTAAAATCATTGATGAAAGCATCAACGAGTACATCATCAAGAATTTTTACATAAGTAAAATACACAACAGTCCAAATGACCATGGTATGCCACACCATCAAAAGGATAAACAATGGTTAAGAAGCTTGGTTAGACAAAATTTCTTGATGGTCTTATTTATGATGAACATATTGATGATTAAGATTCTTCCTAGCTTTATTATGATGAATTAACCACTTCATTTTCCACCAATAAATATCCCATTAAAAAATCCATCATGTGCAAACTAATGAATGAAAAATGTAAAGGTCTTGGCCTCCATGAAAGAGGTTCCATTAAACCTATAATAGTAAAACAAAATGAGGCAAAGCATGGTATAGGATTTATCCCACTTATTGTGCATCTTACACTCTCCTAAAGTGACTCTTCTAGTGAGTAAAAGGATGATTCCTTAAACAGTTAGATGGGTTCTATAATTATCCATTTCGAATATCTTACCATTACTAACTTCTTATATGCAAAATCCATCCTTGCACTTGACCTTGCATATACATCTCTCATACAATGGGACCAACTATCCACATCTCAACTAGATCATTTTTAGAATGATGAAGATATATTCAGATTCTTGAGAGAAAGAGATCAATATCCAATAGGTGACAATAAGAAAGGATTTCTAATATAACTATCATATTAAACATACTTTAGGGAATATAAATTACATCATTCTATAAGTCCTACCTCCACATCAAACCAATAAAATGTTGAGGAAGACTTCTGTCTTCGTACACCACCCCTAGATTATAAATATGAGTCAACTCTACATATTATAGAAACCATTCTGATAAAAATCGACACCGAAGAGGATCCTAAAATTGTAAAACTTCTTAAATCACTCACTCAAAAATAAATGGATATATTTATACTATTGCTTTGTGATTTATTTGACATGTTTACATGGTGTTACATGGATTTACTAGGATTGGATCTAGAGTTATTAGTTTACCCCCTTGTGGTACATCTAGATGCAAAACCAATAAAATAAAAACTCTATAAGATGTATCTTAAGATTTCACTACTTTTAAAGGAATAAATAAATAAGCATTTGGTCATTGGTTTCATATGTTCAATTGACTGGATATCAAACATTATACTAGTGTCAAAGAATCCTGAAGGGATTAGAGTATGCATAGATGTCTATGATATACATAAAGTGTGTTCAAAGGATGATTTTCCATTGCCTAAGATAGTTATGATTTTAAATTCAACTACAATCCATGAGATTTTATCTTTAATAGATGGTATTTTAGGATATAATCAAATAAATTTTTTTATTAAATATCAACATAAATTGGCATTTACAACTCCATGGGGGACATTATTTTATTAGGTGATCCCTTTTGGTTTGAAAAATATTAGGGATACATATCAATGGGAAATAACCATTATTTTATTAGGTGATCTCATTACATGCTTAATGATATTATGGAAGATTATGTAGATGACACTCTGGCTAAGTGTAAATCTAGAAAAGATCACCCTCAGGTGTTTCATCATATTTTTTAGTTCATGAGAGAGTACAACATGAGATTGAATCCAAAGAAATGTGTGTTTTATGTAACATTAGGAAAGTTGTTAGGATTCATTATTTCAATACATGGCATTGAAGTTAATCGTTCAAAGGTTTTGGCTATCATGGATATGGCTCTATCTAAAAATATTAAACAACTTAGAAGTCTACAAGGGAAAATTCAAGTAATCAGAATATTCATATCTTAGGTTGCAAACATCTATCGCCTATTCACCTTTTTACTAAAAAAATGTTACTCCTTTTACATGAAATTAAATTTGTGAAAAATCTTATAATAGTCTCAAGTAATATATTTTAAACCCACCATTGTTGATGCCACTTATTGTGGTTGAAAATTTTTTGTTGTACATTTTAGCTTCTCAATATGCACTTGGGGCATTATTAGCACAACATGATGATAATGGGAAAGAATTAATAGTATACTAATTGAGCATAAAACTAATACCCTATGATATAAATTACTCTCAAACAGAAAATTCTTATCTTATATTTTTCTTGCTTCCCAAAAATTATGGCATTATATGCTTAATAATCAAATAAATATTATTTCTAAGATTGACCTTATTGAATATCTCAAATCCAGAAAAGCTCTAACTAGGAGGATGGCTAAATTGGTTATAATTATTAGTGAGTTTGATTTAGATTATGTTAACCAAAAATTAAATAAAGGACAAGCTATAGTATATTTATTATCATAATCACTTTTCAATGAAAAATCACCTCTCATTACAAAATTCCCAAATGATGTAATCATGTCTATAGATGAAGCTATAGTTTGGCATGTTCTATTTGATGGTTCCTTTAAACACCATGGCTTGGGGGTAGGTATCTTGTTGGTAACACCTGATGGGGATTGATTTCCTAAAGCATTTTGAATTGAATTTACTTGTACAAACAACATAGAAGAATATAAAGGTCTCATATCAGACCTGAAGATGGAAATCCAGTGAGGAATCCAACATCTCCTCCTTTTTGGTGATTTTAAGATTATCATCAATAAAATTACTCATAAATTCTAAACCTATGATGATAAACTAATCACCTACAAGAGGATGGTGTATATATTTAAATCATATTGAGTACATCCAATTTGGACAAGTACCATGAATAAATAATCAAGTAGTAGATGTTATGGTAATAATTAGATCCCTAATATATTTGAGAACAAAACATAACAAATGTATGGTTGAGTACTGAAGGATACCATCCTATGATACATACGATTAAAAAATGGTTT
>JARHVA010001348.1:2420000-2475000 GCA_037957365.1 Torreya grandis | reverse complement strand
AATTTTTATAACTACTAAGAACTCTAGTATCAATGAAATCTCTTTGATCACTTTATATAATAGTCTCTAACTATGTCTACCTATGGTTAGTTATGGATGGATCAATGGTCATACCCCACTATGATGTCTCCTTCACTGATCATGCACATATATGTCACCTAACTAGTATATGATAGCTCTTCTGAAAATATCTCATCACCCTATCTAGGTAATATATCTCTATGATGTAATCATGTCTCCTAGTAATGTATCAAGGGGTCATGATATAATCCATGTGTAGATCATCGTGTGGCCACTAAAACACAATTCCCCCTATATGGTCTTTAGGTGATTTGATCATTACCTAACTCATCAATAACCCTCCTTTAATATTCTAGATCACCTAAATATGGCATGCATCTCCCAATAGTCACATGTCATCCATATACCAAAGGCTCATCATCAAATCAAGTGATCATATGACAAACTAGCCTCTTTATAACAATGTGACCCTAGTACTAGACCTGTAGTAATGTCGATAGGCTAGATTCTCTTTTATCATAATACACTAAACAATGTAAATATTGGTATAAATGTGCTAACCTCCATGGATCCATTTTAAATCTCTCCCCCATATCCATCATGTCTCCAATCACAATTAGAAGAACAATAGGATATAACTTCCCACTCTTGTCAGGTAGCATAATGCCACTAATAACATCCATGAGTACAATAATCAGACAATCAATCTCTAAACTGATATAATAGTCTACATCAACACTTCTTCTAACAATAGAAATTAACCCATCACCAAAAATATTGAATTATATGATCTCATGTGGACCTTGTCCCTAGTATACCTATCTCCTTTGTATCAAAATACCTAGATTATGATACACGTTGTCCAAAGTGATAGTCATTTCCCATGTTGTCAAGTGAAATGTAATCATCTTAGTATGCCATCTCTCAATAAGAACTATAAGAATCACTCTATCTACTTGAATCACTGACATCTATGCAAATGCATGATAATTCACTCACCTTTGGCATGCCAAACTCATACTTTGTGAAGCTCTCCATCTGTGCCATCACTCCAAATCTATGATCCTAAGTCACAAGCAGTTATAATACCTATTAAAAGTCACATAAATTATCAATTCATTAATTTTAATTGACATTAAATTTAAAATTATAACTCCATTACAATCATGCCACAAAATAACAAATATCAAACAAACATTTTCAATTCATCCGCTTTCATCATTTTTTGTTACAAACACAATTATTTTCCTACATTATTTAGATTCTCCATAAATCACTTCAAATTTTCCTTTGAATCAATCCAATGAATTTTCTACTCCCTTAAATGAATTTTCTTCTCTCACCAATAAATTTACTGCTCTATTGCACAATTTTTGTACTAATAAATAGTGAAGTCAACCTTTTCATGTAACATGATTTCATTTCTCTATTTTTAAAAATCACTACTAAGTTATGTAAATTCATTATTTCTTACAATTAAGTTTATAATTTTGATGTCAAATTCATTGTTTTGACAATAGTTAACTCATTTCATCTTACTTTATGCACTAATTAAAGATAATAAATGCAATAAAATTCAAATATAAGTTCACTTACCAGAGGTCCACTCCTCTCAAGTATTAGGAATATCTTCACTCTCTCCACTCGATGGTCATGGTGAGGAATATAGTCCATATTTCCGCCAAGCTCTTAGAGAAAAATTCTTGCCTCAATTTTCTTACCAAATAACCTTGAATATCAAATTTACACAAATGAATTTCTATATCCCATTTGTTCTTCCTATATTTTTCTCCCCTACCAAATATGCCCCCAATCCCTTCATCCTATTCATTATTCATCCATTTTAAAAATTTATGGTATACATTAAATCAATTTATTTCAAATTTGTTTTCAAACTCTTATAATAATCAATGTACGTAAAATAATCATAATTATTTTCAAAATCATTTAAACTTCAGTATATTTTTTGTATTTTTACATCCATAGATTATTATTGATGGAATATATAATTATTATAAATACTCAATTGACCCTTACATTATTATAAAAACATTAAGCATGTAGTCTAAAAATGGTTGAAATATTGTTTTTCAAATCCATACTCTAGTTTTAATTAACTAGGGGCAACTTTTTTACACAACCAACATCTTGAAAATTTGACATTGATTCTAAAGTATGTTGATTTATCATTCATCCACATCACTTTGTCCATTTCTTCTTTTCATCAATTTCAAGTGTTTATCCATTTTCTCAGACAAACCCTCGATGGGGCATCATCACACTTATTTTCATTAATTTTTGGCAACATTATCCTTTTTAATCATTAATACTCTACTTATACTATTCTTTGAAAAAGTAATGCTTCACAACACTCTTTCCAAGAGGGTTAATTGTAGACACCTAAATTTAATTTAGTGTCAAAATTCACCTAGAATCTATTTAATAATCCTTCTTAAAATATTTCATCACATCTCTCTTAAAGTTTAAATAATTAAATAACTAAAACTTAGTCAAATATAAAAAATTTAAATCCTTATTTTAAATATAAAATATGGATTTTATATGTCATCCAAACATCATCCACCTTTTTTTCCCTCGTTCCAACTAAATCTACAACTTTCTCAACCTCGTATGAGTCATCAATCCAATGTTTCTCTTAACAATTTTTAATGGTCTTCATATTCATGGGTGAGGACACTTTATTCACCATTGATTTTTATGATGATTTAATAAATATGAATAATCCTTTAGTGTTCTATCCTCCTCCAAAAAAATATTAATAAATTTGAAAACCTTCATTTTCAAAGATCAAATCCTAAAATTAAAATCCTAACTTATGCTAACGAAGCTCTATTCACAAGTGAATCCAAGCGAATCAAAGTATAAAAAACTCCTTTTGCACCAAAATTTTGCATGTTGTTCTTCGGATTGAAAGAGTGAGCACCACATTTTTCAAGAGCAAATAAATTCGAGATCACAACAGAGAAATCTCAAAAATTTGAGGCACGAGTTTGTGTTTTCTAATTTCTTTTTTTATTGTTCTATATTAGGTTGAATTTATCTTAGATAGGATTAGTTGATTTATTAAAACTTTGAAATTTAGTTCAGACAATATTTATGACTTTTAAAAACATAAAAATCATCAAACCACTTGAGAAATACACCCCATTTCTTATCCCTTAACAACCACACTAAAAACAAATATGTGTGAGTCACCAAGGAAAAAGGCCCATTTTCCTTGGTGTCCCAATCCTTATACATCATCCTTATCACAAGTAAGATGCTTTGTGGGACATGCCACCTCATCAAAAATCACATCACCTTCATGCATCATCACCTATGTCACCTGCCACATCACCATGAATAGTGATAATGAATATTGAATTATGAATAGTAGGTCATGAATAGTGAATGCCACCCCATCACCTTGAGTAGTGAATGCCACAACATCACTATGAATAGTGATTTCACACCCATTAATTAGCCCACTTGAAGTCAATATACATAACTATATATTCTACTACATTTTCTAAACAAATTTCTCATCTTCATCTTCTTTATGCACAAAGACAAACTGAAGTTGAATAGAATTTCAAAATAGCGCTTTCAACCATATTGGTCATCATATCCATAGGATTTTCAATTGTATGTATCTTATTCAGATTTAGTTTTTCTTCCTCTAATATTATTCAAACTAAGTGATACGTCAACTAAATGTGTTTTATCCAAGAGTGAAATGTCGATTTCTTTTCTAGATAGATGGCAATCTGAATGTCACTAAAAGTATACCTTTTCCTTGGTGTCCCAAATCTTCCACAAGCCTCTATATCTATATCATATCCTTGATTGCTTATGTAATAGAAACACACTTATTTTTTGTGGTATAAAGTGCCACCACTTTATGTAGATGTGATATCCAACTCACTATTGTACCACCCATAGTGAACACATACCTAGTAGTGATTTTCCTACTATCCAAATATCCTATAATGTCAAAATAAACATATCCCTATAAAGTAGCATATGAGTGACCATAACATAACCTTGCATTTGTGGTCCCTCAGACATAATGAAGAATCAACTTTACTACCTTTTCATGTTCCTTTAGTGGATCACTCATGAATATACTCACCATTCCCACTACATGTGTAATGTAAAGTATCATACACACCATTTCATTCATCAAAATGACAATTATTGATGAGTAAGGTGTCTTGGACATGATATCCATGTCTTATTGTGTATTTGGACATTGTTTGTCAATTTTAAGTGTCCTACCAAAGGTGTCCCAACTGGTTTCACATTCAACATGATAAATATCTCAAACACTTTATTGATTGACTCTTTCTAAGATAGTGTACACCTATGATTCTTTCTATCTTTGTATATTCTCATGCCAAGGATCTAGTAAGAAACACCTAGATCCTTCATCTAAAAATAATCACTCAATTATCAATTAATTACATTTATATCATGCATGTTATAACCTACCACTAACATGTCATCCACATACAAAATTATGATAATGTAGCTACTAATTTAAAATCTTTTAAAATACACATAATGGTTAAAATGACATCTCAAATAAACATATTCCATCATAAACTTCTCAATATTAATATACCATTGTATTGGAGCTTACTCATAGAAATAAAAGCTCTTCATCAGTTTGCATATTGTCCTTACCATTAAATTGATAAACTTGGGTCTGATGCATGTATATGTCATCCTACAAATCTCCATGAAGAAAATTAGTCTTCACATCCAAATTTTCTACATAAAAATCTTCAATTACAACTAAACTCAAAATAGTTATAATTGAAGTCATCTTAACAACAAGAGAAAATAATTCATAAAAATTTGAACCTTCCTTTTGTGTAAAATATTTCACCACCATTAAGGCTTTGTATTTATTTTTACTACCATCTTCCTCCTTCATCTTGAACACTCATTTTTATGAAATTCCTTCTTACCCTTTGGAAGCTTCACCAAATCCCATGTCTAGTTCATCATGAGAGAGTCATAGTCCTCATCCATAGATTTATCCCACTTATCCTTGCCATCAACCTGCACTTCTTCTTCAAAGGATCTTTGCCTCACCACTATCAGTAAGTAATAAATAATTCAAATAAGGATAAAATGTTTTAGGTAGTCTAATTAATCTAGCATATTTTCTAACAATATTATTTTGGGGTTCCTATTATTGTTGCATATTCTACACTGGTAGCTTTGTGACATTTTCATTTGTGATGTCGAAAACTATGTATTCTTTCGTGGCTTCCTCTTGATTATTTTATATAAATTGTTCTATGTACATGACTTTCTCATTGAGTATGACATATCTACTCCTAATTATTTTATTATCTTCCTCATTCTATAACTTGAATCCAAGGTCATTAGTACCATAGCCAATGAAAGTACATTTTTGAGATTTAACCTCTAATTTGAACCTATTATTTTTGTTAATATGAGAAACAGATTCACAATAAAAGACTTTTTGAAAATAATAGTATACCTTCTTACGAGTCCTTACCTCCTCTAAAATGTAACCATCCAAGGCACTCGAAGGTCTTGTATATATCAGGTACACAAATGTATCAACATCTACCTAGAAATATAATGGGAATCTTGCATGCAATATCAATATTCTACCATGTTTAATGATATTTATATTCATCCTCTCTAACACAACATCTTACTAGAACCATCTTCAGCCTATAGATTCCATTTAGTGAATAACTGTTAACAAACTTCTTGTCACAATATTCTTGACCATTATCAGATCTGAAGAACTTGAGATTTAAACTTGTTTCATTCTTAACTAGATTTCTCCATTCCTTAAATGTATCAGACACAATAGATTTATGTTTAATGAAATAAACTCAAAATTTTCTAGTTACATCATCAATAAATGTAATAAAATATCTTGAACAATCAAGTGAAGATACTTGAGTTGGTCCCCATACATATGTATGCACAAGCTCTAACTTCCTCTACTTCTTCGCTAGTCCAACTTTAAAAGACCACAAACATTTCTATTTTCCATACACACAATGCTCAAAAAATTCCAAATCAATTTCCTTTATACCTATTAATTTTACCTATGAGTGAATAATATTCAATCCCTTTTCACTTATGTGGCTAAGTCTATTCCTCAAAGCTACATGTGTACCTAAAAAAACTATACCACAAGATGAATTAGTGTTAATAGTGGATAAATATAAATTACTCACTCTTTTACTCCTTGGAAATACTATATCACCCTTGTTAACCTTTCATGAGTCACCAGTAAAATTGACCATATAACTGTCACTACTTAGCTATCCTACATAAATTAGATTTCTCCTCAAACTTGAAACATGCGTAATGTACTTAACTAGCCAAGTAATTTCATTTTAAAATTTAACATTAACACTAACTTTTCCAAAAAAAAATCAAGGTTCATCGTCACCAAGATAACCAAACTTACTTGAATATATTCATTGAAATAATATTCGCAAAAAGTGGCATGCAAGGAAGCACTTTAATCTAAAACCCAAAATTCACTAATATTTTCCAAAGAAAGTATGAGAAAATATTGCAACACATTACCTACTACGTTTTACTCTTTGTTACCTTCATGTTGGTCCTTGCTAATTTTTATTTAAGGAACAACCAATATTTTGTTGTATGTCTTGGCTTCCCATAATACCAACATTTCATCCTTCCTCTACATTTTAATCTTGAACCTCTCCTTGACATAACATGTTTTCCTCTTCCTTTATTATTTTTTCTCCCTGTATTCTCCATAGACAATGTATTTCCTAATGTCTATACATTTCACCATTACTTCATCTTCACATTTCCTCACCTAGGATCACACCCACCACATCTTGAAACTTGATTTTGGCATTACTGGTGACAAAGTTGCTTCTTTCCATAACCAAGATATTTCAACTCTCAAACAAGCAACAAAAAATAAGAAGAGCCTTGACTTCATCAATAAATTTAATGTTAATAGAATTTAGCTATCGTGTAACCATGTTAAATTTATTCAATTTATTTTCTATTAAACCATTTTCAGCGATTTTCATGTTAACCAATTTTTAAATCAAAAATATAATTTGAAAACCTAAGAGATTTCCATACAACTTCCCTAGTATGATCATTATAATTTATATATTCTTTTCTTCAGAAATGCCGAATACAGCTATATATGCAAGACATAACCAAATTTTTTTGAGTGCTTTTCTATCCAGTAACTCCCAATCCTCATCTAACATTGATGTTATCTTCTTGGATACACCTTCCAATGGTAAAACAAGATTCCTTTGAAATAAGTAATCCTTCATCTACATTTTCCACAATCCAAATTTTCATCCATTAAACTTCTCCACCCTTAATTTATTATCATATGCCATAGCTCCCACTAAAGCTAAAATCCTTGCCTTCCCCAAATATAATTGTCATAAAAAATAACCTTTGTTATGATACCACTTGTTAGGATAATGAAATGCCAAAATATATCCTTAAAATTTTAATGAGACAAACTATGTAAAATTGAAATAAAACACTTGTATAAATTAAAATAAAACCTGCACAATAAATAAGACACCAAGATAACATGGTTCACCCAATGGGTTATGTCCACAAATAAATTAGTATCCTTATATTTTTAGTAACAACAAGGAGAATTCACAAAAAAAATACCTTTTCACACCTCCTCTAACTCCTCTTAGCTTCTTGTCTTCAATGCACCAATGCAAGATAACACAAAGCTTACAACTTAGAATTTGCACCAAGCTTAAAAACCAAGACTTAGCATTTCTTCAACACTTCCTTAATCAAAGGATTACATGGATTGCTTTGCATACATGTAATTCATGTAATAGTTCAAATACAAATTACAAATTAGAAGCATGGTTTATATATAGCATTTTCATGTAATAGAATATGAAAGAAAAATACAAAAGAAGGAAAGATGTCCCAACCTCTCTATTCAATGAAAAGTGGTCAACAAAGACTTGTTTGTATTTATGTATAAGATTCACAAGTGGATTAACACTTTATGTAATATCTCATCCACTTTTATATGGTTCAAAAATGGTCCCTGATTCTTCTTGTGATACTATTCATCAAATAGTAGACTTTTGTATTCTATCTTCAAAGTCTACATAAGATCTAATGGATGTTTAAATCAGATTTATTACTTTTAAAAACATTAAAAAAAAAATCAATCACCAAATAAATACACCTCATTTCTTGTCCCTTATCAACCACAATAAAAATAAACATGTGTGACTCGCCAAGGACAAAAACCCATATGCCATGGCACCCCATGCCTTCTATATCATCCTTATCACAAGTAATATGCTTTATGGTCCATGCCACCTCATAAATAACCACATCACCTTCATGCATCATCACCTACATCACCTTCCACATCACCAGGAATAGTGATAGTCAATAGTGAATTATGAATTTTAGATCATGAATAGTGAATGGCACCTCATCACCATGAATAATGATTGCCATATTATCACTATGAATAGTGATTGTGAATAGTGACTTCATACCTAACAATTCTTTTTCTTTAAGTCAATATACATAACTATATATTCTAATGCATCTACTAAAAAAATTCTCACACATATCTTCTTCATCCACAAAGACCAATTGAAGTTGAATAGAATTTTAAATTCACTCTTGCAACCATCTTGTTCATCATATCCATGTGATTTTCACTTGTATGTATCTTCTCCATATTCATTTGTTCTTCCTCCAATACTATCTAAATACATTGATGCCTCAATTTAATGATTTTTTTGGAGTGAAATGATGAGTTCTACCTAGATGGATGTGACTCTAACTATCACTAAATGGTATACATTTTACTTGTTAGTATCCTAAATCTTCCATCATCCTTTGTATCCATATCATTTCCTTGATTGATTTTGTACCAAAAATAGACTTAGCATTATGGTATAAAGTGCCACCACTTTCTATAGATGTGATATCGAACTCACCACTATACCACCCATAGTGACCACATATAGGTAGTGATTCTTATATCATCCAACTCTCCTACCATGTCAAAATCAACATAACCCTATAAAGTAACAACTAATCCACCATAACACAACACTGCATCTGTAGTCCCTCTTAGGTAATAAATAATCCACTTTAGTTCCTACCAGTGTTTCTTTCTTAGATCACTCATGAATCTACTCACCACTCCCACTGCATGTAGAATGTCTAGTATCATACATAATATTACATACATTAAAATACCAACTACTTATGAGTAAGGTGTCTTAGACATGAGATTTCTCTCTTATTCTATCATGAGATGTTGTTTCTTTGTTAATTTGAAGTGTCCTTCTGAAGGTGTCCCAACTAGTTTTGCATTTACCATGTTAAACCTCTCCAAAAAATTTCACATGTACTCTCCCTTAGATAGTGTCAACCTTAGATTCTTTATATCTCTAGATATTGTTATCCCAAGGATCTAGTTAGCAGCACCTACGTCCTTCATATAAAAATAATCACTAAATTATCCCTTGAGTAGATTTATATCCTATATGTTAAAACCTACCACTAACATGTCATCCACATACAAAAGTAGGATAATATATCTACCATTTTAAAATATTCTAGAATATAGACAATGGTTAAAATGACATAAGGAATAACCTTCTTCCATCATAAACTTGTCAAACTTAATATACCATTATCTTGGAGCTTGGTTAAGGCCATACAAGCTCTTCATCAGTTTGTACACAAAATTATCTTTACCACTGACCTCATAACCTTGTGTCATCTCCATTTATATCTCCTCCTCCAAATCCTCATGAAGGAAAGCACTCTTCACATCAAACTATTATAAATGAAAATATTCAATTATAACTAAACTGAAAATAGTTCTAATTAAAGTCATATTAATAATAGGAGAAAATATTTCATCAAAATCTATACCTCTCTTCTATGTGAAAACATTCACCACTATTTTGGCCTTGTATTTGTTTTTACCACCATCCTCCTTCTTCATCCTGAATACCCATTTGTTCTACAATGCCTTATTTCCCTTCGTAAGATTCACCAAATCCCATGTCTAGCTAATCATGCGAGAGTCATAATCTTCATCTATAGCTTTCTTCCACTTCTCCTTAGCATCAACTTGTACTTCTTGTTTAAGTCTCTCTATCTTACCATTATTTGTAACTAGCAAGTAATTCAAAAAAGGAAAAAACCATTCAATTGTGTTTACTTACTATAGTAGATATTAATAAAATAAGAGTTTGGGTTTTATGTTGTTATTTCACATTCTCCATTGATACCTATGGGACATTTTCATTTGTTGTGTCCTCTAAAACTATTTATTATTTCTTGGCTTCCTCTTACTTATTTTCTAGCAACTATTTTTGTACATGGTTTTCTCATTCAGGATGACATCTCTATTCGTGATGATTTAATTATCTTCAGAATTCCAAATCTATAATACAAAGTCATGAGTAACATAGCCAATAAAGTACATTTATGAGATTTATCTCTAATTTGGACCTATTCTTTTTGTCAATATGATCAAAATATTCACAATCAAAGACTTTTAGAAAATAATAATATACCTTATTATCAGTCCATGTCTCCTCTGATACGCTACCATCTAAGGCATTTGTAAGTACTCTATTTAGCTAGTACATGGATGTATTAACAACATCCACACAAAATTATAATGGTAATCCTACATGAAATATCATTATTATAACATGTTCAATGATAGTTCTATTGATGTTATCTAACACACCATCTTACTGGAATCATCTTCTACCTATAGATTCCTTTTTAATGAATAGTTATTATCAAACTCCTTGGTGCAATATTCTTTACCATTATCTAACATGAGGCACTTAAGATTTAAACTTGTTTCATTATTAACTAAATATATCCATCTCTTAAATGTATCAAACACATCATATTTATGTTTAATTAAATAAACCCATAACTTTCTAGTTAAATCATCAATAAGGGTAACATAATACTTTAAACCACCAAGTGAAGATACTTGAACTACTCCCCATACATTTGTATGCCAAAGCTCTAACTTCCTCTGCTTCTTGGATAGTCCAACTCTTAGAAACCATGCATGTTTATGTTTCCCATACACACAGTTCTCACAAAATGCCAAATCAATTTATTATAGACATGGTAATTTTACCTTCGAATTAAGAATATTCATTCCTATTTCACTCATGTGGCCAAGTTTGTAATGCAAAAAAGCTTCATATATGCTTGAAGTAACTATATCACAAGATGTATTAGTGTTAATATTGGATAAATACAAAGTACCCACTTTCTTACCTCTTAAAACTACTAGATCACCCTTGCTAACCTTCCATGAGTCACCAGTAAAAGTGACCACATAACCATCACTACCCAACTATCCTATAGAAATCATATTTGTCCTAAAACTTGGAATGTACCTAACATCCTTAATCACCCAAGTGTTTCCATATTACGATTTAACATTAACACTAAATTTTCCATTAATGTTTCAAGGTTCATCATCACTAAGACAAACATGTCCAAAATTTCATTGAACATAATCATTAAAATAATATTTATGATAAGTGGCATGAGAGGAAGCACCTGAATCTAAAACCCAATATTCATTAATATTGTCCAAATAAAGTTTGAGATCATATTGTAACACAATACCAACAATGCTTTCTTCTTTTTTACATTCATGTTGGTCCTTTGATGATTTTCTTTGAAGGAATCAACAATCATTCTTTGTATGTACTAGTTTCCCACAATGTCAGAATTCCATCTTTCCACTTTATTTTGATCTTCAACTTTTCCTTGACTTAGAACAATTTCCTCTTCCATTATTATTTTTCCTTCCTCTATTCTCCAAAAACAATGCATTTCCTAATATGGGAATTTCACCATTTCTTCTCCTTCACATTTCCTATCTTGGGATCACATCCAACACATCTTCAAACTTGAGTTTACAATTGTTGGAGACATAGTTGATTATATCTATCACTAAGCTATACTAGCTCTCAAGTAAAGAACATAAAATAAGAAAAGCCTTGACTTCATCATCAAATTCAAATTTTAATATAATTTAATTGTCCTATAACCATGTTAAATTCATTCAAATGACTTGCTACTAATCTATTTTTATCTATTTTTATGTTAAATAATTTTTTCATCAAAATTTTTTATTAGAGGTAGAGGGATTTTCAACAACTTCCATAGTGTATTCATTAAACTTTCTATGGTATTTTATTGGGATATTTTGAATGTAATTGTGGCTACAAGGCATAATTAGGTAATTCTAAGTGATTTTCTATCCATCAACTCCCAATATTCATCTAATATTGATGTTGGCTTCTTAGCTACACCTCCCAATGGTAAAAACATATTCTTCTGAAAGAGATAATCCTTCATCTGCATCTTCCACTATCCAAATTTATATCCATTAAACTTTTCCTTGCTTGATTTGTTATCATTTGCCATAGCTCCCACTCAAGATAAAATCCATGGCTTCCAATAATTTAATCTTCATAAACAAATAACATTTACGATAATACCATTTGTTAGGACAATTCAATGCATAAATCTATCCTTAAAATTGTAATGATAGAAATAATGTAAAATGGAAATAAAACACTTACATAAATTCAAACAAATAATTCACAATAAATAAGACACCAAGATAACATGGTTCACCAAATGGGCTAGATCCATGGAGAAATTTGTCATCCTTATATTTTTAGCAACAACAAGGATAATATACAATAAAAATAATTTGTCACAACTCTCTCCAACTCTTCTCATCTTTTTGTCTTTAATGCAACAATGTAAGCTAACACCAATCTTACAACTCAAGCTTTACACTAAGATTGAAAACCAAGACTTAATAATTCTTCAACACTTCCTTAATCAAAGGATTATAAAGATTGCTTCCTATAAATGATTTCATGTAATATTTAGAATAAAAAATAAAAATAATAAGCATGCTTTATATATAGCATTTTCATGTGAGAGAATATGAGAGAAAAATACAAAGGAAAAATGTGCCAACCTCTTCATGCCTTCACAAATGGTCAATAAAGGAATGTTTGTATTTATCTGGAAGAGTCACAAGTCTATCAACACTTAACATTATATCTCATCCACCTTCATATGTCTATCCAAAGTGTCACCTCATTCCACTTGTGATACTAATAACCAAATAATAGACTTCAGTATTTTACTTCCCAAGTGCACATAAAATAAAAGTGATGTTTAAATCAACTTTATGACTTCTACAAACATAAACATCTTAAAGAAACCTAAGAAATACACCCTATTTATTATCCCTTATCAACCACAATAAAAACAGACATGTGTGACTCACCAATGATAAAAATCCATGTGATAAAAATCCATGTACCTTGGTTCGCCAATCTTTCCACACCATCCTTGTCTCAAGTAATATGAGTTGTGAGCCATGTTGCCTCATCAATAGCCACATCACCTTCTTTCATCATCACCTGAATCAAATGTCACATCACCATGAATAGTGATAGTGAATTGTGAATAGTATATTATGAATAGTGAATACTACCTCATCTCTAGGAATAGTGATTGTCACCTCATCATTATGAATAGTGATTGTGAATAATGAGTTCACACCCAATATTTTTTTCACGTAACTTTAGACATGCATAAAATAGAATTTTTAAGTCATATGGATGAATTGTAATATCCCTCATGTTTATGTGAAATACCTCTAAGTACATTGTAGATCAATTTGATATAACTTTCAAGATCAATTTATGGCATAAGTTGTAGTAATAATTTCTAAAATACAACTTTTTCGTAGTGAATAGACAACTTCCTAAGCTCCAACTTGCATTTTTACCTCCAAAACACCTAGGTGAAAATCCATCACTATGAGCATAAATATATAGTAATATAATAGGTGAAGTAATTACCATGACATTTAATTCCACACGAGAGCATATTTTCACTATTTTTTATGAGTGCAAAAACATTAAAAATAAATGTTTTCAAAGTTGAAGTTGTAGTTGGATAAATCCATTTACGGTTCTTCTTGGCTAGAAATCGAAACTACCAATAAATATGAAGTGGTGAATGATGTATAAAACAAGGTTATTATCTTTCTACCTCTCCCATTTGATAAACCCATAACTCATTATAGGCTCAATAATACCCTTCCAAACACATGAAAAATGAATATTTTTAGCCTAACCTTTGACATGAGTAAAACATAAATTGTAAGTCATAGGGATGAACCATAAAATCCCTCATGGACATGTGAAATCCATATAACTTAACCCTTGATAATTTTGGTATAACCTTTGATATCAATCCATGGCATAATTTACAGTAATGGATCCTAGATTGCAACTTTTTGTCACTAAAGAGACAACTTCTTAAGCTCCAACTAGGATTTATACCTATGGGATCGCCAAGTACAAATCCATCACTTTGAGCATATATATATATATATATGTTGTTCCATGACCATGACATTCGAGTCCACTTAGATGCATATTTTCACTACTATTCAGGATCATAAAAACATTTACCATAAATATATATATTATGGTAAATGTTTTTACGGTCATAAATAGTAGTGAAAATATGCATCTAAGTGGACTCGGATGTCATGTTTGTTGAACAACATATATTTTTAATATATATATTTTTAATATATATATATATATATATATATATATATATATATATATATATATATATATGTTATTTAATGACCATGACATCCGAGTCCACTTAGATGCATATTTTCACTACTATTCAGGACCGTAAAAACATTTACCATTATATATATATATATATGTTGTTCAATGACCATGACATCCAAGTCCACTTAGATGCATATTTTCACTACTATTCAGGACCGTAAAAACATTTACCATAAACATTGTCAAAATTAAATCTATAATTGGAAAAATATATTTTGATGCTTCTTAGTTGAATATTAGAACTACCAACTTATATGAATGGGTAGATAAGATATAGGACGATGTTTTTAGCCTCCCATCAAGCCTAGTCAACAAGCACACCACCTATTCTTGGCTCAAGAATGCCCTTACCTATTAGAGAGTTGTTAATGATGTCATGAAGATGTCTAGGTGAGTGGATGAAGTGTCTTGATAGTCTAAGTGACAATGAAAAAGTATGTAATGTGTTTATCTTAGTATGTTTGATGTATGCTTGAATAATCTTGCATTTTGGCATGGTTTGACATGACTAGGGATGAATCTAAGGTATTGATCATGTGAAAGAGGTCCCATAAGAAGTTTTATATTATTTTAATGCTTGTGTGCATGAGTGTATTTAATTTTATTGATCATTATTTTCATCTAGACATTTAGGGTCTAGTGGCGAAAATTCTTAGTAAGTAGTTTGTTGATGTCATATTTTCTACATGTAGATGAGTTGAGGGGAGTTGATCATATGGTTGTGATCAAATTAGTCTCAAGTTTCTATGGTCTAAGTTTCAAGTGATGAAATGAAGAATATCCAAAGATATGTGTGAGCAAATTTGGGCTCAAAAACATTTTGATAGTGTTTTCTATATTCAAATAGAGTCGGGTAAGTAGTTTGGTGATGTCATATCTTACACGTATGAAATTTTCAAAAGAAACTTCATATTTGGATAAATTACCTTATGAGAGAAGATATTATGCACTAAATCTTAGGTCATGCAACTAAGCATGATAAAATATATGCAAGTACAACGTTGGGCTCCTACATAGTTTGACAGTGTTTTCCCATACATAACCAAATTTGCATATGGAAAGAAAAGATAAGTAGGAATTTTTATGTATTCATATTTTAGATGTGTGGAATTTTAATAATGAGTTGATCATATGGGTTTGTTTAGTTTTTTTCCTGGTTGATATGTGTTAAGTTTCAAGTCACACAATGAAGCACATCAAAATATATAAATGTGAAAAGTTGGCCTTCTAAATAGTTATTAACATAGTTGACTCTGTGGGAAAAAAGTATAAGGGAATAGATTAATGGTGTTATATCTCACACATGTATACATTTTAGGAGGAACTGGTTATATGGGTTTGTTCAGTATTTTACCTAATTTCTATGGTTCAAATTTGAGAGCATGCACATGAGTGAGGTAAAATTTGTATCTTTGGAAATTTGGTCTTCTAGGTAGATTGAAATGGTTCCCATACATAGTAATTTTTGCATAAGTTAAAGTTTAGGACCAAATGGAGATCGAACAGTTGATGGTAGTTTGTACTTACCAAGATCAATGGCATGCATTGAGTCAAAGAGGTAAAAGTGCTCAAAATGAATTATAGGGTGCTAGGTATCATGATCATGGGTATTATGAGAAAGATAATATGGTGAAAATTATAATATAAATACTAAGCTAGGTACAGGAGATCGATGGTGTGTATGTGGTTAAGATTGCAAGACTACACGAGAAAAGGTCAACTATTCCAAGTTGAATGTTTGGCATTGGTGCAGTATGAGTTAAATTTCAAAGAATATTGATGGTGCATAATTTATTTGAGTAGTGAGGACAAGATATGATATCATGGTGCTCGAGGTTTAACTATGACCATTTGAATTCAAATATTTTAATTTAACAAAGTAAAAACTAGTGCTTTATATTTTGTCTATAACTTTTAATCTAGGATGAATTCATAGGTTCTATAAAAATAAATGTTGTAGAGGACTCTAAGGAACATCTTGCAATATAAATTTGAATATCTTAAATTGTGCACAATGAAAGATACTAAGGTTCAAATTTGACTGTGTCTGTGCATGCTCTATAAGAAACCTGAGAAGGGTATTTGAGTTGTGCTCTTTGTTATATCATTATTTAAATATAAAATAGATATTGGAGTATGTTTTATAATCCATGAGGACTACCTATGTGAATTATGAAGATTTGAATATTCATATGTTATATGAACAAAGAGTTATAATTTAACTGTGTTTTCATTCATAATGACTATGTGTACAAAGAAGTTTTTAAGCTAATTAGGGGTTATCAAAAGGATGTTATGATGGATGTTGGATCATAAAGTGAAACTATAGATATTATTTCATGGGTACATATGTTGGAAAGTGTTCCTATGTTCCTAGTTTGCTCAAAGAAGTGTTAAAGAGGTGAATGGGTCACTATAAGACCTAAAAGGTGACTTAGGCTTATTTGAAAGAGAGTTATGCTTAAGTGTGACCCATCCAAGATGATTTAAGTGTGAAATTATTTGTTGTGGTGAACATTTAATATTTTGGACATGTTGATTTATTATTTCTTTATATATAACGAAACCAAATGTGATGGTTTATAGATTTGAGAGTGATAAGTGAAAAGTGTGTATGTGAGAGTTGTGGAGTGAAGGAGATGGAAAGCACCCTGTAGATGAGTTGATGAGTAGATCAGATTAAATATTATGTGTATGAAATTTATTTCATATTTTATATGTCAAAATAGTGTTATTTCAAGTTGAGGATGAGCGAAGAGGTATATGGTGATCCAAAAGGTGGCTTTGGATGCATTGAGTTTGTAGAGTTGAAGAGAGATGACATTCTGTATCTCCATTAGATTGGTAGGTAATCAATGTTCATGATATGTTGTATTCATTTGTCTTTTTATGGTATATCAACATCTAAAGGGCTATATCCTGCTTTCAAGGTGAAACTTGCTAAAAGTATGGGTGTTGTTGTTGCTTAGTTATATAGGTGTTATAACACCTTCTAGGATTGTAATCTCATTAAATAATGGATGGTGATTCCTTGATCAGTTGTAGATGGTCTAAATTGGTTTATTTTATTATAAGATAGTAGTCCAACCGTAGGTTCTAGTGAGATTTCTCCCCTAAGAGGGGTTCTCACATATGTCATGTGTTATGTGTTTGATATTTCACTATATTTCTTGTTCATTTATATGAAATATATGTATGATTCATTAAATTCTTATGTTAATTAATTAAGAGTTTGAAATAATTAAAATTAAAGTTCTATTATTTGGGCTCACTAATTCACCCCCTCTCTTAATGATTGTACCTTTAATGATTGGTATCAGAATAGGTCCTTTAGTAAAGGCTTGATAGCTTGAAGGTGATTCAAGGTAAAATATAAGTAGTCATAAAATTCAAGGATGTTTCTCTATTAAGCAAGTACCAATGTTTAATGGATCCAATTATGATTTTTGGAGTGTAAGGATGAGGACATACATTATGTACCTAGGGTTTGATGTATGGTAATTTGTTGTGGATGGCTATGTTGCTCTTACTACTTATCCATATAGTGTTATAGAGAAGAAGATATATGAGAATAATTCTAAGGTAATGAATGCCATCACTTGTGTTCTTATAGATACTAAGTTTAGTAAGGTAATCCATTGTAAATTTGCTAAAGAGATATGGGGCCAAAGGTAGATCATTTTTGAAGGAGATTCAAAGGTCAATATTTTTAAGTTATAAACTCATATTAGGCAATTTGAAGGTCTCAAGAGGAAGGAAAAAGATTTTGTGGCATCCTTTCTATAGATATTTGATGAGATTGTGAACATCATTAAAGGTCTTGGAGAGAACCTTGAAGAGGCTACTATAGTTCAAAAAGTATTAAGGTCTCTAACCCTCAAGTTTTTTCCAAAAGTATCTATTTTAGAATGAATTCATGATCTTACTCAGCTAAAGATAGATGAATTGCATGGCATCCTTACTACCTATGAGATGAAGAAGAATGATGATATACCACCAAATAAGGAAGCAACATTCAAGACATAGATGAATCCTAAGAAGAATTCCAATGTAATAAGTCTAAGGAGCCTAAAATTTATGATATTTATGAGGATGAACTAATTAATCTATTTAAAATGAAATTGAAAATAGGTTTTGGTAAGTGTAAGGGTAAACTACCCTTCAAATACTTCAATTGTGGAGATATGGGACATCTTCCTAGAAAGTTCCCTCATAAACATGATGATGAAGAACATGGTGAAGACCAAGATGAAGATTAGAAGACATAAAAGTCTAATAACATGAAGAAAGCATTTAGAAGGTTTAACAAAAATAATAAGTACTTCAAGGAAGAGAAGAGTATTTACACAAAAAAAGATTGTAGATCATCAGATGAGAGTGAAGACAATGACTCAAAGTATGATCATGAAGATGTTGGTCCTATTGAAGATGAATGCTTATTCATGTCCAAGGAACGAAGTTTCTCATATCAAAAGGAGTCTACTTGGAGTGATTTAGATGTTGATAGAGATGAGGTGGACTATGAGACTAATTTTATGAATGCCCTTGAAGAACTAAAGATGGAGAAGAAGATTAAGAAGAATATGAAGTCTCAAATTAAGAATTATGAGGAAAAATTCATTGTGTCTGAAGCAAGAATGAATTAATATACCAAGGAGCATGAAGATATTGTCAAGCGTTTCAATTTTAAATTTGAAATTCTATCTACAAGCCTAAAAGCCAAAGAAGATGAATGTTCAAGGTATGTAATTGAAAATGAGTCATTGAAATCTAACTTAGAGAAGACATCTACTAAGGTGAAGTCATTTGTGATATTTGAAAAGATCTCAAGTTATATAAATAATATTATAAGTGGTTAAAAACATGCTAGTGATAGAAATGGTCTTGGATATGAAGAATAACCAGAGAATACAACTCAAGATAAGATGAACACTAATGTGAACAAGAACAATATAACTTTAAAGACAAATCATTAGAATAGGAATGGAGGTGCTAGTAGATGGAAGACAAATTAGATCAAACAACCAGCTGCAATAAGGTATTCAAGTTTCAATGGTTACTATTACACATGTAATCAATTTAGACATAAAGCTAGAAAATGCAAGAGACCTGTTAGAAATGAATTTTTATGGAGATATAATGGGGTTGATTAGTCAAAAGTTATGAAAAAAGTTAAGTGCTTCAACTATCTTGATGTGGGACACTTTGGAAAACATTATCGACATAAGTTTAGAGAAGGTGTGCCCTCTTCAAAAAAAAGAGGTTGTTTCATTTGTCATGACATAGGACACATTACAAGTTTATATGCACAAAAGGTATGATAAACTTGGTTCCATCAAGAAATATTATTTGCTATAACTGTGAGAAGACTGGTCACATTACTAGATTATGTAAGCAAAGGTCATCAAGTAAAAATGAGTTCAATCAAGATCCTAGAGTGTAAGGAAGAATGTAAATTAACTCATGGAAACCAAAGGTGGTAATTATGATTCATGATGAGTCTTTAGGTCTAATTAATCTATTTTTTATGGTGGAGAATGCTTCAAAAGTTAGAGAGTACCAAGGGCTCTCATTGTCTGCTCATATTATGACTAAAGAGACCAAGTTCAAAGAGAAGACCAAGGTACTAGTTATGGCTAGTTCTAAGATGTGTATAGATCTAATTAAACATCCTGCCATTACTGGGCATGTTTCATTCAAATAAAAATATCTTTTTGTATCTAGTGATGAGGTTTATAACTACAAGGTGGATTATTGAAATGAAAAGGTATGCCAAAAATCTTTGTTGTCTCTATGTATTATCAATTCAATATGAGAAGTAAATGAGAAGTTTGTTGTGGATGATAGAGTTTTTTATATTAATCCTAAGAAGAATAATAATAAATATAAGTATCAGATGACGAAGAAGGAAAATTAATATGAGGATCTATGGGTAACTCCTGGTTTCACATTATTCTAAGACATTGTGAAGTAGGGTGTCTCTACTTATGTTTTTTAGGAGACATATTTCTTATGAAGAAGAAAGTTTATGTGCTCAAGATAATAATGAAAATAAGAGGAGGTCATTAATTAAGGAGGAACAATAGGTTCATGATCTTGTTCTAATACTTGTTAAGGAGCTATTATGCAAGGTTAGAATGGGTGTTTCTGATGACATAATGAGATTGATGAAATGTTAAGAAGAGTTTGACACTCAGACATGTCTATTGACCTTATTCTAACTTGATCCAAGTGGTTTTTTGGTTTGAATGTATTTTTAAATCAAATTGAAGGTATATAAATTCATGTGATGAAGTGAAACCAAAGCTATATGTCAGCATTGTTGGGCTCTCAAGCATTTCGACAGTGTTTTCTATGTTCAAATAAAGTTGAGTAAGTAGTTTGGTGACATCATGTCTCACACATATGGAATTTTAAAGAGTAGCTTGATGTACGGATGAATTTACATATGAGAGAAGATCTTATGTGCTAAATCTTAGGTCATGCAACTAAGCATGAAAAAATATATGTAAGTGCAAAGTTGGGCTCCCAAGTAGTGTGAGAGTGTTTTCCCATACTTAGCTAAATTTTTGTATGGTAGGAAAAACTGAGTAGGCTCATATTTCACTTCTTTGGTAGATTAAAAATTATTTGATAATATAAAATTATTTAGTTTTGTGCCTAGTTGATATGCGTTAGGCTTCACGTCACACGATGAAGTGCATCAAAATATATGCATGTGTAAAGTTGGCCTTCTAGACAATTCTTGACATAATGTGCTCTATGGTAAAAAAAATTCAGTGAGTAGATTAATGGCATTATATCTCACATGCATGGATGTTTTAGGAGGAAATGGTCATATGTGTTTGTTCAATATTTTTCTTAGTTTATATGGTTCAAATTTGAGAACATGTGAGTGAGTGAGGTAAAAGTTATATATGTGAAAATTTGGCATTTTAGGTCGATTGAAATGGTTCCCATACTTAGTCATTTTTGCATAAGTTAAAGTTCAAGACCAAATTGAGATCCAATAGTTCATAAGAGTTCATACTCCTTGATATCAACTGTACATATTGAGTCAAAGAGTTCAAATTGATCAAAATACATGTGAGGGTGCCAAGTTTCATGATCATAAACATTATAATCAATATTGAAAGATCAACACAATACAATAAATACCTAGCTACATACAAGAGATAAATGTTATGTATGGGGTCAAGATTGCAAGATTACATGAGATGAGGTCAATTTTTTAAAGTTTAACATTTAGCATTGACACTCTATGATTTAAAGTTCAAAGATGATTGATGGTGCCTAGTTAATATAAACAATGAGGACATGAAATGATAACGTGGTGTTTGAGGTTTAATTGTGACTATTTAAATTCAAATATTTGAATTTAATAAAGGAAAAACTATTTATCTATATTTTTTATATAACATTTGGTCTAGGAAGAATTCAAAGGTGAGATAAAAATAAAATATTTAGAGGACTCCAAGGTGTATCTATAAATATTAATTTTTATAGCTGAAAGTGTGTACAGTGAAATATATTGAGGTTTAAAGTTGACTGTGTGTTCGTGCATGTTTTGCAAGAAACCTGAGAAGGGTATTTGAGATGTGTTTATTGGTATCTCATTATTTAAAGGTGAACTAGCTATTGGAGTATTTTTTAGACTCTGCGAGGACAATTTATGTTCATTATGAAGTTTTGAACAATCATATGCAATATGAACAAAGATTTAGAAGTCAACTATGTTTTTATTCATAATGACTATGTGTAAAGAAAAGTGTTTGAGATAATTGGGAGTTAGCAAAAGGATGTTATGATGGATGTTGGAACTTAAAGGAGACATATATATCTTATGGAATGGGTCCATATTTTGTAAACTTTTCCTTTGTTCCTATTTTTTTCAAAGAAGTGTCACTGAGGTGAATAGGTCATCATAGGATCTAAAAGGTGACTTATGCTTATTTGAAAGAGAGTTGTACTTAAGTGTGACCCATGTATTATGATTTATGTGTAAATGCATGCATTTTGGATGACATGTAATATTTTTTATATATTAATTCATGATTACTCTATTTATAGTGAAACTAAATGTGATTGTTTCTAGATTTCAAGTGACAAGTGGGAGGTGTGTATGTGAAAGTTTTGAAGTGAAGGAGAGAGAGAGTTCCCTATAGATGAGTTGATGAGTAGAGAATATTTATTACTATGTTTATGACCTATAGGTCATGTTTATGATGTCAAAATATTTCTATTTAAATTTGATGATGAACAATGAGCTCTAGGGTGATCGAAAAGGTGGGTTTGGATGCATTGAGAGTGCAGAGTTGAAGAGCGATGATAAAATTTGTATCTATATAATATTGGTAGTCAATAAGTGTTAAAGAGATGTTCTGTTCATAGGTATTGTTGTGTGAAACTTGCTAAAAGTCTATTTTTTGTTATTGCTCAACTAGACAGGTGTTATAGCTCCTTGTGAGATTGTAGTCTCATTAAATAATAGATGGTAGTTCCTTGATTAGTTGTATCTTGTCTAAATTGGTTCTTGTTATTATAATATAGTATTCTAATGGTAGGTTCTAGTAGGTTTTCTCCCCCAAGAGGGTTTACCACATATGTCATTTGTTTGATCTTGCATTGTCTCTTTTGTTAATTGCTCTAAAAGATATGTATGCTTCATAAAATGATTTTGGTAATTAATTAAGAGTTTGAAATAATTTAAATTGAATTTGGATTATTTGAGCTCCTTGATTCACTCCCCCACTAATTGTACCTCTAACATTTCAACCACATTTTTTAGCCTAACATTAGACATGCATAAAATGGAAAATGTAAATCATATGGATGAACTATAAGATCCCTCTTGTGTATGTAAAATTATTATAATTTAACCCCAGATCAATTAATTATAATATTCAATATAAATAAATGGCACAAGTTGTATTAATGGGTCCTAAAATGTATCTTTTTTTAGTCAAGTGATATCTTCTTGATCTCTAACTGGCATTTCTACCTCTAGGAACCATAGGTGTAAATACATTGCTCTTAGCATAACTATATAATAAAATTACATGTGATCCAATGAACATGACATCTAAGTGCACCCAAAAGTTCATTTTCACTGCTATTTAGAAGTGAAAAAATGTCAAATACTTTTAATAAGATTCTTAGCTTTAATAATATGAAATTATTTACTAAAAGTTCCAACCATTTCAAGTTTGAAGCTTAATTGGCACCACTAACCTTAAAAAATGATATTAAGTAATTAAAAGTTAAATTTGTGTATGTGCTACCTAAAAAATCAAAAAGATTTCTTAAATTTTATTACATATACATTTTAGAAATCAAAATACCTACACATTTGAATCCAACAAACCACTAGGATATGCTTTAATCTTGATAATATCAAAAAATAATTTCGTGGTCTGAATCATGAAATTTCCATAGATGAATGTTTAATGTACTCCCATGATATTGTGTAATTGAATGTTCCTTGCAAGAATCAAATTTGAATAGTGCAGTATCTTACTATGTGTTTCAATCTCTTCGAATAACCATACATCTAGGTTTTTGATAAGATATATTCGAATCCAAGTTCTAGTGACTACCATAGACCTAGTGGGATAACCAATGTTTTCTCCCTCTATGACTAGGGAAGTCAAGTTTTTATTTCCATCTACACATTGACATAAGTAATAATATGATCCATTTTCATTATCTCCATCTGCAATAACTCAAAAAATATGCCATGTATCACAAAAAACAATTTTTAATGACACTATCAAGATAAATAATGAGAATACATAGTATATAATGATTAATCCTCAACCTGGTTGTAATAGATAAAATACATGGTTAAAGTCATGTGATGATGTCATATGTGTATGTTATAATGCTTTTGGAAGCTAATATGTGTTGATTAGAATGATTTTTCTACAACTTCAGTGATCCACCCACTTTTGTGACTTAAGATTATATATATGTAAAGTATAAACATGGCATGTATCTCATAAAAATAGTACAAGAACTCATATATTAGCTATGAAATGAGTGTAGCTCACTTAAACCCATTAGAATAGTACAATACTCATCATTTACAAAGTGTTCTCTATCCATTAACCAAAAAAATCTATGAACAGTATCATTTTCTTGAGGACCATGGCACATTTTCTCATTTCACCATTTAGCCATGATTATAACATCAATCAAATCAGCAACATCTTCAAATTTCAAATCCTCACTTGCAATAACTCTTTTTACACATGCTCTAACACCATGATGCTTTTATTTTCCATAGATATCCTTAACGAAACTCTAAATATGTTTTATGATAATGGTAATGTGTATCCTATTAAACTAATAAAACATCAATGCATTCTTAAATTGTGATGTGCAATTATCTACCCAAATGTAATGGTGATTGAAACTAATGTTTATCCAAGTAAATTATCAATATAACTTCTCAAAATATCTTTGCACATACTCTATACAATGTCATCAGTCATCACTAATATAAAAATGGTACTCCCTTAATATTTTTATATCTTGATTTATATTATTAGGTGCATGTATGAATGTTATATGCATGAATATGGTAACTTATATTGAGTTGTAATATTGTGATTGAACTTCTATTTTTTGTTTGAATGTGTAATTTTAATAAAATTCAACCATTTAAAACAATAAAATCAATTGGGAATGTGTCCCTGCTTGGCTTGAAATTTTAATCTAACCATCAAGCCCTATATATGTGCCTTTCATACTTAAACAATTTTGTGTATGAATTTGATGATAAATTTTGAAGTAGGTTTTTTTTTGTAACAATATCACACCTTTTAGATTCTTTGCCATAACTAACTTGATAAGTAATATATTTGTATTCTATTAAACCAACTAATTCCTAACTAATTGCACCTATACGCTCCTCATCGATATAATTTCTAATTTTGGAAATCTACTGCAAATGCTAAAATTTACATATAAACATGTTTTTTATAACTATCCATCTGGTCTTTCATAAGAAAAATTTAATATAAATTCCCTGCATGATTTTCACAAAACTTATATGCCACACTTCTACTAATGTTTTTAATATGAAAATTACAATCAATATGGAAGAAAAAATCATAGTGCATTAAAAATTCAACATGTTACCTACAACAAGTGGTGTGTGTGATTTATTTTTACATAAAAAATCTAGCCATCTCAAAAAATATTTGAGTAGCATAAATGAGCAGATGCTTTTTTAAAAACTTAGTGTACAATTGTGTTTGATTCATATCCCAGAAATATTTCAGATGAAATTGACATATACTAAAACCAATTGTTATTTTCACTACATCTCTTACATTGGGAAAAACTCTTGCATTTTATTTTAAAATTTGTACAAGTAACTCTTTGAGAGCATCGACCATATTCATGAAAGCACACAATATAATGCCTAGAGGTCATTAGTATTAGATTAATTAAGTATTTCACATCTTATAATTTCTTTCATTAATGTTTTTATGTTTATATCAATTGCTTAGCTTGTTTTTGAAATCAATAATTTTTTCCATATTTGGCCACTTACTACACAAGTTATAATTATACATTAGACAGTATTACAATCTTTTTTGCATGATTTTTAGCTTGCAATATGATATAAATCATGTATATCTTTTTTAAAAATCATTATTTTCATCATCCATGTTATATTTCATTATTCCTAACGTGTACATTGTATGTCTCGTATTAATTATTTTCTTCAATGAAACAAATAATTGAGATCTTTGACTATCACAATCCAATTTATGAAAGAGACTATCCCAATTTTTTTGAGCCAGTCTTCTTGAATGATGTTTAGACATTTTTTTATGCATTGGTTTAAAAATATTTTCATCAGCTTAAATTAATTACTTGTCTTTTAACACTTAATTTTTGGAGGTGTTGTTAATGGTGAAATTTGTTGAGAGGGTGTTTAAAAATCATTATTAACTCCATTGTTTAATGGTGGGGTGACATTTTATTCATTATTTATTTCTTCATTGTATTTTTTCATGAAATTTTATTCATTATTACTTTCATCATTATTTTTCCCATAAATTTTCTTTATTGTTGGGTGGTAAAACTTGTTGCATAGACTCATCATAAACAAAATCAAAAACATTATACCTTGAATGCAAACTTCCAAAATTATCTAATTTATTATTATTAATTTCATCTTTATTCAATTCATTACTGTTAATTTCATCATTATTCTATTCAATATTGTCAATTGGCTCATTATCTATGACATTTGGATCATTAGGATTAGTGTTTTTAATTTGTCTAGAATGAATTACTTTCATTCATACCTTTGTTTTTTTATCAACTCTTCTAATTGATCTAGTGTTTTGTCCTTCAATTTGTTCCCCTTCCTCGAATGTGGTCCATTTCCCATTGAAAAATTTATAGTTTTTCAAATGTCGGGCAAAAAAATTAATTTAAAAGTATGTAAATAATATGTAGAAAGTATGCAACGAACATCTATGGGGATACAATTATCTATTTTGGTAAAAAATAGTCACTGGAAAGTAAGTTTTATCTATATTTGAAATAATTCATATGCATTATAATGTGTATATGTAATAACATTTACACGTTATTGTTACTATAGCTTCATCCCATATAACTATGTAATAAGACTATCACATGATGCATTTTCCCATTCAATTAGATCAAAGAGAATTGATTTATTATATTTAGTCCCAATTAAAATTAATTAACCCATTAATTTTATTTATTTCCATATTAAGTTCAATTAGGCCCAAATTAGATTCAATTACTCCAAACTAGGTTCAATTATCCCCTTGGTTGAAGCTAGTTAGTCCAAAATAGATTCAATTAGTCTAAATTAGATTTAATTAGACCAAATTAGATTTGAAATTAGTCCAAATTACATTTAGTTAGTGTAAATTACATTAAATTAGTCCAAATTATATTAAATATATGATAAAATTAGGGTTTAGGGCCAACACATGTCACAAAACATAGTCTAATTTATCCCGTTTAATTACATCATAGACTTGTATTTCGGTATAGTAAGTTCAAATTGGTCACAATTGCCTTCAGGTTTGAATTTATGATAAAATTAAGGTCAGTTAATCCATGTGTTTTATACATTATAAAATAAATTAAGGGATTAATTTGGTTGAGGGGATTAATTTTACCCAAATCATGTGCCTAGTTGCATGATTAATTGGATCAATTCATGATAGAATCAAATTTAGTTTTTCCCTAGATCATATATTTCTCTTATAGTAAGGTTTTAAGGGGTTAAAATTATCCTCAAATGCCTCCTAAATTTAATGAATAAACTCTTTGGTTCATTATATATAATGACATTAGAATTAGTTTCACCCAAAATCATAATCTACACTATATATAAATGTTCAACAGGTTTATATTTGCTTAAATTTCCTTCATGTTTGCATTCATGAAAAAATTATGGTTTAAGGTTTACGGTTTCATATTGTATAAATTGACTAATTGGTCTAATATGTAAGTAAATATGAGTTCATTTATCCCCAAATCACATCTTAGACTCTCAAAACTAGGTTTAATTGGTTAACATTGTCTTTAATTACGTTGATGAAAATGGATTTATGATGAAATTAGGGAATTTAGGGGTTTTATTTATCATAAAATTAGGGTTTATGGTTTAGGGTTTAGTGTATCATGTTTGTATACATGTGATGTAATTAGGGTTTATGAGAACCATATTTGTGATAAAATCAAGGTTTAGGGTCAAGATGTCATGAAGTGTGAGCTAATTTAGCCCCTATATTCACATTGTAGACTTGATTTTAGGTTTAATAGGTTCAATTTGGACATAATTTCCTTCATTTTTTCCTTTTTGATAAAATTAGGGTTAGTTAAGCCAAATGTTACATAGATTATATAACCTATTATACCATAAATTTAATTTAGGGGCTCAATTATTCCTAAATCATATCCCTAATTTTACTAGGTGAATAATTGGATCAATTCATTAAGAAATTAACTTGATTTATCCTTAAATCATATCATTCTCTTCAATTTATGTTTAATTGTTCCAAAGTTTCCTCAAATGCCTCTTTGATTGAATGAATTAACTCTTTAGTTCATTATATATGATGACATGCTAGGGTTAATTTCACTCCAAATCAAATCATGTATACAATTTAAAATAGGTTAATGTGGTGAATTTTGACCTTAGTTACCTCCATAATTTAACCAATCAACATTTATATTCATAATAATATGGTCCATTCAAGTTTATTGATCTCAAAATGACATCCTATACATGTAAAACTTGCATTTAATGTTTCTTTGCTTTAATCTCTGATGAAATTAGAGGTGATCAACCAAAAAATCATTTTTATAATCATGAAATTAGGTTGAAGGGGATCAAATTTTTTCCAATTTCCTTCATCTCCAACCATTTAACTATTTTTTTTACAATTTTTTTATGACATTGGGGTTGTCACTCTAGTCTGACTAAGTGTTGATGTCACATGCTTTACTTAGGTTACACATTAAATATTTTCATTAGAGTATCACATTCAGAAATTTTCATTGTACCTTAAAATAACCTATTAAAAAAGGTGATATATCCTATAAAAATATAGTTTTATCCATTTGATGGTAGTGTATAGGGGAAAGGTACCAATAGTGACATGTACCTACCAATAGCCAAACAATCTTTTTGTGAAGGTGTGCTCCATTGATGGAACATTTATTAGTGTACATAAATATTAAATTTCACCATAATTTGAGTTTGTATTAAATTATACTTGTTCAAAATTTACTTTATAAAATTTAAATGAACCAATCACATCTTGATAAGTAATACTCAAGTATTGGTATTCTAATGAATAGCTATATTGGTACTCCAAAGGTTAAGTTTTTGTTATAGGTTTAAAAATTGCATTTTATGACCTAACATAACAAAATAAATTATACCATAATATGTATAATGAGTTACACCTTAAAACCTTAATTATATGTAGTTAATTTGATATATTAAAATGGGTAAATTTTTTGAAGCCTAATGTTATACCACAACACCTTACTTTACTATCCAAAGTTAGGAACATTTCCTATATTATGATACTCTTCACTTTACAATTGAAAATATCATGATGCACCACTATTAGCAAGATCAAGAAGATAGATATAAACATAAAAATATGTATCCATAGATCAATTTTATTTTTGGTGTTATGAGTAGATAACGTGTACCACTCTAACAAACATCAAGAACATAGATATAATCATAAAAATTCATACACAGAAGAAATTTGGTTTTTTGGTGTTATTAAAAAATAACATGTACATGTTATTAACATGTATATGTTATGTAATGTTCGAATTAAAAACTCAAGCCTTTTGAATAATAAATGGTTTGGATTCCTAATACAAAGGGTTGGACTTATCAATCTACATCTGAGTCTAAGAGTTTTAAATTAAAAAACCAAAAAATTCAACTTTCATCACCAAATAAACTATGGATTCAATCAAATAATTTAAAAAATTACTATCATGGAAATTAACATAATCTTCTCTTTTTAAATATATCATTTTTATAAATTTTTGACTATATTAAGGTTTCAAGCGATGTTGATTTCCAACTATACCTTTTCTAGAAGACTACATGTTACAAATATACATTCCTATTCATTTTTATGTAGTCTTTTTTTTAAATCCAAGTGAAATTAAAATTATATGGTCACAAAAGACACATTATTTTACACACATTAAAGAAATAAAAAATCAATTTTTTTTTGAGGTAGTTAGGGGGGCTCACATGGACAGTTATCCATTTTTTTTAATCTATTTTCAAGATCTATTTACTTGTGTGTGTGTGTGTGTGTGTGTGTGTGTGTGTGTGTGTGTGTGTGTGTGTGTGTGTGTGTGTGTGTGTGTGTGTGTGTGTGCGTGTGTGTGTGTGTGCATGCGTATGTGTGTGCGTGCATGCATGTGTGCATGCACGCACACACACACAAAAAAAAAAGCATTCATTTAATAAATATAAAATAATATAGGTCACAAACTAGAAGATCTTATCTAAATATTCACCAAAGGATTTCAAATAATATTAAACAATGCTCAAAAAATGGCAGGCCACACGACCATGTAGTACTCTATTTTATTTAAAAATAGGAGTTCCTTTTAGAATATTAGATGTCTGACCTATTTATAGTAAACCATTATTCAAAAAAAAATGTTTTGAAAACTAGATTCGAAATGTTACAGTTCATGTTATTATAACATCTTAAAATTTTGAGTTTATCCATCTCCAATTATATGCAGATGTTAAGATTTTTTAAATTTTAGGAAGATCATACCCATAGGTAGGCACATTTTTATCCCCCATATTTTTACAATTAATTTTCACATAATCAAGAAGTATTGATAAAAGATTAACATTTATAAAAAACAACATTAATAAACACTTAGCATTAACAAATAAAGGGCATTGACCTCAAGATTTGACAGGGTTACCCTTAGAAAATACGAGCTATAAAATTATTGACAATGTATATATTTACCATACATCACATTAATAAATTTCATATAAGGCTATAAATGACCTTTCAAATTCTAACTAATACTATAATATCTCACTCTTGCCATTAGCAACAAGAAATTAAACATTAGAAATAACAAAACATATCACCATTTAAGGGAATAGTTATAACCACCCTTAGTAGGAGTAGAGTGATAAAAAATAGATGTAGGTTTAAAGACATAACATGGTAAGATCCTAGATGTAGTTTATTATTAACATGATAGAGATATCACCAAAACTAAACACAATAACTGTTTTGCAAACTCATAAGAAACACTATTACTATGTACTAAGTAAAGAGAAACATAAAATTGAGATAAAATCATTATTAATTTATCCACCCCTTATGTCACAGTTTCCATTAGCAATAGGAAAAAAATTAAAAACATTCGTGCATATCACCATTTAAGGGAATAGTTATAACCACACTCATCATGAGCTTAGTCATAAAATATAGATGCAGGTTTATAGATAGCACAGGTTAAGATTGTAAAATCATTCTCAGATAAGCATACCATAGGGTTCAAGCAATCAACAATATAGTCTGTGGGTTTCCATGATCCTTTAATTATTAGTTTCATAAATTTATCAATAAAAAAAACACAATAAGTGTTTCTTAAGATCACAATTAACACTAATATTGATTACTAAGTAAAGAGAAACATAGTACTAATTTATCCATGACTTATGTCACTCTTTCTAGTATCAATAGGAAATTTAACATTATAAACACACATTCATATCACCATTTAAGGGAATAGTTATAACCACCTTCAGCCTGAGATGAGCCATAAATGATAGATGTAAGTTTAAAGATAGAACATGGTAAGATGCTAAAATAGTTCTCAAATAAGTATACCATTATGTTCAAACAGTCAACAATATAGTAATGGGTTTCCATGATCCTTTTATTACTAACCTAATTGAGTTATCAATAGAAAATGAACACAATGAGTGTTTTATAAGCCAATAATAAATATTTATACATGCTCATCCTTCACATTAGCACAATTATTACCAAACAACTGAGGACAAATTTTACATGCCAATCATTTCATCTTAAACCATGTTCATAAGAGGGAAATAACATGTAAATTATTTACACACCAAATACATGTGAACCATGCATAAAAATAAAATATTATTTCAATGATTTACATGTATTATTATATTGATTATAGCGAATGTAGTTCATATAATTCTAATTTCCAATTACCCTACAAAAATCCATTTAAAATTACTACATGAAACAAAACTCACACTCCTATACTCTACCTCCTAAAATAGGGCATTAATACGTAGGTATTTATAATAAGTATAGCAAAGTAAAAAATTAGTATAGAATTAATGATCATTATGTTAACTATATTATTTATTGGTTGAAAGAATTAATGATTAGTTAAGGCATAATCATTCATTCAATGCATAACACATTGAATAGTTTATGTATTTAGGATATGCTGCATAGAATTGATTAAACAAATAATTTGTTCAATGCTCATTATTACATCAAATAAACCTCACACTCCTATACTCTATGTGTTATAACAAGGCACTAACTATATTTTTAATTGCTTGAACCCCAGATGGTATGTTTATTTGGGAATGATTTTAAGATCTTAGCCTATTTTGTGCTTAAACATGAATCTATCATCTATTACTGAGCTCATCTTGATGGTGGTTATAACTATACTTGACTAGACATACAAAGCAGGGATCAAATTTCCAAACATTCAAATTCCTTTATGCTCTAAGGATAGAAGACAATGGTATGGATTCTATATTACTTTTTATGTATAATATTCAATAATTTTTTTGAATTAAATTCATATGTGTTCACTAAATTGTATGTATCATAACCTAATTACACAAACTATTCAATAAACTATGTGTTGCATGAATGATTATGCCCTAACTAATTATTAATTTCTTCAAAAAGTTAACAATATAATCAATATAAAACAAACCCAAATGTATTATACAATCCCAACTGATATGCCCTTATGAGATGCAAAGCCGATATCATGCTCAAGGGTTGGGGATTCAATAATGTAGACAATGTAATTCATTGTACATAACCAACCTATATAGTAAAATGCCTCCCTAGGGATGCTCATATGATTCATGTTTCTCTAATCTAGTAATGGAAAATGAGCTATGACACAGGTAGAAAACTTAATGGCAAACAAGAATAGTAAAATCTTTGAATAGGGGAAAAGTGTGCAAGTAACAAGTTAGTAATCGACAAATATTATTAGCATTATAATTTTAAACTAACATTTGGGCTAACTGCTACCATTTTCCTTAACTTTGATCATATTTCTTAACTATTGTCTTTTTCCTTGACCATTATTGTTTACCTTAACCATTTTTATTTATCTTAAAATGTTGTTAATGGACATTAGCCTAGCTGTGAACATTGGAATTTGATCGATTTGGTGGGCCTTAAAGACATGTCAGCTAGAAATATGAATGCTCTTACCAGTTAAGGCACTCGTATTTTAGAAAGATAATATCATCATATATAGTGCACTACAACATTGCACAAAACATATCCAAAATTAAAAGCATGAGTGAGAAAAATGAATGTATCTTTACACATCATAATTATAGGAGATTGTCTTAATACAATGCTTGAAACCAACTTGTGATATGGGTATGATTCATGAATTCTTAAAGAAGTAATACATATTATATTACATAGTATTTGTTGCCAACATGTACATATTCACAAAGGGAATACTACAAAATGAACTTTAATAGAAAATTACCCCTAGGTTAAATAATGGTATATTTTATACTAGACTTCAACTGAGAGATATGCATTGAAAAACATTAAAGTGTTACATATTTATATTTATATTTATATGTATATGTATATGTATATGTATATGTATATGTATGTGCAAGTTAAAGTTGTTGTTGTTGTTGTTGTGTCATTCTTTATCTTTGTTTTATTAATATTAGCATCAGTATTAGGTACATTGATAATCAACTTAACAATTTTAGAAAAAATGTTTTGAGACTTTATAAGGGAAGTTTTGGTGATAGATAAATTAATTCATGATAGATAATTAAGAGTGAAACAATAGACCCCTTATCTTATAATGTTGGTAGAAACATGTAAGCTAGTATTAGAAGGAGAACTTTTATGTCAATTTAAAGTTTATTTAGTCATAACAAAGTATATGAATAAGAATAAGTTACCATTCCAAATAATACTTCTTATTTAAGATAAGGAATGGTATTGTGATAGGATGAAGTGGAAAAACAAATAATAAGATAAAAAGTAATGAAAAAGTTATACTACAAAAATGAAAAATGTAACTTTACTTTAAAAAGGGACAAATTTTATTTTTATTTTTATTTTTATATTACTTATAAGAGAAAAAATTTAGGATCAACACCTATTTTCATTTATTTATAAAATCTATACAATGCATCATATTTTAATGTTTAATTTTTTAATTTTTTTTAAAAATATTTATATTAATATTTATTATTTTTATATTTATAATATAAAAATTTAAACTTTAAAAGTTTCAAAATTTAATAAATACATAGAAAATGAAAACAATTCTTTTAGGTTGCATGGTCATTTAGGTCAATGGGCTTACATGTTACTACCTCATAAAAGGGTTGGTAGAGTCCATGTGATAAAATGAGATCCTATCAATGTGAAATCAATCCAATAATCACTTTCAAGCAAAATTACTTCAAGAATAAACTTTTTATTTATAAAATATATACCGGCATGTGATGGTGTAGTGCTCCATAAATAAACAATTGACAAAAAACATTCATTAGAACATGAAGTTTTGAATACTTTTCATAGTTTAATTAGTTGATATAGTGCTCTATAAATAAACAATTGACAAAAACCATTCATTATAATATGAAGTTTTGAATACTTTTCATAGTTTAATCAGTTGATATAGTAAAAAAATAAATACTTATATTAAAGATATCTTTAAAAACCACAAACAAGTTTTGATATTATATATTTAATATGTAAAAATTATTTTGAAATGAAAATTATATTAATTGTTTATATTGTAGCTTTGTACTTTATCTCATATATTTATACATAGATAATTAATAAAAAAGTATTCACTGGAAGATGAAAATTTGAATAATCATTATAGTTTACTTAATTTATACACAAAGAAAATAAATATTTATATAAAATATATATTATAATATTATAAATTAATTTTAATAAAGTACATTTAATATGTAAAAATAATTTTGAAATAAAAAATTACATTAAATATTTTTATTGTAATTTTAAATTTAATCCTATAAAATTTTAAATTTTCTTTCAAATATAAATTAAAATATTTTATTTTATTCTAATTGATTTTATATTATTAATACTTTACATTAGGAAAAAGTATTTCTAAATAATGATTTTAGAGGCAAACCACTTTACCACCAAACTACCTATCGCTTGATTATGTGTGTATGAATTTTAATCCAAATAATATAATTACTCAGAGATCATCTCACAATCAATTACGGGTAGAATCCATGTCATTAACAATGATTTGGCCGTAAAAATGGATTTGCCAGCTCAATTTGGATTATTTTGTCGACAAGCTAACAATTTGAACTTTAACTACGTAAATTCATTCGCAGACCCTGCCAAAATAAAAAATCACGTGGACAGTTTTTCAGGCATAACCTGCATAAATTATAGCCAATATTATGTTGTTGAGTAACCTCCATTCTTACGAAATAGGGCAAAAGGTGGCCAACATGGCCAACTTTCTTATGAGCTCCTGGTAATTGAGAATTATTTTTTCTTTTTCCCTTCTATTTTGTCATTATTTGAGTGTATTTCATTTTGTCTAAACTTTGCTTTTGTTTCAGGCTACCGTTCAACGGATGTATCAATTGTTACAAAATTTGTTGGCCATTTTAGTTTCAAAACATGCTTAAAAACCTTAGATTTGATAACGTGACGTCACCTTGTTTGACTTTAGCTCTACATCTCTTTCCTTGCATGATGGATTTGGATTTCCCAAACTCTAATAAAAATTTCTAGTGTGAAACATATTTTCTTCCATTGCAATGATTATTGCATACCAAATGGGTAAGTGTACATGTGTTGCAATTGACTAAGTATCAAAGATGTTGATTAAGGAGTTATATTTCCCTTAAAAGTTTTTATCGGAAGCATTCATATAATATGGATACATGATTTTCAATGTGTTTTTTTTGGATTTTGTTTTTAATAATTGATGTGGGTATCAGTTTTCTATATATTAAGAGGGTCGAGTTTTTTTGTCAGAATTATTTAATCAAGATTATAAAAAGGATTTCAAAAAAAAAAAAAAAGATTTTAAAAGATTTGGGTCTTATTTTGATTGGAAATAACTAATCAAGAGTACAACAAGCATCCACCCAAAAGAATAAACCATCAAATTTGATTGGATCGAGAATCAATAGAAGAAGAACTAATACCGCATTTGATTAGTGTAAAGAGTAGTCAGTTTTTGTTGGACTAGAGACCAACCTGAGCTATAATGAAGTGTAGGTCTTAGGATACTATCAAGGTCCTTGAGGGACCAATGAATCATTTTTTATGGATTGAGAACTAGCCTAAACATAGAAGGAAATCCAGGTTTCCAAAAGAAGCATCTGATTTCGAATGGATCATAAACTGGGAAACAATATCAAGAAAGTCTTGATTTTGACTGGATCAAGATCTAGTCTAGATACAAATAAAGATCCAGGTTTTCACTTACCACTTTTAATATGGCCTTACAAGAACTCTAGGCTAAAGGACGAGCTAATAGAGGTCTAGGTCTCTAGAGTCAAATGCAGGGAAAGAAACCCTACATAATCCCTAGTGGGACACAATAATAACAAAGCATCCATCAATTTTAGATGGACCAACAACTATTTTGTACTGAAAGAGTATGAGGTATAGGGTTCTAAAATATTTCTTTTTGTATCTCAAGGTACCCAATATACAAAAAAATTGACACCAAAGTATTGATTTTGATTGGAAAGATGGCCATCCTAAACACAAAGGGAAGTCTAGGTCTCCAAAATTAAATGCAACGATAGAAACCCTACAGGGTCCTCATCTTGAACCAAAACCAACAAAGAATCTATCAGTTTTAGATGGGCCAACAACTATCATGGACTAAAGAAGCACGAGGTTCAAGTCTCTAAAATAACCATTATGATCCCCAATAAACCCAATAAACTAGGAATCAAGCACAACCATGAACCATGCAAATAAGGCAACTATTGGACAAACGACCCATCTTCCAAAAACTAAGCTAATCCAAACATAACAATATTTATTAATAATTATTTATTATTAATAAATAAAAATATATAAAAATCAATAAATTAATTAATAAATATAATATGTGCCAAATTTATAAACACAAATAAATATTTTTATAATATATTTTTAAATATATTTAAAATATATCTATTAATATTTAAATAAACAATATAAATATCTATTTATCTTTTTTAAAAGAAGAGAATAAAATTTCATATAAAGTTTAAACTTTATAATTGTTAACAATATTAAAATTTTAAGTTTATATTTTATTTAAAAATAAATAATTTTAAAGTAATAATCTAAAATTTATAAAAAATAAATAACTTTAAAGGGATAGTCCAACATTTATAGAACTATATAACGAGTTTAAGAATATAGTCTAACATTAATTAAAAATAATAATATTTTTTGAATTTTTTAAATAGTAAATTTCAAAAATTTCATCTGAATAAATAAGAATATTAAATTTATTCTTTTAAATTTACACGGTCTTTATATATATAAATATTATATTTATATTTTATTAAAAAAATAAGAATTTAAGAGAAAATAAGTTTTCATATAAAAGAATGTAGATAAATTAATACATATTAAATTAATTTTTATTTTATGTATATTATAAATAAATAAGAATTAAAGGGTCCTTTAAGGTTTTTAGAAGAAAAATATAATTAAAATAATTAAATTATCTTCTAATTAATTTAAGTGTGTGTGTGTATGTATGCATATATATGTATAGATTTATATTTAATTAACAATATGAATATTTTAAATATATTTATTTGAAAAAAGGTAATAGACATCAATATCAAATTACATTAATTACAATTAAAAAATACATCAATTTAATTATATTGATATGTTAAACTTTTTTTAAAAATAAAAATAAAAAATACAAGTTTTAAGTTTTACACTATGATAAAAATATTATAGTTTTTAAATTGACTTTTATTAAATTAATAATTAATTTTTAAAAAATAATTATCAAATAAACATTAAATTCAAGATTAAAATTATCGGTTAATAATTAAGTGAAAATCAAATTTTAAATTATAATTAATTATTTACACATAAATACTAAAACACTCCACTACTAATCCCAATACTATTATAAAACACCTCTTAACATAATTAAATAATATCTTCTATACATATAATTTGTAAACACTAATCACCATAATTAAATAATATTTTTTACTTATTTAATTTCTATCGTTAATAATATCTTTTACTTTTCTAATTTCGATCGTTAATTTTAAGTGTTATAACTTTTCTATATTAAATACATTTTAACGATAAAACAAATCCTCTCATTTTTAAGAGTGAGTATATCTTTTTAAGGGTGAGGATATATAGATAGGGCCCTAAACCACACCATTATTTTCGCAGGGCCCTCATGCCAATGTCTTATATAAATAAAGGCCTCTACTTAAATAGTCGAGGAAGAACTAATTAAAGATAGTTAAAATGACTAGGCTCAAAATTGACTTGAACATATACATTATAGGGCCAAAAAGTTAGCATCCGTTGGGTTGAGGCCCATTAATATCCAAATGATGATTTATATCATTTCCCCCATATATTATTTTGTTAAATAGTTTTATAGTTTTTGTTTTCTTGTTTTTTTTTGTTTTTTTAATAATATATTATTTCTCTTATTAGTATTTACATAGTAGGTTTCTTTTATAAATAGTTTATATTAATAATTTACATAGAAAAATATGGAGTTAATGAAATGTGAATATTTTTTTATTTTAACATTAGATTTGAAATATTGACATTTTAATAATTATAAAAAAAAAATAATCTATTATATTTTTATTGGTTGATATAGGATGAGATGACTAATTTCTTAAGAAAATTGTTATATTTTATATTAATAAAAGAAAAAATACTTGAATTATCCAATAAAATTGAAGTAATCTAAAATTTTAAACATAGATTATAATCTATTTTTTTGAACAGGGGATGTATTTTTACCTGCAAAAGGTGTGACAAAAATTGAGATGAAATAAAAATGTGGGTCTTAGTGATATGTGAATGTGGATCAACATTGTATATCATTTTCTTGATTAGGTGAGGGCTGCAATAGTAATGAGTTAATATGAACATTAGTTGATCCAGTGTCTTTTCATTTGGATGGGTTTTCATGGGATCTGACATATCTGGCATGTCTAAGGGATTGACATGTTGACACGCAACAATGTATCACCTTTTTATTTGGTTTAGCTCACCTAAGGCATGACATCTCTAAGAGGCCTGTGGAGTGATCACAATACCAATAGGGGATGTGTCTGTTCATTTAGCTAGGTTTTTGCATGATCCTAATCATACTGACAATTAGTGATGTGACACCTCTTTGTTTGGTCATGCTTTCCTTAACTCTAACATTTTTAGCAGGACCAAAAGAATGGTTGCACTAAAAACTAGTGAAGTGACATCATTTTTTTCAGCTAGGCATTCTTTGGCTCTGACATCTCTAACATCCAAATTAGGCTCAATAGTCTATATTATTATTTTACAATGGGTGATGTCTTGCTTAGGGACATGGGGCATGTTCTTATAGGCTTTCAAATTTTAGTTGTGGTTTGTTCTAGGTCAACTAGATTTGGGAGAGTGGTTTTCCTAACATCTTGGGAAGTGGTGTCCTTTTAATTGGCTAAGCTCTTCTCGGCTCTGACATCTCTCACATGAAGATGAGGCTCAAGAGTCTATCAGGTGATGTGTTATATATCGACATAGGGTATGTTCTTATAGGCTTTCAAATTTTAGGTATGTTTTGTTGTGAGTTAGTTGATGTATTTGGTGGTAATTTCACTGGTATTAAATTTTGAACTAGGTGAGGGAGCATATTTGACAAGTGGCAATGTGTCACCTCTTAAATTGGCCCAGCTCTCCTAGGGCTTTACATTTTTGAGATGTTCAGGGAACTTTTCACACTAACAACTCATGCCATGGTGTCTCTTCCTTTGGCTATCATTTCATAGGCTCTTGATGATACTGGCAAGTGGCATTTTTATGCCTTTTTGTTTAATAATTATTTTCCTACCTATGACATATTTGGTAGGTCTAGAAGACTAGTTTCACTCACAACTAGCAAAGTGACATCATTTCATTTCGATGGGTTCTTCATGGGTCTGACATCTCTGACATGCAAATGAGGCTCGATGGTCTAGATCATTCTCTTAGAGTCGGTGATGTGTTATGTGGGGAGAAGGGTCATATTCTTATAATCTTTAAAATTTTATATATGGCTTATTTTGAACTGGCAAGGTTTGGGAGACTAGTTTCATTGATAATTTGGGAAGTGGAATTTCTTTATCTAGCTAGGCTCTCCCTAACTCTAACATTTTTGATGTGTAAATGAGGCTCTATTATCTATATCATTCTTTTAGAATGTGTGATTTGTTATCTACGGATACGGGGCATGTTATTATAGACATTCAAGTTTTATATGTGTCTTGTTCTGAGTGGGTTGAGATCTTTGGTGGTAATCAATTCTTTTGCATATTAGTCATTGCAATTCCTTTTTAGTTAGTTAGGTTTTCTAAAACCATCACATATCTAGCAGGTGCAATGAGCTTGGCAATCTAACAAATCACAATATGTCATATTTTAATTTTATGTAAGTTTACTAGGGGTTGACATCATTGACAGGTCTAAATGGATGGTTACATTGATAAGTATCAGAATGGTACTTGTTTATTTGATCAATTTTCTCTCAGTCAAGACATTTTAGTCAGGTGGTGGGATTGGTCACATTGACAACTTTTGATGTTGCTTGTCTTCATTTGGATGGGTTGTCACTTGCTATGAAATTTTTGTTAGGTCAGTGGAACTTGTCATATTGACAAATAATGATGTTGAATATTTTCCTTGGGTCAAGTTTTCCTTAGCTATGTTTTCTCTTTTAGGCTTAGGGGACTAGTTTCACTACTAAATAGTGATGCATCATCTCTTTATCTTGTTGGGCTCTCCATGGATATAACATTTATGATAGGTTTGGGGGAAATGGTGTACTGACAGTTGTTAACTTAGTGTTTATTACTTTGGCTCGGTTCTCCTAGGCTCTGAGATCTCTAGGAGGTCTAGTGGGTGGTGACATTGATGATTAAAGATTTAGTGCCTCTTCATTCAGTTGGGGTTTCTCTACCCCAGACATCTTTGACAGGTCTGGTCAGATGGTCAAACTAATGGGTACAAACTTGGTGTCTATTTATCCGACTAGGATTTTTGGGGATATGATCTCTGTGATAGGTTCTGAGGATTGTCTGGATCAACAAATAGTAATATGGCACTTCTAGACTCAATTTTGTTCTCCTAAGCCTTGAAATCTTTATCAAATTCAAGATAGTTTCCCTTCTAAGAGTTGGAAATATGTTTAGTGTTCATTTGACTAAGACTTTCTTGTTCATCATATATATGATAGTTATCTATTGTGATTGGCTGAATCTGATATGATTGCTAGTATATGCATGGAATCATGGTAATGTTGAGGTGAATGGGTTTAGTCGATTAAAAATAATGAAATTTGAGTGGGTTTTTGATTTTTGACATTGAGTTTGAAACTTTTTTTGATGTGAATATTAATCAATATGATTTGTTGAACATGAAATTAATTTTAAGATATTAATAAAAAACTATTTGTATTGGCCATGATAATTAAGATTTTTATTGCATTTGGGTCTAAACATTAATCTGGGAAAACATATAAGTTACAAATTCAAAATATAGATTTTTAGTGCCTATGTAGGGGAAAGAAAACATAGGGACAATGGAAAAGCAATTTACAACATTAATTTATGACACGTAAGATAATTGATATAAATAATTACTTGTACATGTCGTTGATGCTAAAGATCTAATCACACACATTTATATTAACTGGTAAAATTAAGACTATTGATTAATTTGAAGAGTGATTGTAGAGGTGTTAAATAAAATACGAAGGGGGGGGGGGGGGGGGCAATTGATATTTAATAAGGCATTGTTATTGTATTTATTTATTTTTATTTTGGTTGTAGCTTTACATGACCAAAAAAAAGAACTAACTATTGTTGATGTACAATAGTTTGGGCTAATCTTGTCTGCCCTTTTTTATGTCATCTTGTAAGTTTTTGGGTAATCAAGATTTGGGTTAAAAAGGTATATGATGTGAATGTTTAGCATATTGTGTTTGTTGGATGTCATTTTAATTTGAAGAAATGGATGGAAAAAAACAAAAATAAAACATATGAATATTGGTTAATTCTAGATTATGGGATTAGGATTCTTATGTCTCAAATTATACTAAAATGTTTGTGAAATTATGTTGGTTTCATTATTGTCATAGGTTTGTGCTTATGCTTAGAAGCTTTTGATTTTTAGTGTTTATTTTATAGCCATGTTTTGTTCTTATAGAATCTGTTTGTGTTTGATCAGAATTAGAAGATGGCATTTTTTTCCATCAAATTATATAGGAATAATTGTGAGCTTGTGTTGGCTTATTTAGCATCTTACATTTGTACCTATGTTTAGATGTGTTTAATTTTAAAGATTTTTTTGGATGTATTTTGTTCTTATCGAATCTATTTATCTTTGCTTAGTAGCAGAAGATGGCATTTTATTTTTGCTAAGGCAATCGATGTATTTGCCTATGGTGGGTTTTGTGTTTTTTTTGCTTGCCAATCTTATTGATAGTTTCTTTGTGTGTAGTTCCAGGTGATGATACCATTTCAAAGGTGGTGCAAGTATCATCATTGCTGAGGATATTAGGTGGGTTATCAAGTTGATTAAATAACTTTTAAGTAGTTTTGGGTTGGCCTTTTTGTTGTTCTACATAATAACATTTTTAATTAGTTATAATTTCTATTTTATGTGAGCTTAAGAAATGTTGTTTTCCTATGCTAGAGACTCTTTCCCTATGTTATGTTTGTCTGACTATAGCTATTCTGTAGCCCTCTTTTTTGGTGTGTTGATTGGTTCTAATCTCTTTATTACACCTTATGTTTTTTTGGTTTGGATCTACAAGACTCTTGACATGTCTAATATGTAAATGATGCTCAATTGTCTATATTCTTCGTTTAGAGAAGTTGATGTGTTGTATATGGACACGAGATATATTATTTTAGGGTTTTGAGTTTCATGTGTAGTTTGTTCTAATCTGGTGGAGATCTTGAATGGTTATTAGTTAAGTCATGTATTAGTCAATACAACAAGTTTTCATTGCGTATTGTTATCCCAAGCTATGACATATCTCACATATGCAGGGGACTCTCTAAGATGGAAATGACAATGTGTCATATCTTTCATTTCATATTATTTTGCCAAGGCATAACATCTCTTTCAATTTGGAAGAACTCATCATATTGATAATGATTGACTTCGCACATTTTCATTTGGTTGAGCTTTTCTTTGTTGTGTTATCGCTTTCAGGTCTGGGGAACTAGTTTCACTCACAACTAGTGATGTGACATCTCTTTATTTGATTTGGGTTAAAAAGGTATATGATGTGAATGTTTAGCATATTGTGTTTGTTGGATGTCATTTTAATTTGAAGATATGGATGGAAAAAAAAACATATGAATATTTTTTAATTCTAGATTATGGGATTAGGATTTTTATGTCTCAAATTATACAAGAATGTTTGTGAAATTACGTTGGTTTTTTTAGTGTCCTAGGTTTATGCTTATGCTTAGAAGCTTTTGATTTTTAGTGTTTTTTTTTCTAGCTATGTTTTATTCTTATAGAATCTGTTTCTGTTTGATCAGAATTAGAGGATGGCATTTTTTCCCTCAAAGTATATAAGAACAATTGTGAGCTTGTGTTGGTTTATTTAGCATCTTACATTTTAACCTATGTTTAGATGTGTTTAATTTTAAATATTTTTTTGGACGTATTTTGTTTTTATCAAATCTATTTATCTTTGCGTAGTAGCAGAAGATGGCATTTTATTTTTGCTAAGGCAATCCAAGTATTTGCCTATGGTGGGTTTTGTGGTTTTTTTCCTTGCCAATCTTATTGATATTTTATTTGTGTGTAGTTCAAGGTGATGATACCATTTCAAAGGTGGTACAGGTATTATCTTTGCTGAGGATATTAGGTGAGTTATCAAGTTGATTAAATAACTTTTAAGTAGTTTTGGGTTGGCCTTTTTGTTATTCTACATAATAACATTTTGGATTAGTTATAATTTATATTTTATGTGAGCTTAAGAAATGTCATTTTCCTATACTACAGACTCTTTTCCTATGTTATGTTTTTCTAACTATAGTTATTCCATAGCTATCTTGTTTGGTGTGTTGATTGGTTCTAATCTCTTTATTGTACCTTATGTTGGTTTGGTTTGGATCTACAAAACTCCTAACATGTCTAATATGTAGATGATGCTCAATGGTCTATATTCTTCTCTTAGAGAAGTTGATGTGTTGTATATGGACACAAGACATATTATTGTAGGGTTTTGAGTTTCATGTGTAGTTTGTTCTAAGCTGGCAGAGATCTTGAATGGTTATTATTTAAGTCATGTATTAGTCAATACAATAGGTTTTCATTGGGAAGTGTTATCCCAAGCTATGACATATCTAACATATGAAGGGGACTCTCCAAGATGGAAATGGCAATGTGTCATATCTTTCATTTCATATTATTTTACTAGGTCCTAACGTCTCTTTCAAGTTGGAAGAACACATCATATTGATAATGAGTGACGTGGCACATTTTCATTTGGTCGAGCTTTTCTTTGTTGTGTTATCTCTTTCAGGTCTGGGGAACTAGTTTCACTCACAACTAGTGATGTGACATCTCTTTATTTGATTTGGCCCTACATGGATACAAAATCTATGACATGTTTGGGGGACTCACCAATTACTAATTTGACACCTCTTTGTTTGGTTAGGCTCTCTTGGGCCACTATTTTTCTATAAGGTTTGGGGGTGGTGACATTGATCACTATTCACCTATCATATTTTCATTTGGTTGGGATTTCCTAAGCCCTGACATCTTTAACATCTATGGGAAAATAGTAATACTTACAACTAGGGACTTGATTCTTATTCACTTTATTGGGCTTTCTTGACATATGATCTCTCTAATGAGGCCTAGGGACCAATATATAGTTTTAATACCTGCTTTTAGATATAGACACTGGAAAAATAATTGAAGATAATAATTTATGGCATGTAACAATATTGATTGAAATAATTACTTGTACATGCGTTGACAGTTAATGTTTTAGTCAAACACGTTTGTATTAAATTAAATAATTAAGAGTATTTATTAATTTGAAAATTTGTTGTAGGGTTGTTAATACAAACATTTTGAAGGCAGATCAGTTGATATTTAATAAGGTTTTTTTTTCAAATTATACAAGAATATTTATGATCCTATCTTGACAAATGGCAAGGTGGTACCTATTTATTCAATAGACTCTTCCTGGATTTGACATTTCTAGTAGGCCTAAGATGACTCATTATACTAACGGTTGATGATGTAAAGTTTGTTTATTTGATTGGGTTTTCCCAAGATCTGACATCTTTGAGAGGTCTAGAAGACTATGAATAGTGGGGAGTGTCTATGTTGTGATCAATGTGACCATATTTCGTTTCCCTTTTTTTTTTAAATATTATTTTTTCTAGATAAGACAAAAGTTAAATGTTTTTGTGGCATTTTTAAAAATAAATAAATATGCATTAACAATGTGAATTTTTGGAAACATGCAAGCTTTTTGCTCTTGGCAGACAATTGAGGCTTTTACCAGGTTATAGAAAAAATGGGTAAGTATCTTGTGACTATGTGGATATCATGGTTAGTGGTCCTTTTTTCTTGTTTGCTAATGATAATGCAAATATCTTATTAGGTGGTTTCTTTTCCCTATGGTGATGAGGGGTGCTAGAAATTTGACATTGTTTTGGATTTGTTACTTGATTTCCTAATATTTTGTCATGTTCTTTGTTGTTTCTAAAATAAAATAAAAGATAAAACACACACACACACACACACACACACACACACACACACACACACACACACATGTATGTATATATGTGTGTGTTTCTCTACATTTTTTGCTAATTACATTCAAAAGGAAAAAAACTAAAGTTAAAGGTTTGGGGTTTGACGCTACCCAGATTAAGTTGCACACCATATCCAAGCATTGTGACAGCTCCTCTTTGGCTGTGGAGGAAACACCTGTAGAAAGAATAAGACTTAAACACAGAAGATGTTAGAATAAGATATGGTGGACTGCCAAGCTATGTGCTCAGTCTTGGAAGCGTAAAGCTCTGTAAGGGATGACAGTCCACTATTTGATGAAAAGAGTGTTGTAATAAAAAGAAATGATGAAAGACTAAGAAAGAGAAAGTAGACAACATGTACCTATTCTCTGCAATCAGTCTATCACAGTCGCCGATGTCGATAGTTATGCCGAGGTCAGTTGGTCAAAGGTGTTGACGTCAGTTATACTATCGATGTCAATAGGGGCAGTGGGCCTTGGATGGGTTTTACAATATGTCTATGGTCGACAGAAGAGTCTATAGAAATTTAAATGTTTGTGTAAGGTTGCGGGGAAGTGAATAAGTTTTAATGAATGGCAAAGGAAGAGGGCAGGTGTAAGAAGAGGGTAAGAATAAGAGGAAGGCTTTTCAGCCTTTCCACAAAAGAAGTCGGGTCTTTGAATAGTTTTTAGAAATATCAGATGGAAACTAATTACCAATGTATTCTAAAATACTAAAATAAGACAGAAGAATACTTAGCTCTATTAGTTGAAGAACCAGAGGTGTTAGGATGCTTGTTCCCATTGTAGTTGATGTTGATGTCCTCGCATAGTGCTTCAATCCAATCTCTGGAATCACTTGTGCAGAACTTCGGTAGCCTGGAGGATGATAGTTGAGTTCTGATGCTTGGTCTCAGAGTGTGTGTGTCTTTTTGGTAAGAGTCAGGGGCCGCTCAATGTTAGAGCTCAAGTTAAGTAATTGACATTGGCAATCCCGCCAGCATCGACTGACAATCGACCGACGTCAGTGGAGAAAGAATGGGTAAGGGTATTCCCCCTTAAAGCGGGAGTCGAGGGAAGGGAATCTCAAATTGAGTGTTAATTTGATAGGCAGTGGATGGGTATGGTGAAGTTGGAGTGTGAACGCTGCAATAGTTAAGATTGCACATATACCACTTCACGTGATAGGTAGGTCAAATTGTCACAGGTAAGGTCGAGAAGCACTAAAATCAAACTAACTAGTCCCCAACTTTTTGGTCATAGCTGATTGGATTAGATTGATCAAAGGTGTATCTCCAATGGTCATCGTGTTCCAAGTATCTAGGCTAGGTAGTGCTCCTGGAAAACACGAAAATGCCACAAATATTAGGGATCAACTTGGTCGCAATCTGACAATACGTGTGAGGAGCATAATGTGGGGTGCGTATAATTTGCTAACTATTTGTGAGGTAGCATATATGCAATCAAAACAACCAAAGCAAAGTTGTCTCAAAAGTGGTTATGGTCTGAAGAGATAGTCGCGATCTCCAAGGTTGTTTGTCGAGTCAGGTTGAGATATAAGTGATCTCAAGTGTTGTTTGTTGTGGATAGGGAGATGTATGTGATTTCCAATGTGCCCCATGAGAAGTCTAAGGTGACTTCTACAGTGTCAGGGCTAGTTGCGTAGGCATGATTTTGGACTGATTTAGATAGTTGGTCCATTAGGTAAATGAACCAATGAATGGCTGAGCTAACCACAAAAGACCCCATGTCAACTGAGTGTTGCCTACATAGCCCTTATTTTAAGGGCCTCAGGCCAATGTAGTTCTCTCCAAAAGGGAAGAAGGGGGTAGGTGATGGATTGGTTTGGACTAGGTTAGGTCATGGTTAAAGGTTATATGGTTGGTCCATCAGGTAGACGAACGAACGAATGGCTGAGCTAACCTCAGAAGACCCTATGTCAACTGAGTGATGCCTACATAGCCCATGCAAGGGCCTCAAGCTAATATATTTCTCTGCAAAAGGGAAGAAGAGGGTAGGTTATGGATTGGGTTTGACTAGGTTAGGTCATGGTTAAAGGTTATATGGTTGGTCCATCTGGTAGATGAATAAATGAATGACTGAGCTAACCACAGAAAACCCCATGTCAACTAAGTGCTGCCTATATAGCCCCTATTTTAAGGGCCTTAGGCCAATGTAGTTCTCCACAAAAGAGAAGAAGAGTCAAAAAGGTTGATAGTTGGTTTGGTTATGTTGGTGTTTTTTTAGCATTTCCCATATGTTTGATGGTACATGCTTGATATGATGAGTGTATGATGATGTTACAGCCTTTCTCATATTGTGTGATGGTGTATGATATAACATAGGTTATGTGGTTTTTCATCCTTACCAAATTCCCATACTGGTGATGGTGTATGCTAAAAATGAAAGGAGTTTATTTATGCTTCAGCAAGTTTTCCATATTGGTGATGGCATATGCTTGACATAAATTGTGTTTGGATGATAGTTTCCATGTGTTTTGGTTATGTTTGAAATGATGAATGTATGATGATGTTACAACCTTTTCCATATTGTGTGATGGTGTATGTTGTAACATAGGTTATGTGGTTTTTCATCCTTAGCAATTTTCCATATTCGTGATGGTGTATGCTAAAAATGAAATGAGATTATTTATGCTTCAGCAAGTTTCCATATTGGTGATGGCATATCCTTGACATAAATTGTGTTTGGTTGATAGTTTCCATGTGTATTGTTTTCCATAGAAACTAGTGTGAATGGGCTATGATAATTTATATAACACAAATTGGTATTTGTATTAAATAAATCATGAGGTTATGTTAGTGGTTGAGAAAATGTTTTGGTTGTGATGTTATTGGCATGTGATGAAGGTGTGTAAGAAGTGAAAGACACGTTGCTCTTTCATTGACAAGGACCATAATGATAACATAGATAGGATTGTTGCAAACAAAAGCCCCATTCATGCATTACGTTGTTGACCATTGCTTTGTGTTAGAGAAGTACTCGACTCACTTAACATTAAGTGACCTCAAAATCCAGTGAGTATGTTGGGGTAATAAGTTTGATTATGTGATATGTGAGGATAGCGTAACCCTTTTTAGCAGGGATAACTTTGCCCCTTTTATAGGTGGCCCTGAGAATGACTATAGGCAAGTCCATGACTTAATAGTTTGGCAGTCATTTTTTTTTGGTAGACTGATCAATGCGGGAAATCTACTTGGGGATGTTGTCTTGTTTTGTGGTCATGTGAAGCTGATCGATGTGGGCAGCTTCTGAGAGGGTGATGTTATGGTTGCAAAATTTTGGCATAGCCATCTTTCAAGGGAGTGGTCTATGTTTTGCTTCATATGTTTTGATGTCTTTAAATAGCTATCCTTCAAGGGAGTAGTCTATTAATTATAGAAATTATGTAGTTGTCCTTTGAGGGAGCAGTCTACATTTATAGTTTATGACCTTTTGTTAGGCATCCCAGTTTTATGTTTTTTTGTTGACTGAAGTCTTAGTCATGGACTAGACTATAGAGGTTTAGGGGTTTCCCTTTTATTAGGACAAATCATTAATGATTTAAAAAAGGGTTAACTAATGTTTGTAGGGAAAAAAGGTTGAAAGGAATAGGAATAAGGATGACGGGGGTTGTTCAAGGGATGAGCTCAAATTAAACATCAAGTGAATGATTACTTGATTAACAGTAAAATGGTCGCAAATGTAAGGCATTAAGGGGCTCAAGTTCTGGTTGGCCTTCGCGATAAGACAGATGATAAGTCCCTGACCCATACTTGTGCATTATTATGTAAGGTTAGAGCTAATTAGGAGCAAACATACCTCGTTTGCTTCTTTTCATATTGGTCATGTGTTGGTTTTCTTTAAGGACGAGATCTATGATTTTGAAATCTTGATCTTTCAGATTTTTGTTGTAGGCACATTTTGGTCGATATAGGTTAGCATGTTGTTGGCATTTGATACAATGCTAAACATAGTCATTGCAGTCTTGGTTAAGAGTGGACCAATAATAGCCCAAGCAGAGGATGCACTTTGCTACTGAGTTACAGCTGAAATGTCCCCCACAAACTCCATCATGGACTTGTTTGATGGCATGAGATGTCTCAGTGGTGGTTAGGCATCAAAAAAGGAAGCCGTTGAAGCCTCATTTGTAGAGCAGACCCCCTAGCATGGTGTATCAAGCGGTAGTTTTGATAAAAGCCCACCGTCCATTGCTAGAGAGATGAGGAGGATTGATGGAATAAGTCTAGTAGTCAACAAGTCATTTATACCAAACGTCATGTGCACTAGAGAGGTTAGGAGGAATTTCCCTTGAAGATGTTGGTTTAGATGTGCCCAAGATAGAAATCTTGGGTTTTGGTGGTTGAGAGGGCTTGATGAATGGACATGTCGAAGGGGTAGAAACCTGCTCTTTTCCTTTATCCTTTAGAGTTTGGGACCAGGTGGCCACATTAATAGTGTTGATTTTGAATAAAGGGGGAGAAGGTGGTAGAGGGACCATAATTTGATGTTGGGATCCCAATTTAGGTGAAGAGATTTGGGAGGCATGGGATGGTGTCAGTAGTTTGTCACAAGAATGGCTGAGAGAATCCTCAATAAGAAAGGTGCCTTTTTCCAAGTGTTGGTGAATGACAACCTTAAGGGTGCAACAACGCTCAGTATCATGCCCAGGTGTGCGATGATACCTACAGACTTTAGTGTCATCAAACCAAGGTGGTTTTGGTCTGAGAGGTCGATATGGCTTAATGGGTAGGAGAATGATGCTAGACGACTGCAACAATCAGCATAACAATGAAGCATAGGAACCCACTAATGGGTTTGCACTTATTGTTGTAGTAGGGGTTGACAACTTCTATTTAAGAATTGTAGGAGGAGTTTTTCATACCATATTTTTGGTTAATAGTGTAGCCACACATGTAGATGACACTTTATTGATGAAAGGTGGAGAATTTTTTGGAGGAAGTATGTTTTTGATGGGTAAAGGGAATAATGGAGGTGATTTGTTTTTGTGAGATGTTGGAGTAGGGAGCACTCCTATTAAGGTAGAAGGGTGTGGTCCCAAAATAGAGGGTAATGGTGAAGGTGGGGGAGGAGTTTTCTGACGTGGTTTAGAAGCCTTCTTTGGCTTGGTGTGAGGACCACTATTGTGCAGGGTGAGGTGCAAATCTAACTTCACTTGTGGGTGAGTAAGGTTTGATACTAGGCAAACATCGAGAGATTTAATTTGTTTCAGCATGGTGGACCCTTGCAAATTTTTTGGTTCAGATGTGGAAGGTTGAGCTTCTGATGATTTATGGGTGGAAGCCCGATCCTTATCATAGGCTTTGGGGTGAATTGTCACAAAAATATTGGTAGTATAAGGCAAAGCAGAATGTGTAAGATAAGGAGCCTTAAGTCACTCCCATAGCGCCTCATGTTTTAGGTTTCTAAAATGGAGAAATCCTAAGTTTTTTGCCAATCGAGAGAAGGGTTTAGGTGATGTCATGCGAGGTTTTGCAGTTGATATTTAGGAGGATTTAGGTGATTACGAGAGTGGAAATGTGTTAGACGCAGTGATCTTGGACCAAAGGCAAGAGAAAACCATTACTCGATCTTCCTTGACCAAGTGGGTGAAGTGACAAGTTCTCTCAGTGGAGAAGGGATTGGAGAATGTGGCTCTTCAAGAGAATAGAGCGCAACAATGATCATGGCTTCCACGTGTGGTCTAAGAGTGGGGAAGGTATGATCCTCTATTAGTAATAAGAAGGATGAGGGTGGAGCAGCTGGTGTTGGTGCCATCAAAGCATACTCCAATATGGGAGAGGTCAAAGTAGACTCTCCTACGTGTGAAAGAGGGGTGGACGGAGGACTATCCCCCATCGGTGGAAGACAAATAGGAGAGGAAGGCTCCTATAAAGGGTGAAGTAGAGGGACAATGGCCCCTTCTACATGAGGGTGTGGGCTATGAATGGTAACTTCTTCCAATGGTAGAAGAAGATGGAAGGTGGGGGCAAGAGGAATCGGTAATGTAGGATCCTCACGAGGTAGAAGAATGGGTAGAGGAGGTGCTTGATGTCGTGGGGGTGATATGGGTAAAATAGGCTCTTCTACCCATGGTGGAGAGATGGGTTGACTAACCTCTTCAGATTGTGGGAGAGGTTGGTTAGGAATGAAAGGAAAGACTGTGTTGATCGTGCGTATGTTATGTTCTTAAGGGTCATCGGCCATGGTCTGAACATTGTTTTGACTTGGGGGATGGTTAGGAAATGGTTGCCTAAAGACATCCATCTTTTGGTTGGCTGGTGCATTAGGGTTATCCAAAATAAGGTCCCCCTTGTCCAAATGTCTTGAACAACATTTTTGAAGGTTTTCCAATTGTCAGTGTAATGACCTTTGACACGATGATAGTTACAAAAGTCATTTTCCCTATACCATGCAGGGATGGCTCGTGAGGGATCAAATTGGATAGGTCAGATTTGAGGGAGGTTAAGGACTCCCTACTTTACTATTTTATCTAATATGGAAGCGTATGATTCTCCTATTATAGTGTATTGACGCTGTATATCCCGTTGTTGGAATTGTCTTGTGATGTTTTGTGATGTGGAAGGTTTAGATTGGTTGGTGGTGGTAGAAGATGATGATCTGAGGACCATAACATTTGTTGATCCCTTAGACTTGGAATGGGAGGAAGAAGATTTGGAAGAAGGGTCATTAGATTTTGCATTGGTATTTTTACTATGCAATTTGACTCTATCCTCTTCAACAGGGTGGAGTTCAAGCTTTCGGGCCATGGTGAAAGCTTCATCAAATGTGCAGAATGTTTGAACCCACAAAGTGGATGAGATGTGTTTGGCACATGCTCTTGAAAAGAGCTCAATGAGCTTAGGTTGAGGTAGTGAAAAGGAGAGTTGGTTGATCAAACCTCTCCAACGGGTGAAGAAGTCTGCTATTGATTCATCATCAAATTATTTAATAAAATAAAGGTTTGTGATGGAGACCATCTTAGTGATGTTGATTGAGAAGTGGTTGAGGAATAGCTGAGCTAGTTGAGTAAAGGTAAAGAGAGAATGACTGGTAATGGAGCTATACCAATCAAGGGCGGTGCCAGAAAGTGACATGGGAAATGTGTGAAGTAATAACACATCATCGTGTGTTATAAGGTAGCAAGCGTGTCTAAATGCTCTTAGATGTTGTTGTGGGTTCTCTTTACTCTGAAAGTGAGTAAATTTTGGGAGTTCCCACTAGCTAGGGTATGGTCGAATAGGGACTGAAGGGTGGATAGGTTCATTACAAATTTGTTCATAAGAAAGAACATTCCTCGAACCTGAAACAGATGTCTCAAGATTAGACATCTTATCCATCAACATTTTGATTAGATCAGCTGATGGATTAGCAAGAGGGGCACCCCCTAGGTTGTAAGGTACTTGGAAGGCGTTGGGAGGGGTGTATGATGTACTTGGTTGCATTTGTGTAGGCACAACATATTGGTAGTTCGTCATAGGGACTGATGTTGAGGCCAAGGGGGCTTGTGCCATGAAGTTGGAGGACACAACTTGATTAGGTACTGCCAAAGGTGGCTGGATGGTGGTGACACTAGTTAAAGGAGAGGTAGTCACTCATGTATTTATGGGTGCAAGAGTGGGTGGGATAGAAACAATCAAGTTCTGAAAGGGTGTCGAACTTGTTTGGATTGTTTGTGGTTGAGGGGGTACGGAAACCCCAATGGAAGTAGGTCCAAAAATAGAAGGGGAGGCCAAATCTTGAACATTGCCCATGGTTGGGTTACTAGTTGAGGCAATGGCCTGAGTGACCATATGTTGGGTAATGGAGGCTGTTGATATTATTACCATTTCAACCAATGAAGTTGGCATCCCATAAACAGGGTTACCTGAAGGATCTCACATTTGGCTTCTTGTGAGATAGTGTTGGAGAGCCTTGACATTGAGGTCAAGAAATCTCTCAAAGTCTTGATCCCCTTTGGGAACAATAGGAGGTTGATTTGGGGTAGGTTGGATAGGAGTATGCTCAGTGTTTGAAGTATACTCCATTAGATGACTTGGTATAAAAGGCAAAGGTGGGAGTGGTTGTTGCCTTGCGTGGTCAACAAGAGATTTGGATTGACTATGTGTCAAAACCATCAAAGGAAAAATGGTTTTAGGTTCCAAAAATTGTGTGTCTCAGTTTCAAAAAACTAGAATTTGTGTTTGACAGAAAAAAAGTCAGTTTTTAAGCTTGCTTTTTGGAAAGAAAATTTGTTGACAGTGACCGACGTCGGTTTACTAACCGATGTCGGTTATGAAATGTTGTTGAGGTCAGTGGAATAATCGATGTTGGTGAAGCTGGGTTGCCAATGCTGGTGGAAAAACCAATGTCAATTTCTATGTAATTCCAGAAACACAAAAAAC
>JARHVA010001348.1:2385000-2412500 GCA_037957365.1 Torreya grandis | reverse complement strand
TTTAGAGATTTGGGAGAATTAATTGTGGAAATAAGAGCCTGAAATGTTTTTGATTTGAAAATGTATGTTGTAAATATTTGAATGCTATATCGGGAAATAAAACTTGAAGGTATTGACTTTTATTGTTAATGGCTTTCAAACATTCTATGAAGTAATATTCAATTATAGTAAGAATAAACTAAAATCACTACAATAAATATTTTCCCATTATTCTACTCTAGAGGAAATGTATAACATTTTATTTAAATATAAACATTTCATATTCATTATCATCCATTGAAAACAATTTGCATGGATCATATTATATATGCATTGCCAGTAGATATTTTCATAGGGTTTTCACATAGTGATAAATTATAAGATTAAGAAATAATAATAGGGTGTTTTTGACTTTCCAAATGATGTGCAAGTGAGCCATTTGTTAGAGAGACATCTAAAACTATAAATAGGCATCATGCTTCTTTGCACTATTTGAAACAAGTAGTGCATGAGCAAAAAAATAAAAATAATGTAACAAAAACATATAATATAATCTCTCAAAAAAATATCGAATGGAGACCAAAAATCATTGTGGTCAAAGAAAGAAATGATATGTTGTAATGAAAATCAATAATTGGAATGCGAACAACATGATCAGTGATGTATTATGGTGATACAAAACTATCTAAAATCAATCAAAGACAAGTCAATTCATTCTTATATAGTTTTCGAATAATTACATTATAAACAATATGTTATTTTGGTTGACATTGATGTCGTGAAAGCATTTTATTATTCTTTTACATATTAGAAAAATTGCTTTGGGTGAGAAATTATGCAAGTAGTGAAATAGATCTCTTGAAAATGGAAAGTGACAACATTTGTTGTTCCTTTCAATTTTAAGAGAAATTAAAAAAATGTTGTTGTGAAGAGATTAACACTTTTAGAAGAAGGATTGGGTGCTTTTCAAATGTCATTTGTTTGAGTATGAAAACTTGTATAAATGGTCATAATATGGTTTGATAAGTACAATTATAGATGTCCTACTGGACTTCGATCAAGTGTAAAAAACATTTCCTAGAGATATTAATGACATAGAAAAAATTACAATAAAGATAAAATGCAATCTATAATATAAAAATGCATATTTAATAGAAATGTGAGGCCTTCATGTGTGGTGAAAATATTGTCAGAGCTTTGTAAATCATCATTCTATAATCAAGAAAATATTACTATAGATCGGGGTTGGAAAAGTAGTTTTGAGGAAACAGGAGAAATAAACATTAATAAGATTGTGCTTATTGAGAACAAGACATATGACATTTTTGAAAATGAAGTGGAGTCTATCAATGAATCTTTGGCATATGCCTTTTTTGATGCACAGTCGATACAAGATTTCCAAGAACAAAGCATATAATGGTTTGAGTCCTTCTGATGGATCAATCTCAATGCTTTGTTCTTGGAAATCTTGTATCGACTGTGCATCAAAAAAGGCATGTGCCAAAGACAAATTCTAAGACAAATTCTTAGAAGATATCAAATTCCCATCTTTGTTCTATGGTTTATTCACCCTCAAGATATGACTATTAGAGTGTTGTATCAAAAAATAGAAAAGAGGGAGCTATTGCATAGGCAAAATGACATTGCGACACACATAACTAACATCTTTTTCAAAACTAAGAAAATCCTTATATGTCAAGTGTTATCATGTGCCTAGATATGCATAAGTATATGTGAATTAAAAGTAAAAAAACTATGTGCCAAAGATGTTTAAAATAGAGCTAGCATAGAAAAAATTCTAAAATTTCCCATAGCTTAAAGAGCTTTCAAAAGTACTTAAACATCACCTAACTATTTTTAAAATTAAATAAAGAGTATTTTTTCAATGATTAGGCAATTGAGACTACCAACATTTTTTGCAACTATAACAAGTGTTGAACATTGTTGAGAGCCTTTGTGCCATATATTACAAAAAATGGCTCCTGTGTCAAAAATAAACACAGGACAACAATATAAGAAGACAATATTGACACAATGATAAGAAAGAATCATGTTCTTCGTAGTTTCTACTTTAAACATAGATCTAATGCATTCAAAAATATGTTATTTCAAAACAAATAATTATATGGAAAGATTTTGGATTTATTTTTTGAAACAAAGTTTCAAAATAGACAAAATAGAGGAACTAAGAATTTACATTTCATGCTCTAGGTGCAAAATGCCCATATATATGGAGATTTCTCAAGTATTGAAATTAAGGATTTTATGGATAGTTACATATCTTATGACTAGACATTTCTTTAAATTTATTTGATTAAAATTCAAACACATCATCATACAAGATCATGCAAAAAACATATAAATTCACATTGCATATTCAATTTTCCTTTGCCCTACATGTAAAAAAAGGAGAATATTAGAGCCATTGGACAAAACCAATGAGCTATACAAAGAAAATGCCAAAATATTTTTTTCTCAATTTGAGAAGAAAAAATATAGAAAAGACACAACATTTGATATGTTTTTACAAGAGGAAAACTCATCCAAAATAGAATATACACTCTCATTGTGATGTTGTATTTCATGGCTAGTTATAATGCTAAAAAGACATCCATATGATTTTTGGGTGAATGCATTTTAAAAAAAAATCGTCCATCATTATGGTATGCTAACACAGATGCACAATTCATTATTGATGCATATGCCATTGCAACACATTGTTGCTCCTATATGATAAAATTTGATGCTACTCTAACAAACATGTTTCATAAGGTGCATGCTGAAATTTTTCATAGCAATGACAATAAATTACAAGCTATAAGAAAAATAGGTAATACACTCTTACAACATCAACAAATGTCTAGTCAGTAAGCCATTCATATTGTATTTTAATTTCCTTTAGATCATAATTAAAGGAAAATAGTTTTCATAAACACATCGCTAGAGGAAAAAATAACTAACATTTTTTAATGCATAAAGTTGTTGGCACAAAAACGTGACACTCCAGAAGATGTGATGTGTGTTTCTCACATAGATACATATATTTTGAGGCCAACATAGTTATTATATGTAAGCTTATCTAAATTTGTTGTATATTACCTAGGTAAATGCATAAACAATAAGAAACATAAAAAATCATGTATTATACAACATGTAAGATATAATATCCATGTGGATCCTCAAAACTATTTCATAAAAAAGGTGATGTCATTTATACCTTATCGTAACAATGAAAACATACTAAAGAAAAACTTCAACACATGGACTTTTATATTCCTTGCTCATGAAAAACAAGTAACATGGAATGAAAGCATGTTTATTGGAAAGTCATTAACTAAATGAGGATACATTGATATTGATATACAAAATATAGAAAGTGCTTTTCATTCTCTATTTGTTATTGCTGACGATAGAAAGATTGATAAGATCAAGACTAATTTTATCGCATATAACATAGCCTCTGATTTACATTTCATGAAATAACATAAAATAGTCAACAATTAGCCTTTGAAAATGTTTTAGATAGAAAAACATCCTTTTTTTAATGAGAAAACAAGAATACTTAGAATTTTGGATGCAACTGAATAGAGAGAAAGAAGCGATTGTAAATCAGATTACAATAAGAAAAATGATAGAGCTGGACAAGCCAATCTATTTGTTTTTAATAAGGGAGCTGTCATAAGGACAAATTTACCATGAAAGTGAGATATGAATTTTTTATGCATATCTATAACCAAGAACTTGAAAGTGTTACATTGAAAATCAAGGGCCTAGTAACGACATATAGTGACAAAGTGACATACAATGCAAACATCTTGACTACACATTCTATTTTTCAACTTCCCTATACATCTACATGAATGCTATCATTATATTAAAATACTTTGGACACATAGAGTAAAATATATAAACAATTATGTTTTTATTTATTTATGAATATCTTTATTGGGAAGTCAAATACTTTGTAATATTGACAAAATAATTAGATAGATAATACATACACCGACTAGGGCATTTAGAAAGCTTGATGTTATATTTGTCAGTGATTTTTAACAGAGATACACTATTTGAGATAGATGGGTTTTCCAAGAACCAGTATTGAATGGATTAAAAACTCTATATAGTTTTTGGCATGAAAATGTGAAATGTTTTCAACTTCCATAAATTATTTTTAAAGTGATATTTAATTTACTTCCATCCTAAATTGGATAAGAACTTATTTGTAGACAATGTTATAAATTGAATACTTTATTAATGTATGATATAGATGTCCCCCTTATGAACAAAAATTTCCATTCTTTTCTAACAAGAATGACGATTTTTAAAAACATAACACAAAAATGCCTGCTCTTTCTAATGAATAGACTTATACATTGAATGTTGCTAAAAAGAATTGAAATGATCTGATGAAATAATAAAAAAAATTGATTACCTAATAGAATTATATTGAAACCAAACATATTTGTGAAACTATGATATATAAGATGGATTAGTGAATAGTTTTTATGGAATTATCATGTGTTATACACCTGGATAAGTAGACATTGTTTGGATAGAATTAAATGACATTAAAATTGGAACATTGTAATGAAAAAATGTAGAGATTTTACAATTACTAGATTGACAAAAAATAATGTCTGATAAAAATAATATTGAGGAAAATCTACATAAGAAAAATTATGGCCATGGTGTGAGACCAATTTCCAATACAAATAGCATCTACTTGAAATATACATTGATTGCAAGGGCTCATAATGGAAGCATTAACATTCAATACTTTAAAAGTCAAGTCTCATGGACTTGTATATACCATACTTTGGTGAGTATAAAAAATTAAATCGTTGTATCATGTAAATAAATTAGAACTTGGAAGTTGTTTTATGTGTAATAGAGTGAATGTTGAGATGCAAAGACTAGAATTTTATGCACAATGGCTACTAATTTTTTAAAATTTATCTCAAACATGCAATAGCATTACTCTTTTCTTGTTAAATACATGGAGTTTCACTTATAATTTATAACACATTACCATGAGATTATGCATGCAAGAATTTTATGTTTGAAGGGAAAAAAAACTATGCATATAGAAAGCACTTCAATTATTGCACAAAAATTTGACTATCGACTGTTAATAAACATGTATGAAATAGTGTCATGCTTTAGAAAAAAATAATATTGAGAAAAAAAAGTGTTTTCTATGCCAAACATGGAGACTATGGTCCATGATATATCGTATTTAGTTACATTTATACATATAGTAAAAATTTAATTTCTATTGAATGGGCCAATAGATGATCTAATTGTATTTATAGATATCATAGATACTAGATTCACACCTAGAACTAAAATTGTATTTATTAGTGATTTCAATATTGATATGATTTAGGAAATAATATCTAGATCTTGTATTTCAAAAATAATGCATAAGCATGATTTTTATTTGATATCTAATATGACAAAAACAAACAGAGGAACTCTAATAGATCACTATTGGATAAATATGAATATTCAGAACAATAGATTCAGTGTTTATGATGGCACTAGACATACCATCATGCATGTTGCCTTCAAATTTATATTTTACAAAATAATAACATTGACTTTGTAAATATGAATGAAAAAAATGCATGTGTTGTTTATTATGTGCATTATCATTTATATATGCCAACTATAACTAATAAATTAAATTTGCCATTGTAGCTAATCAATGTCAAATCAAAGGAACAAAAAAAAAAAAAAAGGAATAAACACATAGATATATTAAGAAAAAAATTTGTTGTGCACCATTTGCATTGTGAAAAGACCAATTGTGTTTAAATTTACTCATAATCTTCAGTTGTTGATGTGGTCCTAAAAATCTTTCACATAAAAACATTGGCAATGGAGGAAAACACGTGCATTTATTTTATAAATATGAACTACACAATAAGAACTCCTTACAATGGTAATACTTTGTTTTTTCACATGGCAAGTTATTTTTTTTGCATGTTCATGATTTTTTTTTGTGTTTTGTTTGTCAGTTAGCAATGTCATATTAAGAAGATCTTGGAGATTTTTTTGTGATTCAAATATGAGACTATACATTTGAACAGATAAATAAAAAGAGCAATGGAAAAATCACATCACTTATAATGTAATTTTTTACTTGAACTATCATTGAAAAAGTTCTTATAAAAGTTGAAAAAAAGCCATGTCTAGGAAAATGGATATAGATCTAGCCAAATACATTGAGAAAAAAGTGTAAACATGAGAACCAAGGCTAACAAAATGCTAATATTTTATTTCTCAATTATGATAAATTATTTGTATTTTCTTGGTGATAATTTATTTTTTTGGTCCATTTTTTATCTTTAACAATTACAAAATATACGATATTAATGGTGTTGTCTTGCGCTTAATAGAAAACTGAATATGCGAACAAGGGAAATGCTAACCAACATGCCATGACAAACCAAATAAATATCAATTAGCATAAGGAATAATAAAAATAAATTTTAGATATAGAAATAGATACAAAGCAATAGAGGCTATAAAAATGGTGTTTTTTTTGCATTTTCACATATAACTGTAGAGCTTTGTTATTCCTAACAAGTAGTTTGTTATTTTATTTACATGGAACCTATGATTTGGTTTTATTTTTTTCTGAAAAAAAATGTCATTATACAATAATATAAAATATTTGTATTTATGGTTTTGATTTCAAAACTGTTGTTGTAGTGAAAATGAAGGGCAAAACATAATAGTGTCAATCATTGATCTCTCGACAAAAAATAGAAATGTATGTGAAGGCAACATTTTGGTTATATATGGTCTTGGTTTTATCATATATCCAAATTAACCATCAAAGGCATAATTAGTGCATGTAATTCTTGTCTACAAATTTAGTCAATTGATGATAACTATAAATATCGATAAATATTTGATTGATAAGTTCTTGTCCCAGTTTTTAGTTGGAAATAATCCACCAATTATAGAATTTGTGATAAAAAAATAGAATTCAATATGAAAGAGGGGATGTTGAGCGTTGTATTGTCTTTAACATAGAATCAATTGTGGAAAACATTGTAATTCTGTGTAAAGAGCATAATCTCACTATAGATATCACCATACATGATTTTGTGCAATCAGATAACACATATGTAGTGGGTTCATTGGCTTTTGAGATAGTTGCGTATCAAAAATGTTACAACCAATATGAGCTTTGTCTAAAACATAGTGGAACTGAAGAATATGTTGTGACCAACATACCCCCCATTTTATACTTTTTTTAAAAGGGGACCCTTTCGAATATTTCAAAACATCTATGTTTTAAGTTGAATGTGAAAGGGTTTTTCTTTGTTGAAATTTAAAGAAAATTTAATTAAAATAAATTAGCCTCAATGTATTTAGTTGTGATTTTATTTCATGGATTAATGTTGCTAATGATTGTCTTTGAGTTGATTATTGGTAGGCTCTATGGAGAAATCTAGGGTTCCTAAACAATAAACCTTAGGGGTTTGAATTCAAACATCCATAGGAAAAGTTTAGAAGGAAATTATATTTCCTTTTAGTTATATAAACCCTAAGTCTAAATTTATATTACTCTTTAATTATGTTTATTAAACATGACCAAACATTAATATGAAATCAAGACTTAGACATCTTATTTTCCCCTTTCAAACCTGAGAGCCCTTTTCAATTAACTAGGTTTTTTTTAAGATTTAAATATCTTGGTGTTTGCAAGCATGAACAAACTATTAAAGGTCAAAACCTTAGCCTAAATCTTCATACATGTCAGGCCTTAACTTAAATCTTGCACACTTTTTTAGATCCAACACTTCATATTTAATCAAAGATTTTTATCCAATGGCATGAACCAAGGTTGACACCGAAAGGGAGACCAAATCATTATCAATCACTCAAATTATGATCCGGTGGTCCTTGTTACCTTGAGGGATTTAATCTAACAACATGAATCAACCTTAAAGCCCTAATAATTATCAATAACCAAACATGTGGCACTTATTCATTGGACCAAATCAATTCCATTGTCCTACATTTTACAAGCTCACTCCCATCATTTCATGTCTATGAGGACGTAGTTGACATTATCGAGCCCACCAAACTTAACCTAAATAACTTTTCAGAGCATAAGCAAATGGGGAATTTATAAGGACCATTTCAAATGAATTCCTAACATTTTTACATAGAAATTCATAGCATAAAAGGCCTTAACCTAAGTTAATTTGTGTTTTCTTAACATAAAAGGACCTTAAGAACATCATTTTAAGTCTAAGTTTATATAGTCATAGGATTGATTAAAACGTGTGCATCTTGTAAGATCCAAGGATGATCGTTCACCCTCTAAATTTGATCCAATGATGTGTTGAGCCTACCTTTTTTTAAAAGGCTTCATGAGCTAGACACATGGCCTACCCACGGCTAGGGTGACTGATAAAGAAACATAGAGCCCCACAAGGAGGATGTGTGGTAGCTTGTCATTGAAAGGATGAAAATCAAATTGGACCCACTTAATAAAGACACTTAATTGAATGACTTGGACCTTGTAAAATCAATGATGATTGCTCACCCACTGGATTTGATCCAATAGTTCAACGAGCCTATAAACTTTCTAAAGGCCTTGTGAACTTAACATGTGTCTAACACAAGGCCATGATAACAAATAGAAAGAATAAGAAACATGGGTAAGATTTTCTAGGGTGCTAACTGATGTAGCCATGAAGTTAAAGATGATGGGACCAATAAGAACATAGGAACATGGATATGGATTATCGAAGAAAAATAAAGAAAGCTTTGGAAAGCCAATGGCTAGTCTCCAACTAGGATTTATGAAAATTGTCATGAAAGGCATAGAGCCACACCACATACGCTCCATGTAAGCATGGTGAATCAAAATCAAAGATATCCTAAGATTGAAAGTGTAGAGGGCATGAGAATAAGGTCTCATCAAATCTAAGGCATGTATAAGATTAAGAGACTAGATATTTCCACTATTAAAGCTCCAAAACACTAAGCCCTCTATAAAGAAGACCAAATTTGGCTCAATTTGTCACAAAGTAATTAAAATAGCTTAATTGAACCTTGAAGCAAGTACCCTAGTCAAACCTTTGGCAACCTTGAAAATTTAATTCAGTGTCATCAATGGTGGTGGGTAGGCAATAGATAAAGATGGAAGCAAATTTTATCTAACTTTAGATAGTGAGGGAAGGATCTTCAAAGACAATGAGCTAGACCTAACATTATTAAACATGCATGGAATCAGGAACTGGTTTGATTTTTTCTTCCTTGTGAAGGAATTGTAACCAATTTCCTAGGAATAAAAGAGGAATGTCACTATGTACCAAAGATACAATGACCTAGTCTCAATTCAGTTGGCAAGTCTCCACCATATTGCAGCCAAACCAGAGGTAATGTATTGTATCAACCTCCTTGTTCCCATTTTCATTAATTAAAAAATAGAAGAGGAATGGATCATTCAAGAGGGAAACACTAAAAAGGTTGAATGCATTTCCTCTATGGCCTTCATAACTTATCACAAGTTCCCATCACCTCATATTGATCTCACATCCTTGAGAGAGTGGATAAACACCCAAGACTTCGACTCAATCCTCACACCTTGGTTAATCCAAGGCTCTCATGTTTTTTATATCCCTTGATGGTGGGATTCCTATTATATCATTAAAGGAGGGTGTTAGGATATATATGAAATTACTGAATAGATTCTTTGGTGCCCCTTCCACTATTTATGTAAGCAATGTCTAGGTATCTTAAATCCACTGCATGTTGGATTGGAACTTAACCCCTCCCATTGGAGACCTAATAAGATTTTTCTTGGCTAAACAATTCACAACCATTAAGAGATGGACCTCCAAATAATTTCATATGATTTCCTATCTTTTAGATTCACTATTAGCCTTAAAAACATTCCATGGTATCTGAAATTGGTCTCCTGATGGTAGGACCACAATCTCTCACCACCAATCTAAGTTACATATATTCAAATACATGAACCACATGAAATTTATTTGTGATGGTGTTTTCCCAACTATCTATGAGGTAATCACCAGTGTCCCTATGCCAAGACTCCACCCTCAAATTAAAAAGCAAATAGACTCCATAGGGGATGTATGGTTCTATTCAGATTACACTATAATAAGAATAGAAGGAATCATGATTCAACCCTACTGATTGCCCATTCATGTCCCTAGTAAGATTGTATAGCAATATATTACCTATCAAATCATCTAAGGTGTGGACAAGATATGCAAGAAAAATAATAAGGCTCACGCTCACCCCTTCCTACTAGAAATTGGTAGGATTGAGATCAAGGATTTAAAGCAACTAGAAGTTATGGTGATCCATAGAACTTATTTTAATTTTCAGCTAGATGACCTTAAGATGTGTGATCCTAATAACAAAGTGACCAACCAAATCTAAGATAAAAAGGTCCCAGAGATTGAATATAAACATAAACTAGGCATGGGAGTTGGTATTTATACAAGGGCAAATAACTTTGAAGAGGTCATGTCCAAGATCCAAGGCTATAATCTCCAATTGGAGCATAGGCTAGTTAGAGATAATAATCCATCAAGAGATAGGTGGTAACTGCTCCCTTGAATTATCACTTGTTTTTAGGACCATCTAGGACTACTCATTAGGAGCCACCTATTACAGGACATTATTTTGAGCCTCAATGAGTAGAATTGACAAATCCACCCTACGTTGGGAAACCTAAGGATATAAAAGGAAAATGTAAAGTTATGGCTAAGGAGATAAAGATAGAACATAGACTTGGAAAAGGTCCTCAACCCCAAAAATCCCCATAAAGGCCTCCTTCCCTAGTGGAAATCATTAGAATGATTACCCTGGATGTAGGAGAAATAGTGGAGAATCCCCTTGTTAACATTGTAACATCCTATGGTTTTGATAAGGAGGAGGATCTCTCTGATGCCACAAACAAGGATTTAATCCCACTAGATAGAGGAAAGAGACAAGAAGAATTGGCCTTGGTACACCTGGCACCTAAAAAGAAGCCTAGGTTAACTTTCACTCACCCTACCAGTGAAGCTAACCTCTTCAATGATGAGAACCCTATTTATGGATGAGCCATTCCTAAGTAGTTTATTTATGGGAAATTAAAAAATATTCCATCTCTCTCTCTCCATCATGGGATTAAACCCAAGTTGGCATAGATTTTCAGGATAATGTCAAGCCATGGATCCAAGACATTGTAAATATACAAGAAAAGAGAAGGATCCAAATCCTTCATAACAAAGAAAGCTAGAGGATTGACAACCCAGGGACCTCTAGGATTTCAAATGTAGAATTTACCAAGTAGATACAATTCAAGGAGTCTAAAATGATAGTGCATTTCAATCTAGATACATCAGGTTTGGAGAGAATAGTGACAAAGAAGGCCAGCATTAGCACCAAGGAGTTCACCTTTTAAAAGGTGGAACCTTTTATAGGCTTTACTCCTATTCAAGGGTAGGTAGTAGGAGATCATTCCATACATCAAGAGGATGTGGCTAGTTTGGTGTTGTCACAATCAACAATGATTGTTGCTAGAATCCAAGGAATGAATCAAAGGATCCTCAACTTAAAGAAGGAGAAGCAAGATTTGGAGGCTCAAGTCCTACTCTCAATTCCTGAGGACATATTACAAGTGATGAATAAATATTTTTAAGATATGTTTGAGAATTTCAAGAAAATCAAGATTAGATTAAGTTCTTTAAACCATCAGGCTAAGATGACACAAGCCTAAATTACCCAATGTCAAGCTTCTCAAGCTTAGATGATAGAACTTGTCAAGGTGCATGGGACAAAATAGGCCCTAGACTTTAAAATAATCAAGCTTAGAAATTTAGATATCCTCATGGAAATTTTTATGGATAAGCAAGTAGATTTGATCACCCAGTGGAGCAATGTCAATAACTCATCAAGGAAGACAAGGACTTGGTACCTAGAATGGAGAAACTTTTTGGAAGCCTATTGGAAAACCATTCTCAAACCATTACTATGCACTTGATCAGTGATGGAGAATTCAAGGAAAGAGTTGGTTTCCACATTCAGGGACATAAGGACAATGAAGGCCATTCTACTAAGAATAATCATAAGATCTTGACACCATCATTCCTTTAGGGAAGCAAATCATGAAAGCACAATATATCAATGAACTCATGGCTAAGGTTGACAAGGAATTTGACACATTGGAAAATCAAGAGGAGAATTTTCTAATGAAACATATAGTGTATTTTGAGCTAATAAAATATAAATACACTAAGGTGAAAGACTTCCTTACACAAGTCTAATCGAGGGGCCCACTACCAATATAATTTGTAAAATAATATCCCTTTGTAACAAATGTATGCTAGCCTATTAGCTTATATGGTTTCCTTTTGTCAATTTTGATGTAGTATGCCATATACATTATGTCTTTGTATTAAGGATAGCTGTCCTTATCTTACATGTGGATATTTTGAGAAATTTAATTGGTGAAACACTTATGTTTCCTATAAATAGGTAAGGATACCATTTTGTAGGGAGAGATTTTGATCAATTTTATACCAAGAGAATTTAGTATAATTAAGGATTTCTAATTGTCTTTATAGATTGTTAAATGTCAATGTTGTCTTTTAATTATAGGTTTTCATCTTAAGTTTGAATGATTCTCCATACCTTGAGTCACCTTTTATGTCATAGGGTTGTTGATTTGTGCTAATTTTATATTAACTGTAAATATCTCAAGTATACTTCATTTTATTTTTCTCTACATTTGGATGTGCTTAGGATATTCAGACCACAGTAACAAACATTTAAATTAAACTTGGTTATTACTTATGATTTATATATTTCCTCTAAACTTTGACTAATTTTTGATATAATATGAGTTCATTTTATTTTATAACATAAATTGGTTCATGTGTGGTCAAAGTAACTAGAACTTTGTCATAATATTTGAGATGAGAATTTGTAATCCCATTTCCTTTGTACCTTACCCTTCCCTTTTATTATTTGTTATAGAGACTCACTTTAGTTTAAAGATAATTTTTAATATTCATTTAGATTATTTTTTAAATCATTAAATTCATAAAGATCCATAGATTCAGACCCTAGTGGCTCCCAACAACTAAACTAAACAAATATAATGGATAGTTCCCATACTCTACTTCTATTCCACCATAGACATCACTGAATTGTCACAAATTGCAACTCATGCCTTGTGTTTTTTCAAATCCTAAAATGAGAAGTGTTAATCAACACTAAAGAGCACATATGGTAAATTTAGAATCATCAACAGGAGGAAGCTCTGCTAGCTCTAGAAGGAGGGCTCAGTATCTTTAAAGATTTTTCCTAGTTTTGGTGTATTTAGCCAAAGATAACTCTGTATTTTACATGATTGTGTCTATTTTACCATAAATTGTGTAAATATTGGTTACCTACATGTTTTTATACCAGTCTTTGGGTTTACTTAGATAAAGATTGATATTCTTTGAATACATATGCTTAATTCTAGTCAATGCAACTTTCGGTGCTAAGAATTTATTAGTATTTGATATTAGAATGGCTTATTCTAGTTAAAATTGATAATTATTTATCAATAAGAAGTTTATTTGAGTCATAAGTTGCAAAGAATGGTCATCTTTGTATAATTCAGTACATCTTTGAGCTTGTTTAGTTAAATATTAATGTCTTTTGTCTTATTACGATTAAATACTTGCAAAATAAAATAAATATACAAGTTGATTGTTAATTATCTATGAAGATATAACTTTACTCATCATATTTAAAATAGAATACATAATCCTCAAGCTATAATTTCCAAGGATCATGACCAGATCACATTCAAAGATTAGAGAACCCTTGCTCAAGCTAGAAATCCATAGAAGAACCAAGAAAGAAAGAGGAAGGCATAGGAGTTCTAAATATCTACCATCTTTACCCTTTCAATGGATTCCTATGTTCAATATTCATCTAAATATATCATGTCTTGGAATTTCCCTGATTAATATACTAGGTGTGGTTCATCAATTACCACGTAATCCTAAAAAATATTTGCCAATATTTAGTCCAACTGGTATTGTAACTATGGAGGAGCATGTTAAATATTTCAAAGCTACATTAACATTGTTAAATTTTATTCATGAAGATCTATCATATAGGTTGTTCCAATTTACATTCAAAGATGCTACATATGAATGGTTCCTTAATTTCCTTGATAATTGTATTACCTCATAGAATAACTTTGACACTATTTTTATTGATCAATTTGGAAAGATAATAAGTTGATGTGTCATCTATCATCAATTCACAACTATTAAGAAAGATGAAAGTGAGCTTATTAGGTCATTTAATGCTAGGTTCCAAAATATGTTTAGTTATACCATGGATCCATATAAACCTAATGAAGCTTTAGCTCTGGAAGTTTATAAAGATGCTATTGACCCCACGACTTCTATATTTCTTAAGAGAGTTATCCCAATTATCATCACATTGGCTCAATATTATTCTGAAGTAGTGGTTATTAATGACCAAATGCAACCCTAGGGATAGATGGTTTATTTTGTCCCAAATGTTAATCCTCAAATGCCTACATTAAACCTTCACCCATATAATAACCAAAATACTCTAGCATTAAACCAATTCCCTGATTTGAATGTATTACCTACTAGCCATGTTACCCCTAATTAGAACCTAGGTTTCTTAATCCATCAAGTTACAAATGGATCTCATATCAGTTATCAGAAAGCTTTAGTGCCTATAAATGACATTAAAAATATCCAAGGTCAAAAATTTGAGACTCCAAAGACCAAAAATGAGTCTATATTAGAAATGGTCTAAAAACTCAACACAAACTTATTATAATTACAAAATCAAGTTGGTAATGCTAATGATAACCTTCAAAGGAACTTCACTTTCTAAAAGTTTAATAGGCCTAGAAATAGATTTTAGAATGAGAGTTTCTAAAATAATGAAGCTAATGAGCCTTCCTCTAGAAAAAGGACTATGGATATCAAACTCATTAATATTGCCTTACCAGACTACTATAGGGTGCATGCTACCTCCAAGCATGGTGAGATTGAATGCATTGAATTTTTCAAAGCCTTTGAATCTTTCCAAGAGGAACTTGACACATTTGAAATGGTTCCAAACAAAGATGTTGTTGTAGGTCTTTCTAAATCTAAACCATCTGACCAAGTGCACATGGTTGAAACTTTTCACTTCCATTTTCAAGAAGATAATGAGCCTGAGAATATTCCTAAAGAGATCCAAGAATTCTAATGTTTCTTAAATACATATCCTCTAAGAAATAGGGAGTAAAAATAACCATTGACTACTTCTACTCCACCTAAAAACTATGGGACACCTCCAAACACTATATCAAGAAATGATCCTGAACCACGTAAGGGTGGTTATTCTAAACCTACTATAGAATATTCAAAAAAGACTAGTTACAATATTGTAGAGGATGTGAAAAATATCAAAGCCAATATTAACGTACATGAGCTGACTCAAATTACAAAATAAAGATATATACTCTTGGAATCATTGTCTAAGAAACCTGGGAAGCCCCCTAAAAGTGATAGTTCTAATATAACTATACAAGTAACTAAATCAGAGTCCACAACCTTCTTTCTTACAATTACGATATTTGGGAATAATCTCCATAATTTTCTTTTATATTCTGGAGCGTCAACCAACATCATGCTTGTTGGGATATGTGAAAAACATGGGTTAACACCAATCAAGTCTAATAGGGTAGTTACTCAATTGGATAAATCAAGAGTCAAGGTCATTGGGGAGTTATTGAATGTACATATGCAATTGGATAGTGAACCAAGGATTCATGAGTTCACTAATATGCAAGTGGTAGATATTCCTAATGCTTATGAATTGCTCTTGAGTATAGAATGGACTAAGGCCTTAAATGGTTGCATGTCTACTAATTACTCACACTTGTGGCTACCTTGCAAAGGTGTGCGAAATCAAATAAAATTAAAAAGGGAACCCAAAATGAAACACATGACAATATAATACAATATTTTCAATGAAAGGGTAAACTTCCTAGATTCTGATCTTAGAGTTTTCACTTTAGAAACTACAAAGGACCCTGGTTCCAAGAGCTCCTCCCCAATGCCTAGCCTATGGGAATTATATGTTGATGGTTTCAAATACAAATCCAGATTAGGTGTTGGTATTATATTGATAGGCCATACATAAAAACAATAACATGCATCTTATAGGTTACAATTCCCTTGCACCAATAATTTGGTTGAGTATGAGACTCTCATCCTAGGATTACAGCTTGCCATCAAGCACAAGGTCAAGGAAATCCTTGTTTACAGAGATTCTAAACTTGTAGTTAATCAAGGAGAAAGTACAAGTGCAAGCTATCTTACCTTAAGACGTAAAATTTAGAGTTTGGGGCTTGGTGGAATCTTTCGATGCCTTAAATATCTTGTTTGTCCCTAGGGAAGAAAAAACTTTGTTGATGAGCTTACCTCTACTATAACTAACCTCATGCCTAATCATGATTCTCAGAACCTTGGTATTAAGCTTTTACCATGTCCCTCAATACCTGACAACATAAATAACTTCAAAGTTTTCAATTATGATCAACAAATTATGGATTTGTTGACAAATTTTGGATCCTTTGAATCTCACATTAATGATGAAGTTGATGAAACTCTTCCTAAGAGGGAACTTAATGGTAAAATCATCCAACTAAGTGACAATAAGATACCTAAAGGGATGATCCCATTGGAAAAGATATTTGATCTTGACAAGAATTTTGAAGCACCTAAGAAACCTAAGGTAAGTGATAAGGACTATCATACACCAAACCTTGGCCTACATGATTAGCCCCAAATGGTGAATATAGGGAAGGCTTACACTGAAATGGAAAACAAAAAAGCTAGAGATTTTTAAAAAAATACAAAGATGTAATTGCTTGGTCCTATGAAGATCTAAAAATATTTGACCAAAGGGTTATTGCTCATACTATACCTCTCCAAGAGGGTTGTAAACCCTTTAGATAGAAGTAAAGACTAGTTAACCCTGTTTTAGAACCCATGATATTTAAGGAGGTCAAGACACTAATATATGCAAGGATCATGTTTCCTATTAAGCTTTCCACTTGGGTTGAAAACTTGGTCCTAGTCAACAAAAGGAATGGGGAAATAAGATTATGCATAGATTTAAAAAATCTAAATAGAGCATCTGAAAAAAATAAATACCCCTTGCCTTCTCTAGACTAAGTTATCTAATCTATTTTAAGATCTACCATGATGTCCTTTTTCGATGGATTTTCTAGATATAACTAGGTGCTTGTTACTCTAGAAGATAGGATGAAAACAACTTTTAATACTAAATGGGGAACATATACTTACCAGAGAATGCCTTCGATTTATTAATGTAGGGGAAACTTTTTAGAGGGCCATCGACCATGCTATCTAAGGTCTAGTGGGAAAATGCATCATCATAAATATAGATGATCTCATAGTATTCTATAATTAATAGAAAAGAGTATTTCATGCATTTGACACTAGTATTTGAAAAATGTAGGAAGTATGGTGTATCTCTTAACCCCAAAAAATTCATATTTTGTGTCACTAAATGAAAATTGTTGGGGCATGTCATTACCAAATATTGGATCTCCATAGATCATGATAGAGTAGAGGCCATTTTTAAAATTGGGTGACCCAATAGTTGAAAATAACTAAAGTCACTCTTTGGCAAGATTAATTCCGCAAAGAAAATTATTTCAAGTTTTTCTAAGATTGTCAAACCTTTGAATGATATTCTTAAGAAAAGATGCTAAAATTTTATAGAATGAAGAATTCAAGAAAGCATTTGCTGACATTAAAAGAGTAATCAATCATGCCCTAGTCTTGATAAGTCATAACTTTTCAAAGGACTTTTTATTGTATTCATTTGCTTCTAGCCACACCATGGCTAGTGTCTTAATTGAAAAGGTTGGTTGGATTGACCACCCTATAGCCTTAATAAGCAACAACTTCAAAAATGTAGAAGTGAACTATTCCATCACTGAGAAGCAAGCATATGCCTTGCTAAAGGTAGTAAAAAGGTTTAGACATTACCTCATTAGAAACAAGGTGCATGGCATTTTACTTGACCCAACAACAAAGCTTATGTTGAGTCAAAATGAGCTTGGGGAAAGAAGAGGCAAGTGGATGGAAATCCTACAAGAGTATGATATAGAGATGAAAATTGCCAAATTAGTGAAATGTCAAGGTTTAGATCAAATGATTGCCAATATTGACCCCAAGCTCCATGTCATAAAAGTGGATCAACAAAACTTCCAACCCAATGAATGTTATGACTATTTAATGCATCTTCTTATCAGAGGTAGTTGTCCCCCAGGACTCAACATAGAATAAAGGAGAGATTTAAGGCTTAAATCATCCCATTACCTCATCAAAGATGGATTTTGTTGATGTCTTAAAATTGCGCTAGATCTTAATCAACAACAATGGAAAGTTTCAAGCTATGGGACAATGCGCTTGAAAACAACCTCCAGATTTTAAAGAAGCTGGTCTCTTCTTTTGTATTGGGTGTTGGGGAAAAGGGATAGGAGACTAAACACAAATGCAAAATGCAGGAATTGAAACCTAACTATGGCAATGTGCCTGAGAGTAATCCTAATCCTAACCTGAGCATAGTGAAACTATTATGTGATTCTATTACATTTAAGAGCAGACAAGTGCATGATCAATGTAAAAGATTGGAATAACAAAAATAGAGGCTCACAATAGGGGAGTTTTTTTGTAGAGATACATGAATTGTCAACAAAGGCATAGTGTTCAATCTTCTTAATAGAATCTTCCAATCACATTAGAGGCGCAAAAGTCACGCACAGTTATGTATAACTTTAGACTCTGAAAAATGGAACAGAAGCAAATAACATTTCCAATCACAACACTAGAAAATCTACAGCATAGACTACTTTGCAAATGACACAAATAACATCAACAAGGGCACAGTGTTCAATTTTCTTATTGAATCTTCTAGTCATACAAAAGATGCAGAAACACACATAGTCATATAAACCTTTTAAATTAGGGAAATGTAACAAAAGCAAATGATATTATTGGTCAAAAAAATCTATAAGTCTAAAACTATGAGAATTCCCCCCTTTTTTAGATTTTACAATTTTTCTTCTTTTATAGCCCCAGATGTCTCCCTACACTTTCTTTCCCACATAATATTCTCCATCCTTTGCTCATAGGGGACAAAAAGATGGTGCCTTCAATGATGTGGGTGGCTCCAAAAATCTACTTGATGAACTATTTCATCTACTCGAATTAACTCTAGCTGATTTTCCCTCCATTTTGCTTTTGGTAACTGATACACGGAACACTCTGCTATGTTTGAAATAGGAGAGGACACTTAGTCAATTTTCTAAAAATCCCCTTGATCACCTAGAAGATATCTAAAAGTGACACTTGGTGCCTTCCGCCTGATTCATCGAAGACACGCAGCTCTTTTCGTTCCCCTTTGGCTATGCCATAGTATCATTAGGGGCATATATCAGACTCTTATGGATGGTAACATTTGGTAGCTTCTGTAGACTTTTGAAGTAACACCCGGGACCCACCACCATTTCATATTTGTCAATAGAGCTTGGCGATGATTCTCTCAGGCGTTGACATGTAAAGACTTTCGTGGCTTCGAGGAAGATAAGTGGCATATTCTGCTTCTTCTATGGATGGAGTAGAGGGGGACCCAAAGATTGACACTTGGTAGCATCCATTGCTTTATGGCGCATAAGCAAAATAAAATGATGCCTTTGTGCATTGAATGGAAAGCATTGGACTCATGGCTTTTCGAATGTCGACACGTGGTGGCTTGCAAGTTTTCTCCAAAAAGGTCTTTCAAGGCCTTCGTAACTACCACTTGGCAGTTTTCATCTTCTCTACTGCCTTATGGTGAAAGTCTTTGAATGAAGTGCAGATGTCGATATGAGACATGGATGTTGACATGTGGTGCGTTTCGCTTAACTACTACTAGGTATGTGGCACGATCTATGGTTCTTGAAGGTTACAAAAAGGTGACTCAAGGGATGCCAACTGTCAGCTTTGTCTCCCAAAAAGTGACACTTGGCAGCATTCGCTTGAACTAATACTCAGGAAAAAATGAGATAAAGGAAACAAGAAGGGGAAAAAGACGTGGTCAAAGGGTGAGACTTGGTAGCTTCTACTGCATCTCAACACTTGGGCAAAACGAACTGGCCCTCTGCTTCAAAATTCTTTCACTTCACCCGAAGAACCAAAATTGTAGTGCTCGAATCAAAAATAATTAAATATGACGTAGAGTAAGAAATTACTCTACAGTTATTGGTGACCATTAGGGCTTTTGAGACTGCTAAAAAAGAACCTGACTCCCGCTCGATCAAAATTTCAAAATTTATAGCTTCAAAAGACCTGTCTGGAAGATAGACCACTCATGGTCGGATAATCCGTACTTATTCTGCAACTCATCAAAAGCCAAATCCAAGCTAATGAGATCCTTGTGCATGAAGGTTTGTGGGACCTGGGTAGTGGCTTTCAGCTTGGATTATAGTAGGAAAAAAGGAATTAGAACAGTTTTGACCTCAGAGGTTGGAGAATCATCTCACAAGCTCTAAAAAATTATTTGATCCCTTTGCCTGGCTAGCATCAATGGTTGGATTTGCTCCACCATCAGCACCATCCTCGCATCCAAAAATGGGGAAGGAAGGCCCAGTCGCACTAGATCTTCAATGTGTTGCCTCATTTCATTGATGCCTTCTTTGACGACATCAAGATAGCTTTTGCAATTGGTGGCTGCGGCATTACGACTGAGCTCCTCATTGACCCATTTTGTGGTGGCCATTCTATCAAGAATCCCCATGGCTGCCAATGTTGCATCGCTTGAGCTATAGAGCTTCTCTAGTAAAGAATGAGAGTCTGCGACTCTTTAGGAGATCATGGCCAGAGTGCTCTGTACTAGATTCTTTACCATCTCGCACAGCTGCTGCACGTGGCATGGGAAGGTGAAAAGTGGCCTAAGCTGGAGAATCTCCAAAGAGATTCTCTCCCATGCTAACTTGTAGAGTTCTTTCACTAGCTACACCATTCTGAAACCTCTTGGCCTATTGGCCAGCTCAATTGCTAGTTGCGTTGTCTGCTACTGCTCTGCCTGGAGCTGGGCTTGAAAAGCTGCACCCTTGTTCTATTCTTCCAACAACCTCTACTATGATTGGGTAACATGTAGTTGGAGTCCTTCAACTCTTCCCTGTAATTTTGCATTTTCCTGTCTTAGAGATATTACTACATTCTTGGCAAGTGCAAGCTATGCTTTCAAAAAATCATTTTGGGTCTGAATTGCCCATTGAGTCTGGAGGGAAACAATATCTTGCAACTATTTCTGTAGACTAGCTATCTCATTGTCTTTCTAGTTTATTTATTCAGCCAAACTATTGTAGTTTTCCTTTTTTGTGGCCAGGTCAACCTCCGTCTTCTATAGTCTCCTTGATATCCTCAAATAATCTTCTATGACTGCAGAAGTGGATTCGGTCATGAGCTCGACTCTGTCTTGAGGCCTGAAAAGGGACATGTCGATGGCCACTGCATTCATGGTGTATTCTTTTGGCCGCATTTGTTCGCTTGGCTTGGCAACGTTGGGCGACAAATGGGTCACCGTCAACTGCTGTTGAATGGGGTCAAATTGTGACCTCAAATGTGGCACCACCGGTGCTTTATTCACTTTACTCCTCTTCTTCTCCAATCAGGCTTCTCTTGCCTTCCTTGTGGCATCAGCCTGCATCTAGAAAGTGGAAGGGGACACAATATATCCCCCCGTGAAGGAAAATCCTTGTGGCAGGCCATATTGGAGAGCCATTGGCTGGCTAGGGGTGAGTTGAAGGGGCATTTTTCTGGGAATGGAGGGGGAGAAATAGGGTAACATTTAGGCTTGAGGCATCAAGGATGAAGTGAATTGCAAAATGGGAATGGCAGCAGTTGCAGGAGGTGTCATTTGGCTGGGTGGAGGCATGGATTGAGAGGGAGGAGGGGGAGTAATTCTTACTTGAGGAGAAGTTGTAGTGCTCTGCACTGGGCACTGTGAAGGTTGTTCTTCCTCTTTTAGGTCTAATTGGGACTACACCCTTCTTCTCTTCCTAGGTGTTTTTGATGTTCCTACCATCTCTAAATATCTTTTATAATAACCTGGTATGAACCTTTTGCAAGATAAAAACACACTTGCTGCAACAAATTTCACTAGGTGCCACAATCACAATGAGCAAGATATTTTCACAGGAATGCTTGAGAGTTTATAAACTTTAAAATTTGCTAAGGGATTTTTATGGGCCTATCAAGTCCCAAATAGCATTAATTTAAGGTGACCATTAGCAAATCCTACTCAATCTTCGAGAAACAATGAGGCAGACACATTATGCGCCACAAGATACCTTGGAGATTTCAAAAGATTTGGGGAAGCATCTATTGCGGAAAAAAATAAAGAATTAAAGAATTTCAAAGACGCTGACTCTGCGTTTAAAATGCTTATTTTAAAGGAAAAGTGGGAAAGCAAAAAAATAAAACAAAGCAATGCGAGAATGGAAACTACCTAACTACATTAATTACAAATCCTTATTTTCCTCTAGGATCGAAAATGAGTGTTCCCACGTCCTCTTTATGACAAGCCAACTTGCGTTGCCATACCAGTGATTGCAACGAATATGTCATTGATGGAATGTTCTCTGCACTAGCCACACAGGTCTACCTACACTCAAATGAGTATGAGTAAAATGTGTATTCAACACCTATGAACTCTTCTTGTCCTTGAATGCCCATCGAATACTAGTTTTTCATGTTGTCGGGTGTCATCAAGAAATCATGGGATATTGGTTCTTCATGTTGTGCCTTTTTATATCCATTATCTTTCAGCACATCTTCTTTAGATTCTAGCTTTATTTCATCATCATGCTCTTTGATGAATTCATCCTCTTGTAAGGATGAATTAAAAGGCTGGCATCTCTTCTACATACTCATTTAAATCTTAGGGCTTTCTTCTTCATTTGAAACCAGCTCAGCGCCTCCTATCTCAATGACTTGGTTGAGGGAGTGTCCATGTTCCTCCATATCCTCTTGTAGAGTGAGGAAAAAATTAGAAATGATCTCCTCCTCATCAGAAGTTAAAGAAAAAGCTTGCGGCTTATCCTCTTTCTCATCAAAAGGAGAGTCTATGGTGATCTCCTCCTCTGTACTGATGAAATCCTCTTGAGTAGCCATGAATTGAACGCACTCCTCTGCAAAGTTTTAAGCTGCTTCATCATCCTATTTGTTATAACTTAGAGACTCGTCATTATGCTGAAAGATCCAGGGAGTGGTATAAGAAGTTTCTTTTGAATTAGGCTCATAGGAATTTTCATGGAAGTGAGGATCCTTTTGAAGAATGGTGTGGGAGAGTTGAGGAAGAAGTGAGGGTCTGGGGTCCTCCTGACTTGCTGCTAACATGGGCTCTGCATTATTGGGGAATTGACCTTGATAATTTTGACCTTGCCCATGAATAGGGGTGGCATATGCCTGATCTAGAATTTGTGGTGGTGGATATGAAGTTTGGTAGATTTGGTAAGGCTAGTTCTCATGAACGCCTAACCTCTCTTCTATAAATGCAATCAATCCACACACATATAACATTTTGTATGTAAGCTCTTCACAATATGCCCTTTCAATGGGATCCCACTCACTTTTGATCAGGTCTATTGCCTCCCTCACTTGATAGATGACTTGACAAGGAATTTCTTGACCACATCCCCTTCTGTTATCAAGCTCTAACACATATTTTTTAAATCCCAGCAATGCTTTTTTGAAAGTGAAAATAAGGTTAGGTTCAACATGGGATGAGACATATTGGGGGGACTGGGCATAAGACTGATGTGGCTCATAACAATATGCATCCTCATTACTTGACATGATTCTAGGAGAAGCTTATTCTTGATAAAACATATTTGAAGGAGAATAAGACTCATAGCTATGAGTTACAGAGTTATACATACCAAAGGGACTTCTTGATGATACTGCTTGATTGGCAGGTGATGCAGAGTCATTGTTGGTGTCGATAAAAACCTCCAAAGGCAGATTGGCTAAAGAATACACCAAAATTCTTCAACTCCTTGAAAGATTGGTCCCACCGGGCATGCCAAAAACTATTGATGTCTTAAAATTGTGCTAGATCTTAATCAACAATAATGGGAAGTTTCAAGCTGTGGGACAATGCGGCTTGAAAACAACCTCTAGATTTTAAAGATGCTGGTATCTTCTTTTGTATTGGGTGTTGTGGAAAAGGGATAGGAGACTAAACAAAAATGCAAAATGCAAGAATTGAAAGCTAACTATGGTGATGTGCCTGAGAGTAATCATAATCCTAACCTGAGCACAATGAAACTATTATGTGATTCTATTACATTTAAGAGCAGACAAGTGCATGATCAATGTAAAAGATTGGAATGACATAAATAGATGCTCACAATAGGAGAGTTTTTTGCTGAGATACAGGAATTGTCAACAAAGGCATAGTGTTCAATCTTCTTAATAGAAACTTCCAATCACATTAGAGGTGTAGAAGTCATGCACAGTTATGTAAAACTTCAAACTCCAAAAAATGGCACAGAAGTAAATAACATTTCCAATCACAACACTAGAAAATCTACAGCATAGACTACTTTGCAAATGACATAGATAAAATCAACAAGGGCATAGTGTTAAATTTTCTTATTGAATCTTCTACTCATACAAAAGATGCAAAAACACACACAATCATATAAACCTTTCAAGTTAGGGAAATGTAACAAAAGCAAATGTTATTATTGGTCAAAAAACTCTGAAAGTCTAAAACTATGAGAATTCACCCCATTTTTTAGATTTTACAATTCTTCTTCTTTTATAGCCCCAGATGTCTACCTACACTTTCTTTCCTGCGCAATCTTCTCCATCCTTTGCTCATAAGGGACAAATAGATGGTGCCTTCAATGATGTGGGTGGATCCAAAAATCTACCTGATGAACTATTTCATCTACTCGAATTAACTCCAGCCAATTTTCCCTTGATTTTGCTTTTGGCAACCGATACATGGAACACTCTACTATGTTTGAAATAGGAGAGGACACTTAGTCAATTTTCTGAAAAATCCCCTTGATCACCTAGAAGACACCAAAAAATGACACTTGGCACCTTCCACCTAATTCATCGAAGACACGCGGCTCTTTCCACTCCCCTTTGGCTATGCCATAGTATCATTAGGGGCATATATTGGACTCTTACAGATGGTAACATTTGGAAGCTTCCATAGACTTTTGAAGTAACACTCGGGACCCACTGCCATTTCATATTTGTTAATAGAGCTTGGCGATGATTCTCTCCGGTGTTGACATGTGGAGACTTTCATGGCTTCGAGGAAGATAAGTGGCATCTTTCACTTCTTCTATGGATGGAGTAGAGGGGGACACAAAGAGTGACACTTGGAAACATCTGCTGCTTTGTGGTGCATAAGCAAAATAAAATGATGCCTTTGTGCATTGAATGGAAAGCATTAGACTCATCACTTCCCAAATGCTGACACATGGTGGCTTGCAATTTTTCTCCAAAAAGGTCTTTCTAGGCCTCCGTAACTGCCACTTGGCACTTTTCATCTTCTATGTTACCTTATGGTGAAAGTCTTTGAATGAAGTGTGAATGCTGATATGAGATGCGAATGCTGACACGTGGTGCATTTTGCTTAACTACTATTGGGTATGTGGCATGATCTGCATTTCTCAAAGGTTACAAAAAGGTGACTCGAGGGACACCAACTGTCAGCTTTGTCTCCCAAAAAGTGACACTTGGCAGCATCCGCTTGAACTAATACTTTGGCAAAAATGAGACGAAGGAAACAAGAGGGGGAAAAAAGACCTACTCAGAGGGTGAAACTTGGCAGCTTCCACTGCATCTCAACACTCGGGAAAAACAAACTGGCCCTCTACTTCAAAATTCTACTGCTTCACCCGAAGAACCAAAATTGTAGTGCTCGAATAAAAAATAATTAAATACGACGTAGAGTAGGAAATTAATCTATAGATTCCTTTAAAGGAAATTTTTTTTAAGGGATTTACTTATGATGTGTGTCAAAAGAAGAGGCCTCTCAAATCATGTCTACTTTCCATGAAAATTTGGGCAGTGGACATCCTTTAAGGAGAACCATAGCCCACAATATTCTTAGGGCTAGGTATTATTGGCCCACCCTTTTCAAAGATGTAAATAAACATGTGAGGGAGTGTCATTCATGACAGATCTTAAGCATAAAATAACCAAAGGTAACAATGCCTTTACAACTTATGATGGTGGATAAGCCTTTTACACAATGGGGATTAGAGTTCATAGGAGTAATCAACCATAATTATTATGAAGGTCGCAAATATGTCCTAACTACTACAAACTACTGCACTAGATGGACTGAGGTAGTAGCCACTAAGTAATGCAGAATAGAAGAGATGATTAATTTCTTAGAGGAAAATATTTTCACTAGATTTGGAGCCCTAGTTTCTTTAGTTTGTGACAATGGACTGGCCTTCATATCCAATGAAATGATGAAATGGTATTATGATCAAGGCATTACACTCAAGTTTTCCTCCAATCAATATCCTTTGGGAAATGGATTATTTTGAATCCACCAACAAATACTTGATGAAGGCCATCAAAAAATCTATTGAAGATAAACCTAGAACATGGCATAAACTCCTTAAGTTTGAATTATGGGAAAAAAAATCAAGATCAAATAAGGCCTCAAGGCTTCACCTTTTTTGTTAGTATATGTTTAGGATCTTATCTTTCCCATCACCTTGAATTTTCCTATGTTTACATTCATGCAAGAATACATGGAGGACAGGCAGGAGCTTTCTAATTCCATGCTATTGGACATAATTCAAATGAAAGATGCTAGGGAAAAGGAATTTGTAGACTTCAATAGGCACTGAGAAACCATGACAAGATGGTTTGATAAAAGGTATAAATTGAAGGTGTTTAGGTAGGGAGACCTAGTCCTCCTCTGGGATAAGGTACTAGAGCCTAAAGGAAAACATGGAAAGTTCACCCCATTATGGATTGGCCCATATCAAATTATAGAAATCTTAGGTAACACCACTTTCAAGTTGAAGGATCTCCAAGGAGCAGAGTTTATTTTGCCCACTAATGGGCAATACCTCAAGCATTACTTTGTTGCTGCCCCACCAAGGGTCTTCATGGAATAAATTTGTAAGATAGTTAAGGTTAGATTAGGTAGACTAGTTAGTTTCATTTCTTGCTTTATTTTTTCTTGTTGGGCTTGTATATATTTTTTTACTTGTGATTGTTTAGTTTTTTTCTTTTTTAGTTTGTGTTTCATCTTTTCTTCTTGGTGGTGTTCCTTGGTTTTAGTCAAGCCTCATAGATTATCTTTGTTTAGAATTGTTCAAAAGATGTGAGTATGAATATTACAAAAGTGAACATGAGGTGGCGATAAAGAAT
>JARHVA010001348.1:2175000-2370000 GCA_037957365.1 Torreya grandis | reverse complement strand
AGTGCAAGAATGATCAATGCTTACAAAAAAAGAAATAATTTACTGACAAAATACAATAGCTAAACACATCATAATCATGACAAACATATATTGGCAAAGTGTTGATTAAACAAATCATAGCATTATTAATAATCTAAACATGAAAATGAAATGAAATCGAACACATAATAAAGGAATTTGAAGAAATAGATACTATGTTTGTTAAAAAGGTTTAAAACTATTGCAATTATCAATCTGGATTTCTGTTACATAGTAGAATTCAGAGAGTTTAGAAGAGCATATTCAACCTTTTTTTCCTTGTTTTTGAAAATACAATATGGTTCTTCTATAATATATAAGGACTAGGAAATACCTCCAAAAAGCATAAGGATCTCATCCTAGGCCATGACGGCTACTCATTGTAATCATAACTATATCTAGAAAAAAATGAATAAATCCAAAATAAATTTAAAAGAATCATCTCAAAACATGTGAAGGTTGCTAAGAATCTTTGGTTCCCAACTATCTTGACTAGGCATTCTTGGATTCCAATACGGTGGATACCAAATCAAACTCCTTATCTAGTTTGGTCAGGTTCATTGGAGGCTCTTTGAAAATCACCTCTACCTATGTTACCAATCTCTAAGAGACATGAAAAAATACATCCATCAGGGCCTAGACTCCTGAAACCTGGTTAATACTTTTAGTGGATTGGGTTGATAAATCCAACACCACTCGAGCTCCTTCCTAATTTTCTCTAATCATTTTCTCTCATTACCTAATTCAATTGATGCAGGTGGATTTTGAATCTGCCTTTTTCTAGTAGACTTGAATCCAAATAAAACATCACAGAGATATTGACCTCTTTGAAGTATACCAATATTTATTTCCTACCCACTTTTAGTAGTTCTATGACAGTGTGAGAAAAGACTATCCACTCCTCTATCCATGATTTTATGTTTCTAACATAGGTTGGGTGTAGTGCCAAATATGAGGTAAGAATAAACTTAATCTTCAAGAACATCCCCTTATTGATCATGACCTACATCTCTTGAAATTTCCCATCAATATCTTTTATTCTTGCCATGTAAGCTTGTGTCCTCTAAATAATTGAATTAATTTAGCTTGAGTCTCTCTTAAATTTCTCATGATTGAAAAAATAAATAGGAGGATGTCTTTGACCTAAAAAGTTAATTTAACCAATAATGTACTTTTCACTTGAGCATCAAGATTCTATACTTGGCTCTGCATGTCCTTGAGCAATTTCTCAGACATGTCATGTGTAGTTTATATGATAAATAATGGGTCCCCAGTTATCTTTACTTTCCCAATGGAAGTCCTCACCTTGGTAAGATAAAATAAATATTGATGGATCTTCCATATCATCACCTTCTATTCTTTCACAAACCTTTGAGTCAGTATCTTCTTCATGCTCCTAAAGGTTCTATCAAAATTCTATGGCACATTTGTGGTACACTAGACATCTATATGTGGATAATTTGATCTTGGCATCATCCTTTGAGATGTTGGGGTTGTATGTGATGTATATGAAATGGTGGTCATAGGTAGAGAAATAGGTTGAAGAAAGATAGAGGAAGTGGAAATAGTGAAATAGAAAAAGAATGGGGGTGGAAGGAGTATAGGGGTGAAGGGATGGAGAATAAAAGAAGAAACTAATGGAAATAATTGAGCTCACCATTGTTCCTAAGTTATGTTTACCTATGGCAGGATTGGTCTTATAAATAGATAATGAAACAATAGAGAAGAGATGGGCTAATTGAAGTTGATTCCATTAGGGCCTTGGGCTAAGAAGAGACGGGGTCAAGGAGTAAGTCATCAGGATCTTGCTATAACAAATGGATCCATTGAAGGATGGGTGGCCTTTTGTTTTTTCTTTGACCTCTTCTTTGTATTAGCTACAGATGCTAGGATGAACAGTCTGGCTATGATAGTTAGAGTAGTAGGAGTTGGTGGTAGATGACTTATAACTATAGAAGGAATCATCAGGCTAAGGGAATTTCGGTAAAATGTGAACTAAAAAGACTAAGGAATGTTGGATGCAAAGTGGAAATAATGGGCACAAGAATAGAAAGTCAAAATGCAGTAGGAGTAAGGGACAAAAAGAAAATAGTAGGAGATAGAGGAGTGAGTGGATTACCCTAAATAGGTGCCTACTAAGTGTCATTTTTGGGCTTGAAGTTGAACTGAATCCAATATCAAATCTTGAACACTGTAGTGTTGTTGGCTATGTAAACTATGCTTATATTTCTTATCACCGTGTAGTTCAAACTCGTGACTATCAAGGTTTGGTGAAAGGCACTACTTGAGAAGGCAGATTCAAAGGTCCAAAACATGTATGTAAGGAAGAGGTGGAGGCAAAACTTGATGAAATAGGTAAAATAAGGGTATATTCTATACTGGAGTAAAATTGTCAGATACATATCATTCTAAATGATTACAAGAGATATGCATTAGGAAATTCTAAAGTGTTAAATATTTATATTTATATGTATGCGCAAGGTTTTTACCCCTTTCCTTATTTTCTAAAGGTAAGTATTCAACATTGGGTACATTGAAAATCAAATTAACAATTTTGAAAAAATGTTGAGAATTCATAAAGTTTGTTTGTTGATAAATAAATTAAGATTAAAATATTAAATTCCTTATTTTATAATGTCGGTAGAAACATGTACATTAATATTAGTATTACAAAGAGAATTTTTATGACAATAAGGTATAAATAAAAATATAACCCAAAAAAGTAAAAATAAATTATATAAGAGATAATTTTTAAGTTTAACATACTTGTTTTTAACACACACACACACACACACACACACACACACACACACACACACACACACACACACACATATATATTTGTAATATTAAAAATTAAATTTTAAAGTCTTGAAAAAATAATAAATACTAAAAAAAATTGGAAACCACTAGTTCAAGTTACGTGGCTATTGATAACAATGGGTTTACATGTTATAGTTTTAGAGAAAGGATCGTAGAGTTTAAGTGAGAAAATGAGATCCTATCATTGTCAAATCAATCTAATAATCATTTTTATCGAAACAAAATTATCTCAAAGAAGAAACTTTATATTCATAAAATATTTACGAGTACGTAATGGTGCATTGCTCTATATGTAAACAATTAACAAAAAATACACATTGAAACATAGCGATTTAAATATTCTTTATAATTTAATTAGTATATTTAATAAAAAAATAGATAATTATATTAATGATATTTTAGGACATCATAAATAAACTTTGATAGGATATATTTCATATATAGATTAACTTTTAACTAAAAATTATACTAGTTATATATATGATAACTTCATATTTTGTCTTATAGATTTTTACATAAACAATTAATAAAAGGTATTCATTGGAACATATAAATTTGATTAACCTTTATGTATATAGTCTATATATTATATATTAAGAAAATTGATATTTATATTAATTTTCTTTTTAATATTAGAAACTAATTTTGATAAGATACATTTAATATGTAGAAATACTTTTGAAATATAGATTATTTTAAATAATTTTATTGTAAATTTGTAATTATCATATAAATCCTAAAAATATCACATTAATATGAATTAAAATTGTATATTCTATCTTATTTTAATTTACGATATTAATATTTTATATAAATTTTTTTATCTTTCTTTCAAACAACTTTACCACCAACTCCGTGTTACTTCCAACTACCTATTACTTGATCTTGCATATAAATTTTATTTCAAATAACATTTTTACTGTTATTATCTCACACTCAATTACAGGTCGAATCCAGGTCATCAACAATGATTTTGATGAAAAAAATGGATTTGCCAGCTCAATTTACATTGTTATGTAGAGAAGCTAACAAATTGCACTTTACCTACGTAAATTCATTCACACACCCTGCCTAAAAAAATAACAGTGGACGCTTTTGCAGGCCTAACCTGCCATAAATTACAGCAAATGTTGTGTTGTATCCATTCTTACGAAAAAGGGCAAAAGGTGGCGAACATGGCAAACTTTCTTATGAGCTCTTTCGACTTATTAGTGGTAGTTGAGAATTCTTTTTATTTTTCCTTCTTATTTTGTCGTTAATTGCGTATTTTTTTCCTTCTCTCATTCTTTACTTTTGTTTGAGGCTGCCATTCAACAGAAGATATCCATTGTTACACAAACTGTTGGACATTTTAGTTTCAAAACATGCTTTAAAACTTTAGATTTGATAGCGTGACGTCACCTTGTTGTGCTTTAGCTATACATCTCTTTCCTTGCAGGGTGGATTCCGTTTTCCCAAAGTCGATAAAATTTTCCAGTGGGAAACATATTTTCTTGGATTGCAATGATAATTGGCTACCGAATGCGTAAGTGTAATTGTAGTTTATTGCGCTTAAATACGTATCAAGATGTTGATTAAGGAGCTAAATCTGATTTAAAGCTTTAATTGTAAGCATTCATATCATCATACGGATACGTGTTTTTCAATGGCAGTTCGGGTGGACTCTAACGTTAACAATTAACGATAGATATATGTGGTGTTTGGAGTTTCTATTTGCGGATCATTTATCACTTAGTTCAAAAAAGATCTCGAGATATGATAAATTTAATATGTAATACATCTATAAATGTAAATTAATATTTTTATATTAAATATTTTGTTTGATATTTAAATAAATATTATGAATATATGTTTATCTTTTTTTAAAGATAAAAACAAGGTTTCATTAAAAAGAAATTCAATTTTATAATTATTAAAAAATATTGAAAATTTGAATTTATATTTTATTAAAAATAAATTAATAATTTTAATAAGATCATTTATATTTATAAAAAGAAATAATAATTTTAAAAGGATAATTTAACATTAAATTAAAAATATATATTTTCTTAAATATAATGAGCAATTTTTTTTTTTTTTTTTTCAGATTTTAAAATTTATTTAAAAAAATTATCAATAAGTTTATTAATATTATTCTTGTTTAATGTACATGGTCTCCATTAGTATATTTTATAAAAAAATATAAATATTTATTAAAATTAATCTTATTATACTTATATATATAAAATAATACTTTAAGAAAAAAAAGAGTTCTCTTATAACTCATATGTTATTTTAAAAAAATATATATAAAATCTTAATAAAATTAATCCTGTTAAATATACCTTTACTTATATCTATATCTATATTTATATATAAAGAATTTATAAAAAATAAGTTCTCATATAACTTATAGAGGAATGTGATTAAACTAATCAATATTAAAATAATTTTTAATTTGTCTATCTTATAAATAAATAAGAACTAAAGGATAAGCAAATCGGTTAGTTGTGATCAAGGCTTAAATTTTTTATTTCGACTTTTTTTAACATAATTTTTTTGACAATTACTATATATTCAATATTGTCATATTAATTTTAATATAATTTATAATAAAATAAAGAAAAATTAAAGAAAAAATATACATTTATTTTAATTCTTTATAATTTTAAATTTTACCTTTTATCTAATACAAATCTTCTTAAAAAAATTGATTATATTTTACAACTAAAAAAATAAAATATGACCATACATTTATCAAAGTTACACATGCATATTCCGTTGATTTATATATACTTAGTAGTATGAATGTTTGAAATATATTTATTTCGATAAAGTTAATAGATATAAATTTTAAGTTATATTAAATTATAATGATTATTATAATTTTTTATTTTTATTTAAATAATGAAAATGACATCAATTTAATTTTATTAAAATATTAAGTTTCAAAAAATATTTTATAAAAAATCGTGTTAAGTTTTATTAAGATATTATAATTTTAGATTTATTTGTTAAAATAATAATTTTTTAAGTGATAATCAAATACATAGCAAATTTCAAATTAAAATTACTCATTAATGATTAAATAAATATCAAATTTAATATCGTAATTAATTATTTATATTTAAAAATTATAACATCCATTTATTTATCTCATTATTATTATAAAACACATACCAACATAATTAAACAATATCTTTTTTTTTTTTTTTTTAAGCATCTATAAACATAATTAAATAATGTTTGTTATTTATTTAATTTACATCTTTAAATTATAACTCATTCACACTAAATGCGTGTCAATGATAAAACAAGTCGTCTAATTTTAAAGTGAAATAAGGCACTTGGGACATCATTGTTCATCATGCCAAGGGCCTCTATTTATATAAAAGATAAGAGAGTGCGCCTCGTACCAATCACCTGTATTGTATAGATAAACAGGAGAGGAAGAACCAATTAAAAAGACCAGTGGTTAAAATGAATAGACTCAAGACTAAGTTGTAAATATACAATATAGGGACAAAAATACCAATAACCAAAGGCTCATTTATATTCCTTTTCCTTTATATTATTTTCTTGAATAGTGTTTTTTTTATTTTACTTTGTTCTTTTTTACTACGGTCTAATATATCATTATCATTTATTGAATAGTCTTTTGATTTCAATATTATTCAACGTAGTTTTTAATGATAATATTAGATTTTATATAATGAATTCAAATATTATTAAAAAAAATTTAATGTATATTTTTTATAATAATAATAGTTTGCATTTATTTGTATTAAATAAATAAAATAATTATAAATCATACATAAATAAATTTCAACTTAGAATTGGAGTTGATATACCAAATTCAAAACTGTAAAAATTAAAAAAATAAATTTGACTTATTATTTTTATTAATTTTTGCATGCAAGGATGTGCAGCTCTAAAAATCTCCAAAACTACTACAAACACTAAAATTAACCTATTGGATGAATTTCAATTGAAGTTGATGTTTGAATTAAAAAATATACAATTTCTAAAAGTAGAAAAATGCTGAGAAAATATTAAAATATATTTTTGAACCCTCATACAGTCACATATGGCCTTCAGAAAATATCAAAAACATCCAAACCTACATAGAACAAGTTATGGATGCACTAGAATTTTAAACGTAGTCATTTTGTCATGAAATAGAGCTCAAATGAATCTAAAAATCACAAGTTATGGCCTCCATAAATTTGGACTCATTTTTTGCATCATTGTCCTATAGGTGAAAATAACTCAACGTCTGTGAGTTGCTCTAATTGTACTGCTACTATTTATTTTAACAAATTTTCTTCATATCCAATTCTATATTACAAGTGTTATCTTCCTGCAATAATCCTTCTTTCTGTACCAAATATTTGTTGTAACTTCATTACCTCGTGTTCATGGTATTCTTATATAGAACTTGCATTATATTTTTTAATTATTCTTTGGTACCTATTGTTTCTAATCTAGTTCTTCACATTCACTGTCTTCCCCATAGAAATCATATAAATATGAAACATTAAATACTAGAGAGATATCAAAATTATGTGGTAAACTCACCTTATAAACATTGTCATTCATTTGCTTCACAATTTTTTGCAGTCTAATTTCTTTGTACATCAACTTGTTATTTGTGCCTTTCAAAAATATTCTCTTTCTCAAATAAAATATCATCAAATAAACTTCCTCAAAGACATCTAACCTTCTTCTGACATATGTTGTTTCATTATAGTTTTTATTACTTTCCTATAGTTTTCATCTCACATATTGTTGCAATTTTTGTATATACTCTACAAATATTTTTGAATCATCACTAACTAATTTTGTAATTGGTAAATGTACCCAATTTAAAACACTCATAGGGTTACTTCTATAATCAAACTATAACATTTATTCTTCTATTGATCCATTCGATTAAATATTATATATGCAAACTCAGCTTGTGGTAATGTCAAGTCTCATTGCTTGGACTTCTCATTAATTATACATCTTAAAAAATATTTAATGCTCATGTGTGAAACTTCTATCTACCCATCTCTTTCTGGGTGGTATGGACTATTGAATTGTAGCTTGATTCACATCTTCCATAAATTCCTTTAAAAAAGACATATAAATTTTGTATCCATAGCCGATGTAATAGTTTTTGGAATACTATGAAATCTCACAATATCCTTGAAAAATAGTTCTGCAACTCTAGTGGCATCATTGATTTTCATACATGTAATAAAATGAACCATATTAGAAAACAAGTCTACAATAATAAAAATTGAATAATTACCTCTCTATGTGTTTTGTAATCTCAACACAAAATCTATACTAAAATTTATCCATGGTCCTTTTAAAAAAGGTAATGGTATGTACAACCTTGTATTCTATATATGTCCATTAGCCACTTGACATATCCTGCACCTTGGTATATATCTTGTCACATATATTTTCATCTTTGATAAAAAATACGTTTCTTCCACTGAAGTTAATGTCTTTGTCTTGTGAAAATGTTTGGCCAAACCACTGCTATGTGAGTCTCCTATAATATTGTCTCTTAGAGACCCAACTAAAATACATAATTGTTTCAATTTAAAGAGATAATTATCATGTATAGGATACTAATCATAAACATTATTTGTCTCACTTGTTCATAGATTTATGCATTGTTCAACTATATTTCTAAAATATGGATCAGTATCTTATATTTTTTTAAAAACCTCAAATCTAACTACTTCACTCACCATATTCCATAACAATGCCACTCTTCTCCTCAAAACATCAATGACCTGATTATATTTTCCCAATTTGTGCTTCAACACAAAATTATAACCCTGGAAGAAAGACACCCACTTTTCATTCCTACTATTTAATTTCTTTGGATTATTTACATTCTTTAAAGCCTCATCATTAGTGAAAATGACAAACTCCTTAGGCACTAGGTAATGTCTCTAATGTCTTAATGCTTGTAAAATGTCTTAAAATATAACATCATACATAGAATATATATTTTTGACATCATTCAAATTCTCACTAAAATATGCTAAATTGGTTTTTCTTCTTGACCCAACACAACACCAATTCTCACAAATGAAGCATTAAAATCAAACTCAAACACTTTGCCAAGATATGTAAATTATAAAACAAACCATTTTTTAATATTCTTCTTCAACAACTCAAAACATTCTATTGATACTCTTATACATACAAATTCTTTCTCTCTCATACATTTTGTTATTAGTGCAATAAGACTACTAAAACATTTAATGATATTTAAAAAAAATAAAAAATTGAAACTAGGAAAACTTCTCAGTTATCTAATTTTCTTTGGAATAGGCCACTCATAAATTGTCTTTACTTATTTTTCATCCATTGTTAAATCACCTACTGAAACTACACATTCAAAAAATAACACACTGTTATACATAAAACTAAACATCTTCAAATTTGCATATGAGTGTATGCACTATTGTCACAAATTTTAAAAATAGTGGAAACTGGTGGAAAACTCATTTCTTAGTAAACAATTAATATTAAAAAAACCTAAATTTTGTATTAATTAATAAAAACATGATTAATTAAAAATTTATGTTTATTTTGCCTTTATTCCCATGTTATTTAAAAACATATTTGAACTTTCTGTGCAAAAACTATTAGCATTCCCTCTGATTTGAAAAAAAAACATTTAGTTTTTCATGAATTGTGAAAACACACATTATTTTTTGAAAAGTTGTGAAAATTATAAAATAAAATTATCTTCGTGCAATATGCAATTTTTTTTTTTTTTTTGAATTTAGAGCAATTTATAAACAGGTTTTTGGCTTTGGTGCAAATTGATTTTTTTTTTCTTTTTATGTGAAAATTATGAAAAAGAAATTAGTTCCCATACAATTTCAAAAATGTTTTAAAACTTCATGTAAATTACAAAAATAATTTAAATTTTTCTTTTTCGTGTAACCCATAATTCTATTTATATAAGTCATCCAAATGAAAATCATGCTTCCTCTAATTGTCCAAATGCAAATTACATTTATAAAAGTGATGTTAATTCAAACATTCACTTTGAAAATTGTATTTTTTCTATAAAAATTGTCATTACTAATTGAACCTTAGTTTCCAATCCTACATCCAAATTCATAAATTTTTTCCATAAATCATAAAAATATCATTGATTCCTCATGTAATTTTTAAATAAATTCATCTTCCTTTAAAATTTATCTTTTCAATGTGCATATTCATTTTCAAAAACTTTAAACATTTAAAAAATTGACATTCCATCTTTGTTTTAGCCAAAAATTGCCTATAAGAATTTTTATTAAGTTTATGCAAGGGAAGCAAATTAAATAAAAAGAAAATGTTATTAGTAATTAAAGTTCATAGAGAATTTCAAGAAAAAATTAAAGAATAAGATAGGCACTACATGGATAAAATTAAAGCTCAAGAAAAAGCGATTTCCATTTTAGGTTTTCTAAGTTTCCTGCTAAAGTGCCCAAAGCAAACAAGAATAGAATTGAGGTAAAATGCATTGTATTTTTTGCAAATTTTTTGCTTTCTTTATTGAAATGAGATGCCATATTGGTCATACTACCCCAAAATAAGAAGAATTAAACTTATTATTTTTTCTTCTCAGCTACTAGACATACAACTCTCACAAGCAAAATTAAAATTACTTTTTCTTTTCCCCCAGCTATGACTGTCATATGACCTACACCATTTTTTCATTATAGAAAATTTGATTTGATTTTTTTTTTCATAGGGGCACTGACATGCCATATGACCTACATTAAGGTCACATTTTGTTAAAATATTTTATTTTTCTTAGCTTCTAACAAGTCATAGGGTCCACTCATGATCATTTTGGGAAAAAAATTAAAAATATTTGATTTTCTTCTAGTATCCAAACCGTATGTGATCCAAAACTTGAAAACATTTGGTTGAAAGATAATTCAAGTAACAATAACAAGACAATTCAAATAATGCTATCTCTGAGAAGAGATGTTTTATTGATCAAATTTGCAGACCCAAACATTAGCTGATCTCTGAGAAGAGATGTCTGATTTCCATTTCAGGTTACATATTCATTTATACATTTTTTGAAGTTGTGGGGAGGATGTGAAAGGTCACTAATATTGAGGGAGATGAATTGGTTTAAATTTCATGATTTACAATAATATAGAATTTGAGGAATTACTGTTTTTAGAAACATACTTTTTTTAGACTGCACTACTAAAATTGAAATTTGGGGCACTTCCATTGAGGTTTTTAGGATAAAACTTCATAAATTAGATATCCATTCTATTTCACCATGTTTTCCTCATTATTATCTTTTCAATGATTTAAACGGTGAGTCAGTTGGAGCTATGATGCAAAATTTATGTCTCCCAGAAGTTTCATCAATAATTAGAGAGGAATTGTCACCTGAATTGTTACCCAGATTAGTATGACTGTTGTATGATAAGGCATATTCCTATGTGAAGGATATAAAATAATAATAAATAATAAATAAATAAAAATTAATGGAAAATATAATTAAAGAGCTGAGTGGAAAATATAATATGACAAAAAATGAGCATTCAAATGTTGGCATGAATATTTGCTCTTTTACCAATTTTGAAAATATTCAATTTGCATGTTTTTGAATTAGTATGTTTTCAAATTTGATGAGGATGTTGAAAAGGTTGATAGGGTTTAATATTAAAATATGATTCTCTCTAAACTAGTAAAAACTAGAAATAGAATTGACGGTGGTAAAATGTCAATAATTTTGATTCATTGCATGGTCATGAGTTTCGTTTTTTCTGCAAAATAATTTTAAAAAGAAAAAAATTACAAGATTTTGAAATTTTGGAAATTTAAAAAACCATAGGGAACAAGGAAATAGTTTAATAATTTATTTTTTTATATAATTTCTCACCTTCATTTTCATTGGCTGAAAAAATTTGTAATAGGCTAGAGAGAGGAATTTTATACAAGTTCATGCAAAATAGAGAATTTGGTCAAAGAGAAATTTAAATTCACATAAAGATTATTTATAATAAACTTGATTAATTTTCATGATTGACTTATGACTACATACTTCAATCTACATTTACATCATTTTTCACAAATAAGGTTCTATGTAAATTTTCAAATTTGTCAATTTTATTATCAAATTGACGTCTTCATTTGCTACTATGGAAAAGTGGATTTTTGGTAAAGGAAAATAAATAAGTAATTCTCAATTTAGAGGTGTGACATTTCCTTTACCACTAAATACTAATGTTGGAAATATCACTGACATTGATCTCGAACACATCAACTTGGATAAGTTTTGGGAAAAAATGAATGCAGTACATATGACATATTTTGGTCAAAGTATTTGTGATAGTTGATTGGAATAGGTGGAAGTGTTCCCAATATATTTATAATCTATTAAGTTAGTTTTTATTATGTAAAATAATTATAACTCGAAGACGAGGGATGTAAGATATCCTCAGCAGGAGTTAGTAGTGAGTTTTGTTCCTGGGTAAATTGAAAATATTTTTTACCTTCTAGATCATCATAATTAATTTTTGAATCTAACTCTTGAATACTCCCAAAACGTTTGGGATGATTATAGTATAACATGTTCTAAATAATTCAATAAATCCTAGTTGATTACGCCAAAATATTCCTCCACTCAAATTCCAAAAAATCTTGCAAGATTTGATTTCAAATATATAAGTGACATGATCACATTGTTTCATAGGATAGTCAAAATCAAAATGGAAAAGAATTTTAAAACATAGATGAACATATTTATTTGGATCACCTTTAAAAAAATTAATATATCAATTGAGGGTTGTTGATTAATGATGTCATTCACAAGCAGCTCATGGAGATAAAAATCATGTCAAAATTCTATATGAATTTGTATCTTATTTATGATGTAGTAAGTTGAAGGCATTTTAATGGATTACATTTAGTAGGTGATTTTAGGAAATTAATGGTGTGTCAATTCTACCCCCAACTAACATTGAAATAGAATACTCATCACTTCAAAAGAATAAATGATTGTTATCTTCATTTCACCATCCAATTGTTTGAACTAGACCTCTTCCAAATGAGAATATCAGTTATGATCACTACAAAAATAGAAAGATGGGGATCTTGGTTTATATATTTCTTAATGTTTAGTTATCTGAGAATCAGTGGTTGTAACATTTCTCTCTACATGTTCCCATGATATGCCATCAATAAGTGGGAATTGATGTAATTGGTGATACAGCTTATTGAAATACACAAGTTAATGACATGCCAATATAAAACATGGATCAAATTTCCAATCTCAATTGGTAGGTATACTTGCCCTCCACTAGTGGAGGTCAAGATAGTTTAGTAATACATGTCTCACTATAACTAGGGGATGTTTGAAAGTAGGTTTTCATTTGACAATAAGTTCCTAATTGTACACAATCTTTGATCTTCATTTTAGCATGTTACACATTTTGAAGACTATTGGATGGGTTGTGATGATGAGAAAAAAGTGAGAATAAATGACTATTCATGGTTTACCATGAGATAAATTGTTAGGTTCTCCCTTAAATCCTGAGTTTCCCATTGCTCCATCTCTAATAATTCCTTTGATATAATAAATACACAAGAGTGAATTTAAACATATTTTCAAGGTGTTCAAATTGAAAGAACACCTTCTTCATCTTTAGCCAAGCTTATTCCACCTATTTCAACTTCTATCCCATTTCCTTCCTCAAGCATGACAACTTTATATTGGTTGTCTATAGTAGTGAAGATAATGAGAAAAATTATTAAACTCAAAGAGATAGATTTTAGAACCTTGATAGTTCCTTTCTCAAAGAGGCCAAAAAATGTGAGGATAGTTTCTTGAACGGTGATAGATGAAAAGGGAGATAATTTTGCAGAAGTGGTCATTCTTAAGGTTGAAATGGATAAGTCAAAAATTAGGGTTGAAGACTACTAAGTATCTAGGGTTCATTTGGAAATATCAACCATAGAATGAATGGAAGGATATGTACAATTAGTGATTTATACCATCATTGAAAAATGAAAAATACAAGGTGATGAAAGATGAACTAAAAGAGAAGGTGGAATAATTGAATTTAATAATACATATATTTATTTAGCCAATTCAACCATTTATCATTTCATTGGGTATTTATGGTGAGACACTTTAAAAAGTGAGAGAGGTAGGCCAAATGGTTAATGCAGTGAAAGATTGGATTGAAAAAATTATTGATCAAGGGGCCTCAACAATTATCATCATAATGATGATGTTATCTAAAATTAAATCACAATATGAATAGCTAACAACAAAGGAAAATGGATACACTTAGGAGAAATAAAATTTGAAGAAACTCAATCCTAGTTTGGTGGAATTCTCAAAATTTCCTTCTATTGATCTTGTTGAAAAAGGAGTAATTAATAAAGATGAAATTATCTATCAGATTGAATTTATTTGGGACACTAAATTTAGAATCTAGGCCCTTCAAGAGTGTGTTCATAAATTCAACGATGCAAGGTCACTTTTAAGTGACACAAAGACGTAAATCAACACTAAATTTAAAAAGTTGGATTTTCATTTTGTCAATGGCAAGGATCAAGAGGGAAATATTATTTCAATTGAGACCATAATTGGAGAATTCAAATTGTAAATTTAGGACATTATCAATACTACATATGAATTTGGTTATGAATAACTTCATCAGTTGTCCAAATGCCAAGTTAATGTGGATAATTTATATATGAAAATAAATAATCTCTAAGGTAAGCTTCAAGAAATGAAAGAATTAAAGCACTCAGCAGACATTTCCTATAGGTAAACAAATGATTCATATGAAGACTTGATCTAGTTATTTCTCCAAAGATTTGAGGACTTCTTAAAAGGAAAAGAATTGCAAATAAAATAACAAGAAGATTGAATAATTGCTTCTAATGGTTTTGCATTTTCTTCTCTTGATTCTTTGCACCTAACTTGTGTTGTTTCTCTCTTTTTCCACTTATAAATGTGCATTGTAATTTTGTAATTGCCTTTGTAATTTTTTTGACTTGATTTTTTAATTTGTGCAAGTTGATGATGTAATTTTTCATGTATTGCAAAAAATCCAATTCTTTTCTCAAGTGGTGTTAAATGCTTTAGCACCATTTCAAGTTGTAATTTACAATTGTTGTTTTAGCAATTTTTAAAAAAGGAAAAATATGTGGTTTTGTACTATAACCACCCATTTTATCTTATAAATACTAGTTAGAGATTTATAATAATGGTTCAAAATAGATTGAGTTTTGGCAAACGATTTTAAAGGGAGATCTTTCTTTTTAATTTTTAGAATCAATAAAAAAAGTTGTTTCGAAACATTGTGTTAGTAACATCTTTTGAATTATGTCTTTTGTTTATTTCAATGTACCTGATTCTCATTGCCATTGTTATAAATTTTAAATTTTTTAGAATAGGATATTCTACTATAAATATTTTATATAGATTTTTTATTTACATTTCTAAAACATGAAAATTTTGGCAGGAATAGAGATAATTTATTAGTTGTCTCTATTAAAAAATATAGAAGGTTATTAGTTTCTATTATCAGTGTTAAATAGACATGTATCATACATATATCCCTAAGGATATAAGTAATTATTTTCAACCCATTGAATGAGAGATATTTTCGTATTCTCCAAGTAAATTTTTTTCTCAACACATTTGTCTAGTTTCGATTTCTAACTTGATGATTTTATTGATCAAAACTTCTCCCTTATCTCTCTCTCCTTTTCTACATATTCTTTTATAAAATATCCTTTTCATACTTTCAAGTTAAAATTACTACCCCATGATTTACATATCTTTGTTTTAAAATATTTATTTCTTTCCTATTTTGGCTTTCAATAAAGGTATCTCCACCTGTTAATATGAGAGGGACATTTTTCCCCATGTTATTGATGTGAAGTCATTGATTTATCCTCCTAATAAATTTTCCTACCAACATGCATGAAGTAGGGAGGCCAAAAAGTAAACATAATTCAACTTTCTCCACTTAATAATTGATTCATATATTCAGTTATTAAAACCATGTATGAGGTTATTAAAGTTTACCTTTGTTATTACCAAGGCTAAAATGCATATTCAAAATATCCACATACACATAATTACCATGTACTTAGAATTTAAACAATAAAACAAAAACCATGTGATATCCAAATCAATTATCATTTCACATAGAAACAACCATGAGCAAGAGGAAGAAGAAAAAACCCACTCCTTGGAGATGGAAGATTGAGAAATAAATAATCTACATATTTGAGCTAGGTACCCTTCAATTTGAGAATGCCATAGTCAATGAGAGGTAACCTAACATGTGTTTATGCAACTAGATGCTAGTATTTTAATTTTGTAATTATTTGTATTGTTATATTTTTATACATTTTCATGTGCAGTGACTAATGTGCCAGCACCTAATCCAAAAAACCCTCCTATCCCTCTTAACCCTTCAATCCCTCATATCCCTCCTAACCCTTCAATTCCTCTTTACCCATAAAACCCTCTTAGCCCTCCTATAGTTACTCAAGCCCATCAAGGTTTTTAATAAGATTTATCAATCCAAATAGTATAAAATAAGTTTGAATTTGAGATTTTTATTAGGTCATTAAGGTATTCACATTCAAAAACCTCTACCAAATTTCCCTTGAAAACACACTATAAATATTAGTAGATAAAGTTAAGTCATTAATGGGTCAAATTGATAGGTGGTATGACTATAGAAATAAATGTAGAACATAGTATTCCAATAAACTTTTGGAATCCATTTTGATAGATAAACACATAACCAAATCCCAAATTTGTGCCCTATTTATTGATGGGAAGATGAGTTTACCACTCGATGTCTTGGCCAAATGTATTCCAATCCATTCTTGCACTCATGATTTGTTCAAATATAATTTTTTAGACCGATGCTGGATCATCTTTGATCAACCACTTTTTAACATTAATGAGGTCCCATGTATTTTTTGAGAAAAGTGTAATGTGAGTTTACACTGAATGAAATCCCAAATTATTCTGATTTCTCAGAGTTCTAGGTAGGGGAAAGGGATCTGTATAGGGTAAGCCAAGTGCACATCATGAACCTAATAATCTAGATAGATCATGTGTTAATAAAACCCACCCTACTAAAATACTATCCTCTACACTTAATGAGACTTTAGATATTGATACCTTGCATGTGGTTATGTCACTTACTAACAACCTTGTCCAACATACAAACCAAGTTTCTCATACTCCTCTTTTGGAGAGTGAACATGGTAAGGATTCATTTATTAGTGATCCCCAATAATATAACTTATGTAAATCATGTGGGGATACATGCATTGGACCTGATGAGGATGAGAAGGATTTTATGCAATCCACTCATGATGGTTTTTCCATGGGACTAGATGATATCGATATTCTTATGTTTTAGTCATCTACATTTTATCTACTCACCTTGCCTACCACTTTCCAGGTATTTTTAATATTTTTCTTATTATAAAAAAATGTAAAACTTGTTAAATTTAAAATATTTTTACAATTTAAAAGGTAATTTTATGTATATGAAATAGTTTTATGTTTCAATAGGTGTCTAGGGTCCAGATGAGCATGTGTGCTTCTCATAGTGTGTCTATGGTTTATACCTATATGGAGGTAATTTATAATGATTAATGAAAGTTACTATTCATTATATATATATATATATATATATATATATATATATATATATATATATATATATATATATATATATATATAGATATATATATATATATATATATATATATATATATATATATATATATATATATATATATATATATATATATATATATATATATATATATATATATATATATATATATCTGTGTGTGTGTGTGTGTGTGTTAAAGTCAATGATAATGATATTTTGTATGTTCAATTGATGACCTCAGAAGACACTCCATCATCTAGTAGGGAGAGAACAAATGTAGGCCTTATTATTGTGATGATTTAATCTGCACAACTCTTTGAGGTACATGTCTAGTTATATATTACATATTATTTAATTAGAAACATAGATGTGTGTTTTGTAATTATCATTTATACTTGTGAAAATAGTTGATGCTAAAAACAATTGTCTATGCAGACTCCTCTGGTTATTTTTTTTGGTCCTATCTAAATGATTATAATGGGTCGCATGGTATAATTAATCAAAATACTTTATTTTTTTTCATATTTTATTTCAATGATTTAGTTTATGATCTAATTTTGAATTTTTATTTTGTATGTATATAGTTGTTTTCAAGGACCTCTTCCTTCCATCATTAGGAACAGGTCACTGAATCATAGTAGTGATCCATTTCACACTCATATTCACCAACCTAAACCTATCATCAACCCTATTTAGATCCATTCTCAAATTGATCATGACTCCTAGCTTGCGGTAAGTGTACTTGTGATTAATTTTTTTGTGGTTTGACAAATTCAACATGTTAATTTTATAAGTATCTTGTTGTAGCATGTAAATTTTCTAAAAATATTTGGATATGAATAGTTAGAGATATTGGTGAGTTTATAGCTGAAGAGGATTCATAGTTAATTAAATAAGATACCTTTTGTTATGATCAAGGCATCTATTGGAGAGGCTTCAATAAAAAAGGAAGAAAGAGTGATGAATTTTGATGATTAGCAGATCATGTCTTATTACATTTTGTTTTATGCATATATGGCCTTATGTAGAGTTATTTTTCATGTTGTATATATGCATATATGGCATTGACCTTGGACATTATAATGCATTCACATTTTGTATGCCTTTATGGCTTTTATGGATATAACATATATAGTGTTCAACATTTCAGTTTTTAAACATTTCAGTATGTTGAATGTTGTTAAAATGCATGGAAAATTTATGTATAACTATGTTAATATATTGTTTAATATTTTTTTTACTTGAACATCTTTGAAACTCTTTCACAAACCTTTGTTTATAATCTTTCAGACTATAATATCTTGCATTGGTCTTACAATATAAATATGTTATGATGTTGTTAAAATATGATCCTCTAAAAAACTCTGTAAAACATCTACCTATGATACCTATGATTTCAATGTTGATGCCAAACTCACCTTGCTAAATGTTTTTTTTCTTGCTTTTTTCCACTAGGTTCATGAACATCCTCACTATACTCTCTTCTTGTTAACACCAACACTCTCTTATGCTTCTTCAAGCTTATAATATTCAATTCAGTTTCCTCTCAATGCTCAACTCACTCTAGATTCTCTATTGTCCTCTTGCAATCAATTTTGTCTCACTCTTTCAATGCACCTTCTAGGTTTGTCTAGGCCTATTTTCATCTACATTATCTATGCACTTAGAGTCACCTCCAATATATTCCAACTTACTACCCTTTCCTCAAACATGCCAACCAATCTTTTTGAAGGCCCAATCTCTTCCTTGTACATATCTTCCAATTTTACTCGAGTAGGGCTAGAAGGCCTAATAGGACTAATTCATGTTGTTAAAGCGTATTCTTTACCCTAAGGGCTTATATGATACATAGCCTATAAATGAAACCTATTTCTATTTTATATCACTTTTACAATTGAATTTAATTTCTAATCATCATCTTTTTATATAGGTTCTTATCTTACTTGACAACATTCCTCTCTCTTAGCATCATTAGGCTTAATAGCCTTCTCAATTTTCACCATTTTTTGAAATATTTTCTTCTAGGATCCACACCATCTTCCCCATGGAAAATTTTGAAATATACACTCTCCTTCCTCACTTTAACTTAACTCTTTTTGATATAGGTGCATAGGATTGAAATCCTAAAACATGTTCTTAGGGTTTTTGATCTCCATTTGAGCTTCATATGATTCTTTACCTTCACATTCTAACCCCTTTCCATATCCATATCCAAATAATCTTGAGTTTACAAAAGAAATTTTTATCTTTCTTGGGATTCGCTACCATATATTTGATGATTTTAACATCCTCTCAAGACCTCCAATCTAGACTAAAACTCTTATTAAATTTCAATTTTCTCGCTTACTTGACAGATCAAATGAAGTTCTTATAAACTGACTATGATCATGTAACATGGCATTTCTAAATGATGTAAGATGAAATTCAGCAATACTATGTTCACAATAAACCTTCCTTACCGATGAAGCAATAATAATATTTTAACAAGAATTTGACATTTTATTAAACACTTGAATGTGTTTCAAGACTTTCTTGTTGTCTTTTTTCTTGACTATGTTATGATTGATTTCTACAAATCTGGTTTAGATAATATTAAAGCTTCTTTACTTGAGAATTAGTAACTGTAAATTACTCTGCAATCAAAATAGACAAGCATATAAGATTCATTATATATCAATACTCTCCCAACACATTCCTTTTATTCATATTTATCATTCTCATCTATAACCATGTATATAATTTATGTAAAAGGGCAAATTTTTCTCCATGTTTAATATTTTATTACCCTTTCATTCACTCTCTCTAGTCTCCTCGAGACTACTCTTCTCCCTGCCTCACCCTTTTTCAACTCTCTCACATGAATTTCTAACATTAAATAATGCCAAACATGAAACCAATTAGTATTTTTAGCCACTCCAATTTTTGAGGGCAATTACATTCTATGATGCTCCTACATCATTCATTCTCACTATTCACACCACTCTCATGTTTATCATACTCATTTGAATCTCAAACAACTGTTCTAAGAAGTTGAGACCTCTAATATTTAACCTTATACACTTACTTCCATTTTTGGATTCAAGGACTAGGCCTAAGATCTATCACTTTCTCTTGTATATTCTTGTATAGACCTCATTCCAATCTGACTCAACTATGCTCACATACTTACACCTTTATCCCTTTAAATTTCTCACATTTTTTCCTCCTAGGCTCTTAGCCCTACAAGGCCCAATTAGGCTTCTTGGTGTCCATAATTGATATACCTTCTCTTCTTCATCCAATTACCCTTGAAACACCTCAAAAACCTCAGTTACAACCTCTTACAACTCTTCTCAATATCTCAAGACCCTTCTTGATCTCACCAAAACAACTAAATTCTCTTATAAACCTATCCCACTAGGGTTTTACACTTATTTTGGACTGATTTTTGGCCATATATCCTCTCATAGACCTTTCCCAACATCCAAACCACCTTCAAAACATAAAAACACATATTATCATAACTCTACATAATTTCATTCCCTTTGTATATATATATATATATATATATATATATATATATATATAATTCCTGTGAATTGATGTGATGGTGAGTTCTATTATTAAATATTTTATGTTTGGATGTACCAAATTTAATAAGGTATTATGTAGATAAAACATCACAACCAACACAACATTCATTACATAATAACCTACTAAATACAATAGCACATGAATATGGATATGCAAAAGATTCTCAATGGCCATCAATTGAAGAAACAACTCTAGTTGAGGATCCCATGAATGATGGTGTGAGCACACTAAAAGATAAAGACAAAATAGATGATAAGATAAATTTGGTGTAAAAGGAATTATGGTTTTGTATTTAGATAAACAGTGACCCAAACAACATTTTGGACTCCAGCAACATTCATAATAAATGTTGTCAACATTCAATCCATGTTATATATCTCAACCTCTGAGGCCTCATGACTAAAAACTAACATCAACACCATAATGGAGGTGTTAATTAAAATATAATACAATATTATTATAAAATTATAATGCTTACTTGGGAGATAGAGCACCTATTCTAGCCTCAAACAACATTGGCAACACATGTTATCAACATGCGAGTCAAGTTGGAAATCTCTACCTCCAAGGATTTGTCGTTAGAAATAGCATCTCCACCATGTTAAGAGTGTATATTAATGTCTATGAACTTATTATTCAGCTTTGAAAATTCCTTCTTAGGAGCTAGAGTACCCATTCTAGCCTCAAGACCATATTTTCCTATAAGGCAAAACTGTTGTTTTTTAGGAAACTTTGGATATCCATAAAACATAAATCGTAAGTCTTATCCAAAACTAAAAGAATTATCTTGTGAATGAATAATTACTCAACATGAATATATAATCCCATGAATCAAAAATAATAAATGAATTCATGGGAGAAGATTATGTGATCAGTCCTAAAATGTAACTTTTATGTACTTAAGAGATAAGGTATTAGCCTCCAATAGGCATGTCTGCTTCCTAGAGCTCTAATTATAAATAAAACACTTAAAATACCTAAATATGTTATAATTACATGTATTTCCACCATCATGGGCTTGGAATCCACAAGGATACATAATTTTACAATAATTTTTGTCTTGAGGAACATTGATAACACATGTTGTGAACATTCGATCCTAGTTGGAGATATCTACTTGTGGAGCATCATGACTAAAAAGTATCATTTACACCATGTCACTAGTGTAAATTAACATCTAATACTACATTATTGGCCACTGATCATGCCCATTTAAGTGATGGAGCACCCAGTCCAGCCTCGAGAAACATTGACAACAAATGTTGTCAACATGTTAGCCAAGTTAGATATCTTTACCTCTGGGGCCTCACGGCTAAAAAATATATTTTATAAAACATTTGGGATGAAAATTAAACCATAATATAAAATTATTGGCCTTAAATCACCCCTGATTATGAGACATAACAACCATTTTGGCCTTAAGAAACATTGACAACAAATGTTGTCAACATGCAAGGCATGTTGGAGATCTCTACCATTGGGGAGTAATGGCTGAAGACTAGCATCTCCACCATGTTGAGGGTGTAAAATTAAATCCATTACCACATTATTATCCTCCAATAACTACCAATTAGGAGATAGAGCACCTATCATGACCTCAAGCCCATAATACGACCTATAAGAACTAAAAGCTTCTTTTAGCTTCAAGAATATGGAATTCTCTACTAACAGTGCTAACCACATGAATGTGGAAGATAATTGGTCACCACTAAACTACAAAAAATATATTAGTATCTATTTAAATTTAAATTTATATGTAAATCCTAAGAAATAAATAAAATTTGATAAATTTAATTACATTTGCATTTAAGAATTCAACATACCTTGGGGGTTCAATATAAAAACCACTAAGATCAGATCTATTATTTATAGTATCAGGAATGTCTTCATGGTAAAATTTACAAACCTTTGATAGAGTGATTTTTTATGCCCTACCCTGATATTTGTACAGCTGAACATTTGTTGTAAGAACCAGATTTGAATAGTGGAGTATCTTCCTATGTACTTTAAAGTCCTAAAAAAACCACACATTAGAATTTTACATAGGATAGAATTGAAGCCAAATTCTAGTAGCTACAACAAACCCAATGCAATAGTGAATATTTTTCCCATCTATGACTATAGAAGTTAATTTCAATTTTTCCTTTACAAGCTAGCACAAGTATTAGTTTGTTACCTCTTCATTATCATCATCTACTATAGCTACATAAACATGATATGCATGGAAAAATATAACATGATTTATCAACATATTCTATTGATATAAATTTATTACATGAAACACATGTGTCTAATATAATCTCCAACATACTTTCACTGGATGAGATACATGGTCAAAGTCATGTGATGATGTTAATTTTGTAAGTTTTAATGTTGATGGAACCTAATAACTATCAAATAAAATTAGAGTCCTAGAACTCCATTCATATACCCATCTTTTTTTAATCAAACTCATTCCAAATAAATCCAATGTATGTAGAATAAATGCACACCATGTTCCTCATATAAACCATCCAAGAACCTATGTTTGAGCTACGAAATGAGTATAACTCATTCAATCCTATAACCATCATATAATATTTATATATATTTTCAATTGCTTATCCTCCATGAGCCAAAGATATCTATTTATAGTGGGATTTTATTGAGAACCATGTCTCATATATTCATTACACCATTCAACTATGATATTTGCATATGACAAATCAACAACCTCTACAAACATCAACTCCTCTATTGCAAGTGATCTTTTGACACATGCTCCTGTACTATCATGATCCCATTTTCCATGACCTACTTTATTAAATCTAAAAATATGTTTTACACCAATGCTCACATGTATCCTACTCATCTAGTAGAACATCCATACTATCATGAATTTTGATGAACAATTATTTGACCATATATAAGGTTGATTTAAATTAATGTTCCGTTCACTCAACTTTTTATGAAACAAATGAAAACTACCTTAAAGTTAATTTGAAGAATGTCTTTGATAATTATTGACATAAAAGTGGTGTTCCCTTATTATTTTTTTATCATTCTCTATTTTATCATGTGAATACATGAATTTTATATGCACAAAAAGTGAAACATGTACTAAATTGTAGTATTGTGACTAAACCTCTATTTGTGGTTGTAATGTGTAACTCTCTGGAAATTCAACTAGTGAAAGAATAGTATAAATTGGTAATTTGTCCTCAATTCACTTGAATTTTTCTTATATCCATAAATATCTATGTGTGTGCCTTGCATACTAATATACAATTTCATCCTTGAATTTATCCATAAATTTGGAAATAAATATTTTTTATATAACAAAACTCACACATTTTAGATTCCTTTCCATCATTAATTTGATATACAACATATTTATATTTACTAAAACCACCCAATTATTGTTCTATTCCATTTGTACTCTCCTCATGGATACAATATTTAAATTTTGGTAATCCACCACAAATGTTATAACTTCTATTTAAACATGCATTATATAAAAGTAATTTACTATGTAGTCTTTCACAAAAAACTTTTGGAGAATTATCTTGCTAATTTTGGTAGGGCCTCCACTCTACACCCCTAAAAATTGTTTTTAGTATGCAAATTACAATGAACATGATAAAAAATATCGTAATGCATAGAAAATTCAACATGTTGTCGATAACAACAAGTAGTGCATGTGTGATTGATTTTCACATAGAAGGGTTTATCCATTTCCAAATACCTTTGACTAATATAAAATATTGGATATTTTTCAACAAATGTGGAGTAAAATTATATTTGAGTCATACCCAAAAAGCGTTTAGGATGTGATTCATGATTATGAGAAGAAAATATAATTTTTACTATATCTCTAATGTTAGGTGATGTACTCATGTTATATTTCATAAATTCTACAATTAAATATTTTAGGAAATCAGATATCTTTATATTTTCATTGGAGTTTACTAGAGAATGCCCACAAGTCATTGTTACAATTAACATCAAGTTTTCTACTTCTCTTAATTACTTTCATTAGTGTTTTTCTATTTATGTCCAAAGCTTAGCTTATTTTTCTAATCAATCAATTATTATTTATTTTAACGCTTACCAAAGAAGCTATAATAACACGTCGGGTAATGTTACCATTTTGATGTGTTTCTTCACACCTACTTGATGGTATGCATTATGGAAATTTTCAATAATTGCCTTGTTTACACAATCAATATTTTATGTTGTTAGTTCTAGGGCGTTCATTATGGGTCTCATCCTAAATAATTTTGTCAATGTAATAAACAATTGGCATCTTTGAGTTTCATTTAAATATTCAAAGTGTTGCTCCAAAATTTCTTCAGATTTTCTTCTCATATGGCACTCAAACACTTTTTTAGGCATTGGTTTCAAAATGGATTCATCAATTTCAATTAAATATATTGGTTTTCTTCTATCCAAGGTGGTATTATTAATCATATAATTAATTGATTTGGTGCTTCCATAACATTTTTTTAATTAGTAGGTTCTTCATTTAATGGTGTGCCCATATTCTTTTCTTCATTGTTACTTTATACAATAGGTGTTTCCATATTATTTTCTATAATGCATGTTTCCATGCAATTCACATCATCAAAATTAAAAATTGTAAAATTGGATTGTGGACTTGCATTATAATTAGGTATACTATCAACACTGATAATTGGATTTTTATAATTTGGTATAGTATCGTTAATTTTTTCATAATTATTTTTGACAATCAATTCATTAGGGATAATATAATTAATTACACAAATTTTTTTCATTTGATGCCTTTGTTTTTTCCTCACCCTTATAATTTGTTCAATGGTTTGTCCTTTGACTTATTCATCCTACTACTATGAAATCCACTACACATGATCACAAAATGTTTTAAATTATTGAGGGTGGGAATAATAATTCAATTATTTAAAACTAGACCTACTTCATGCGAAGTACCAAGTGAGGCCAACAATCCAACTATTGGAGATAAATTAAGAATAGTCTTACGTAATCTTTAGTCAACCATGTGATTAGAAAATGATTTATGTTTTTGACAGTGTGGAAAACATTATACTCATTTAAAACATAACTCAATAGGGAAGGGACCCCACAACATAAAATATTTAATATATTAGGGGATAATACTCTCGATGTAAGAAAATGATTTTTAGTGTTTTCTTTTTTAAATTAATATTGCAAGAACCACATACTTATTAATACCACCTACATGTTAATATACCCTAAGGTCTAAGCCCTATACCCTATAGATCCTAGAACTTATACACTAAACCTTAACCCTTAAACCCTAATCCCTAAATCTTATGACATATAAACCCTAAGTTCCATTAATCATAAGATCTTAAAACTCAGAACCAATCATTTGAGCAATCCAATTAACATGATTTAAACTCAGAATTGTATACCCTTTAACTTAAACCCTAACTTGTAGACCCTAATACCTAAATCCTATGTCATAAACCCTAAACCCTATGAATCTTATACCATAAACCATATACCTTAAAATATAACCCTAAATCTTAATCCCTAGGGACCCTACACCATAAATTGTAAAATTTTCAAGTTCTAAACCAATCATTTGAGCCCCAATTATCTTCATTTAAACTAGTAATTTGGTTGTAAGGGAATAAATTAGCCCAAATCACACCATTCATTTCCCCAATCGACTAATTCACTCAATATGTGAGGATAATGGGGCTAATCAAACCCAAAACAATATTGTTGGCTCATAAATAGGTTCAAGCAACTCAAATTATCCTCAATTACCTTCATGATTGAATGTTATACCCTGAATTGTAAACTGTAAGCCCTAAACTCTAAGCACTTTACACCCTAAACCCTCTACCTTATACCTATATGTATACCTTAAACCCTAATCCATAAACCTTAAGCCCTAGAAACCCTAAACCATAAATCATAAACTATATTAAAACTCTAAAAAAATGATTTAGCTTCAATTAATATCCTTTACAGTAACTATTATGTTCATAAGACTCATTTTGGCCTAAATCACATCACTCATAGCCCCAATTGACTAATTGACTCAATCTGTGGTGACGTGTGAGCCAATTTATCCTAAAATCATACTCTTTAGTAACAAATAGGTTTAATGAGGGTAAATTGGCCCGAATTGCCTTTATAATTAGACCATGTATGCATCCTTAAACATAAACCTTATGCCCAAAAATACATTTTAATCATAAATAAGATCAATCAGCTCATGTTATCTTCAATTGCCTTCATGATTGGACTATAAACCCTAAACCCTATCTTGCATATACCTAAAACTCTAATACCTAAATCTAAAATTGTAAACCCTAAACCAAATTATTTCATTGTGTAATAACTATCCATTACATTAATAATTAGTTTCATATGGCTTAATTTGGCCTAAATCACATCACTAGTTACCCTAATTGACTAATTTACTTAATTTATGGTGACTAGGGGGCCAATTGAGCCCAAAATCACATTTTGAAGTGATAAATATGTTCAAGGAGCTTAAATTATCCCCAATTACATTTGTTATTAGACCTGATCCACCCTAAAACATAAACCATATGCCAAAGAACACATTGTGGTCACAAATAGGTTTAATCAACTCAAATTGTTTTAAATTGCCTTCACAATTGGACCCTAAACCCTAAACCCTATGTCATATAAACCTTAAACCATAATCCCTAAAACATAAAACCTAAATTGCAAACTCTGATAACCAAATTATTCAACCCTAATAAATATGTTTTAAAATAATAATTAGGTTCACAAGGCTCAATTTGACCCAAATCACATCATTGATTTCTCCAATTGACTAATTTTCTCAGTATGTGGTGACTTGGGATACAATTGAGATGAAAATCATACTTTTAGTAATAAATAGGTTTAAGGAGATCAAATTTTCCTAAACTACCTATGTTATTAGACCTAAAGCATCATTAAACATAAACCTTATGCAAAAAAATACATTGCAGTCACAAATCTAGGTTAAATCAACTCAAATTGTCCTCAATTGACTTCATGATTTGAATTTAACCCCTACACCCTATATTATATTATCATCAATTTTGATTGTGTTAATTCCATGTATGAGGTAATTTTGCATAGATGGTAATTCTTTGTAGTAGTATTACCATGTACATGGTTCTTTAGCTTGCCATTTCAAACACATGCCTTAAGTTTTGGGAATGTCTTGAATTCTTAAGCCTTAGGCATGGACTTGCAACACACATAGTTGAACATATGGTTTCTACCAAAAATAAAAAATTCAACTTCACCCATGACATACACTATCCATTTCCAACAAAATTTTCCTTGAAACTAGTACTGTAACATTAACTTATATACATATAATTTTTTTGATATTTTGATTTATTTAATGTTGTTATGTAAATACGTATTGACTGAGTATGTTTTTTTAGTTCTTTATGCCATGATTATTCATGTTAATCTTTGTTTTTGTATCTTTTGATTCCTTGATCCAAACCAAAAAATGCATATTTTTGTAAACTAGACCTAATTATATGCACATTACAAAAATAAAATTCTAAGTTTTTATATTTTTTGATGTAGTTAGGGGGGCACATGGTCCATATTTGACAGTATATTGACTTGTGAGATTAACAAAAAAAATCATTTATTAATTTAAAAAATATATAAGTTTTAAACTAGATGATCCTAACAAGCTTTCTACCAAGGGGTTTAAATAAAAATCAAATGATGCTAAAAAATGGTGGGGCACATGGACACCTACCTAATATGATTTTTAAAAAAATGAATTCCATTTCATTGATTTTCTAATGTTTGACCTAGTTATACTTAACCATTTAAATAAAAACCTATTCATTTAGAAACAACACTTGAAAGACTATAATTCATGTTCCTATAACATCTTCAAATTGTGATGTAGATATCTCAAATAATTCATATAAATCAATGTTTCATTTTGTTTAAGAAGAAAATGTTCACTTTAGAGCCCCTTTTGGCCCCCAAATTCCATACACTTACCCATGAAGAATATCTTTTCATAACAATTCTAATACCATTCTCAAATGTTACATAAGTGTTCTTGTTGAGTCTTACTAAATATCAAAATATCATAAAATTAAACCACAAAAAAATTACTAATATATTCTCATAATACTATGTTCATCACCTTCATAAATTTAAATACTGCATTAGATAACTTGAATGGCATAACCATCCACTCATACAATCCATCTCTAGTTTTGAATGTTGTTTTCCATTCATCTCCTTCATGAATCTAAATATGATAGTATCTACTCCTAAAATCAATCTTTATAAGATATTTTTTTGAACTAGAAGAACATTCTTTATATCATCTAAATGAGGTATAAAAAATATGTATTTGATTGCAATTTTATTGATTACTCTACAATCCCCACACATCCTCCACCCTTCATCTTTATTTAGAGTTAACAACACTAGTGTTGCATATGGGCTCATACTCTGCATTACTGAAGCCTTTATCACCAATTCATTAACCTATTTATTCAATTATGTAACTTTTTTTGGACTCATACAACAAGCCACTTGATTGGGTGCATTTGATCCTATAATAAAATAAATATGATGCTAAATATATCCTTTTGGTGGTAAACCATATGGTAACTCATCATGTATAATGTATGTGTATATTATTCCAACGTTGTATTGCTACTTCCATTAGTATTCTCACCACTTTTGTGTCTTCTATCTTCACTACTAATGCATAACAATAATCCTTCATATTCTTGTCTTCGATATAAAAAAGTGTGGATAACTTGATTTTAATTTGCCTTTCTTCTTTAAGACGTAACAAAACTATCTTCATACTACCTTTCCAAAAACTATATGTGTTCTTTGCTCTATGATGAACTATTTTTATATCAAACTATCATAGCCTTCCTAAAAATACATGACATTCATCAATGGTTATTACATCACACCATATTTCATCCTTATAAGGTTTTCCTATAAAAAACTTGATTAAGCACATTTTATTTATTATAAATTCATTTACTTCATTAAATAATGAAATACAATAAAGATTATAATGCTTTTCACAATATAAACTTAGTTTCTTAATCTTGTCCTTAGAAACCATATTGTCACAACTACTATTATTTATAATTACTTTGCATATCTTACCTCATGAGGTACACTTTTTTAAAAAAATATTTGTTCGCATCCATGCACCACCATCTTTTTTAGTCTACATATATTATTTCATTAGAGTAGTCATTTTTCTTCTAATAGTGATATTTTATCCAATATCTTTTGTTGCAACTTTAGTATTTTACTCTTATGTCTTAGCATAAACTAGATTTACTCTTTGATGATCTTTCTACCTATTTTCTTGATCTTAGTAGTGCAGACACTAAAACACTCTATGTCCTCTACATCTATAAAAAACATAATATATACGTTGATTTGAAAACCATCCTCTACCACCACTATAGCTTTGTCCTCTATAAAACTCTCTTCGTCTTTGTTGGTATTGAAATCCTTGTCTATTATCTTTTTATCTCTCTACACCATGTGATGATTCTCCTCTATCAGATTTGTATTAAATTTACCTTGTCCCTTTATTGGAGGGGATTGACCTCTTCTTGGCCCAATAGATGTTTTTTTTTTTTTGAAATTCTATCTATTTTACTTTTATTCTACCTTCAAAGATAATTGATAAGCCCATTCCATATAAATTATTCTATGCATGCTCATTTTATGTTGAATAGAAAACTTCAAACCATTTACATACCTTGTATTCATCTATTTTTCTTTTTCATCATGTTCCACTCATATGGAAAGCTTGTAAAAATAATTTGTATACTTTTTTATATTGTGATCCTTTTGTCTTGAATTCTACAATATTTTATATAATGTTTTTTCATAATCCATAGGAAGAGATTTCTCCCTTAGCTTTTTCATCCTTTTCCATGGGTTGATCTTCTTTTTACCTTATCTCAATCTCTCTTTCTATAGGTGATCCCACCAAATCATTGCATTACCTTTCAATTTCATAGATGCAAAATTTACCTTCTCATATTCTATCATAATTCCCCATTCAAAAAACTTCTAAATGTTATTCATCCAATTTATCAACTCCTCTATTTTTAAACTTCGTCTATGATTTGAAACATCAACTTTAATTCCTTTATTCCGTCCCTTGAAAGCTCTAACCATTCTCTCTTCCATTGATAGTGGTTATTCCTATTGTTCCTCTTACATAATTTCTCTCTCGTGATTTGTGGCATCCTCTACATTAGCTTCTGCTCTCCTTTGTCTTTGATTTGTAACAATTTTAGTTAATTATTTTACTTGCCTCTATAGGAGTTGCATAGTTAGATTTATCTAAGCAATTCCTCTTTGCCCTCTCACCATCTCTTACACCTCCAAGATTTGAACTTGTTATGATACCAAATAATGAACCTGAATACTATAAAGACCCCAAAAAGTAGACATAGCTTCTAAACTAATATGTATTGATTTATATTGAATAATTGAAATAATTAAAAACTGTGAATACATAACCCTGAATTCATATAATTAGAGTTCACATACAAAATTAAAAAATAAAAAAATAAAAAATAAAAAATAAAAAATAAAAAATGACATGCTATTTTAAGTAACTAGTATTTTTAGTAACTTTCACATGCAAATACGTACAGCTCTAAAAATCTGTAAAAAAAAATATTCTAAACACTGAAATTAACCTATCTGATGAATTTTAACTGAACTTCATATCTAATTACAAACAAATATAATTTAAAAAAAAAACTACAAAAAAATATTAAAATACATTTTCAAACCCTATAATAATCATGTATGACCTCCCACAAAAATAAAAAATATCCATAATTAGATATGACAGATTACAACTACATCAAACATTTCAAAACAATCGTTTTAACATGAATGAGAGTCCAAATAAAATTACAAATAAAAAATTATAATTTCCAAAAAAATTAAACTCAATTTTCACATGATATCATGTGAGTAGTTACCTTAATCTAACTATATTTATATTCATACAACCTGAAAAAAATAAAATAAAAATAAAAAAATAATAATAAAAAAAATGTCCAGTAATTTTATTCACCAAACTAAGCTTATATTTTAATTTAATTAACCGTTAAATGATTGAAAAAAAATTGGGAAAAAAAATTAAATTTTTTAAAACGTGAAGGGGTGCATGCAATCTTAGAAGGGGCCACTATTGATCCAAATAATCTATACCAATTTCTTTTTTAAGAAAAACAGATTTTATTTTATTTTTATATGTATATAAAATAATAAAGCATGCAATAATATATGAAGCCTAATAAAAAGATATTTAAAGCTCTGACATCCGATATAATAAATCGGGTTATTTTAAATTTGTTAATACGTTTCATTCTTCCATAAGTCTATACGGAATCTAATATTATGTGAATTTTGTTATATTTAATTTTTTTAATTAAAAAAATTATATTATTGTTAATTTATTATTTTAATTTTATATATTATTGTAAGAAATATAAATTTTAAACTAATTTACAAGAAAATAAAATGATATTAAAATATATAAATACTATTTTAATATTTCTAAAATTTATATTAGAAGTTATTAATTTTTACACATTATCACTAAATATAAATTTAAAAGTATTAATTTTCTTTTTTTTTTTTTTTAAATAATCTTTTTTATGAACATGTTAAATTATATCTATTGTTTTTTATAGAGCGATTACATCATACATTAATTATCTTTTTAATTTATTTTCTAGTTTTAGTATTTAGATATAAAATTAAATTATAAATTACAATAAATATCTTAAATACATTTATTTAAATTATGTCAATAAATATCAAGGTTTTTATTTTAAATTTTTTATTAATATTTTGAAAAAAAACTCCAAATTTTATAATATAGTTAAAATTATTAAAATATTTAAAAAATAATAGTTTTATTTCATTTATATAAATAATCACTATTTTATATTTTTATAAAATCATTTTAAATATAATAGAGAATAAAGAGAAAAATAAAAATGATATTTCCATACACACAAAATTAAAATATATGAATAATATAATAACTAATAACCACAAAATATATATATATATATATATATATATATATATATATATATATATATTTATATATATTATAAACTAATTTAACCTTAAAAATTAAAAATAATTATTATCATCATTATCACTATCCACTCAATTGTTTACTTTGAATATTTCAATTATATTGTGCATAACACATTAATTATGTTTATCGTCAAACTTTTTTAACACAGACAGAAAACACTTTAGCATCTTGATGCTCTAGGATGTGATAGAATGTGAAGCATAAAGACAAATCTTTCTAAGATATGCAAAATACAATTTAGCAGAGAAGTGTTATCATATTAGTAAGTGTTCCAATAATGGTATGAGAAGGAAGTGGTTGGGAACTTGTAATGATATGATAATGTTATAAAATAAAAAATATGATGGTTTAAAAATAGAAAAAAAATTATATAAATTCAAATAAAAGATAAAATAAGAAAATTAAAAAGAGTAAATTTAATTAGCAAATAAAATATAAATTTTTTAAATTTGATATTTTAAAGATTATTTGTTTTTTCATTGTTTTTCCTTGCGAGTTTATTTATTATGTTTAATGTAAAATTAATTTTCAATTGATTAAAAAATATTACCAAATCATTATATATATATATATATATATATATATATATATATATATATATATATATATATATATATCTAATATATAGATTTTACCACATCATATTTATAAATATTTATAATAATGAAATTATAAAAATAATTAATTTAGAGATAATATATATAGAATTGACCACATCTATTTATAAATAATCATAACAATTAAATCACATCATATTTATAAACAATCACAATAATAAAATTTTAAAAATAAATTATCATAAAAAATATTACCATATCATATATCATACATATTTTAGATAAATTTATGTAAAATACATCGTTAAATATCATTGTTGAAACACCTAAGATATGTATGCTAGTTAGACTAACATGAGTTCTTACAATGGCTTAAAAATGATATTTATTAGTATATTTGATGTAGGAAAAATAGGTCAATAACTTTTGTTTAGTAGCTCCGTTTGATCTCCTTCACACACCAAAATGACTCTCATAAAAAGTTTGATGCTTTTCTAAGCTAGCCTATCCACTTTGAATTAATTTTGATATTTTTCACGGTCCATAAGTGATCATCTAAAAGTTAAAAATTAATGTTTAATGATTTTTTTTAAAAAAAATCTATTTTTAGAAATTGTATATGTTTAGGACCAGAGATCAAATTCAATTGAATTTCATTTTATAAGTTAATTTTAGTATTTAGGATTTTTTTTAAAAAAAATTTAGAGGTACGTGTGCTTGCATGTGAAACATACAATAAATAATAGCTATTAAAAATAGATTTTTTTCCAAATTTTAGTTTTTTCAAAATTTTACATGTCAACTCTAAGTATTGAGTTGAAGCTTATTTAAGCATGGTTTATGTTTTTTATTATTTCAAGTTATTCAATATGAATCAATACAAGTTATTATTTTTATATACAGGTGATAAGGGAGAGCATGAGTCCATTTGCAAGCAGAACATTGGTAACTCCAAAGAAAGATGGAGGATGAAGAATGTGTGTGGATAGTAGATTAATTAATAAAATTAAAATCAATTATAGCTTTCTAATACATTTTCTAGATTATTTAATGGATGTGTTTGCAGGAACAAAATATTTTACTAAGATTGATCTAAGGAGTGTTTATTATTAGATTCAAATTCATGAATGGAATGAGTGAAAGACTACATTCAAGACTAGAGATAGATTATATGAGTGGATGGTGATTACATTTAGATTATCTAATGCAACTTAAATATTTATGAGGGTGATGAGTACATTGCTATGAGAATGTGTTGGTAAGTTTATGGTTATTTATTTTGATGATATTTTGATATCCAATAAGACTAACGAAGAACACTTACAAAATTTTAGAATTGTACTAGATTTGTTAATAAAAGAGAATTTGTATGTAGATTTGAAGAAGTGTAAGTTTATGCATAACACATTGGTATTTTTGATATTTGTATTTCTAGAAAAATGTATGATAATGGACAAATAAAACTTAAAGTCAATTGTTTAATGGCCTATTCCAAAAAGTATTACAAAGGTAATAAGTTTCCATGGTTAAGTAACCTTCTATACAAAATTTATTTAAAATATTAGTAGTATTGTGACACAGATAACAGATTGCAAGAGAGGGAAATAAATTGCATGGACTAAAGCAACCATAAAAAGCTTTGAATTCTTGAAGTAGAATATTACATAAAAATAAATTTTAGCATTATTAGATTTTAGTAAAGTGTTTGAGGTTGATTGTGATACTTCATTTGTAGGAATTGGTGTTGTGTTCAGTCAAGATAGAAATCCAATAGCATAGTTTAATGAGAAGTTAAATGAGATAAAAATAAAGTATTCTACTTATGATGTTGATCTTTATGCAATTTTAAAAGAATCAATACATTAAAGGCATTATCTGGTGCCTAAGAAGTTTATACTATTTACAGATAAAGAGGATTTGAAGTATGTGAATACATAAAAGAAGTTGAATAGTAGGTATGCAATGTGGGTTTCTTTTCCTCTAAGTAGTATACTTTTTTGTTGAAACATAAATCAAGCAAATAGAATTAGGTAATTGATGCATTGAGTAGGAAAGTAGCATTATAAACTACTATGGTGAGTGAAGTAGTTGGATTTGAGGCTATAAAAGAATTATATGATTTTGATCCATGTTTTGGTAAGATAGTTGAATAGTGAAAGAATCCATTGACATGTCAAAAAAATACTATTCATTATGAGTATATTAAGATAGAAAGTCATCTCTTCAAGGGGAAACAATTATGCATTCTAGTTAGGTCTCTATGAGATAATAGAATAAGATAATTACATCGTAGCAGTTTGGTTTGATAACTTGGTAAGATGAAGACAATAGTTTTGGTAGAGGAAAAATAGTTTTGATCAAAGATGAAGAGAGATGTGATAAGGTATGTTTCAAGGTGAAATATATGTTAGGTGGTTAAAAAACATGCATAAAATAATAAATTATACATGCCATTACCGATTCCAAGAGGATCATAGAAAGATTTGAGTATGAATTTTGTGTTGGGATTCCCAAACACATAGAGAGGTAATGATTCAATTGTTGTTGTTGTAACCAATTTTTTTAAAATGGTTCTTTTCATTACATTTAAGAAAAATAATGATGTAACTAGAGTTGAAAATTTATTTTTTAAAGATATTTTGAGATTACATGGTGTTTTAAAAATTATTACTTCAGATAGGGACACAAAATTTCTACATTATTTTTTGAGGACTTTGTGGAAGAAGATGGGTACTAAGACATAATTTAGTAGTTTATATCACCCTAAAATAGATAGACAGATAAAATTTGTGAATTAGATCTTGGTAAATTTGTTGAGATGCATAGTGGGAGAGAAGCTCAAGCAATGGGACTTGGCTTTACTAGAAGCTAAGTCTGCATATAATAGTTCAGTGAGTAGATCAATAAAAAAATCACCATTTCAAATTGCTTGTGAGATAAGTCTTATGGGTATTTTAGATTTGGTACAATTACTGATTGTAAATTGAATTGGTGTTAATGTAGAAGCATTTGAAGATTCTATACAACAATTACAAGGAGTAAGAAAAAAGTTGTAGGAAAGCAATAAGAAACAAAAAACATCAATAGATGTCAAAAAGAGATCCATGGTATTTGAAAGAGAGTTAGTAATGGTTTACATGAGGAAAAAAATTCTAAAAGGCATGTATAACAAGTTAAAGTACAAGAAAATTTGACCATGCAGAATTGTGAATAAAATCAATGACAATGCTTATAAGGTAAGTTTACCATATAATTTTGATATCTATCTAGTATTTATTATTTCAAATTTACATGAATTATATGGATAAGATGTTAAAGGTGACTAAGATGAAGAATTAAATTGGGAGCAACAAGTTTCAAAGAAGAAGAAAGAAAAAATAGTTCAAGGTTTGGATATGAAAATAATGAGCACAAGGCAAGGGAATTATAATAGGTATTTGGTACAGCGGAAAGAATTGCAGCAAGAAGATAACACTTGGATTATAGAATGGAAAATAATGAAAATTCATAAAAAAAAATGGTAGAAGTATAATCAGGTCGACTCGTAGGAGCTAATTTATTTTTAACTAGACGAGAATGATGTAGAAAAAATAGGCCAATCTTTCAAAGTCCATAATTTTTCACCCGTACCTTTGTTTGAGCTATTCCACATGTCAAAATGATTGTATCAAAAATTTCAATTTTATATTAAGCTATTTTATCTACTTAGAGTTGACATTTTTTAGAGGCTATACGTGATCATATAAGGGTCTGATATTAACATTTAATAATTTTTTGGAGAATTTTGTAATTTTCAAAATTGTATATTTTTATGATCAAATGTCAAATTTAGATGAATTTTATTTAATAGGATAATTTTACCTTTTAATATATTTCAATAGATTTTTAGAGTTGCATGTTCTTGCATTCAAAACTTATTATAAATAACAACTACTAAAAATAGACAATTTTTTTAGATTTTTTTTTTTTAAAAATTTTTACATGTCAACTCTAAATTCTAATTTGAATCTTATTTAAATATGGTTTGGGTTTTTAATTATTTCAAGTCATTCAATATGAATCAATACAAGTTATTATTTTCAATGTTTTACCTATTGATAATTTATTATCTTGATAGTTTTTGGGTTTGTTAGTATTTTACATAGATTTATCTAAGACATATATGTTAGTTATATCTAAAGTCACATCTTATTTAGATAGATAGGTGTTCCTACAATAAAATATGAGGGAAGAGCTAGGAGCTGTAATGGCATGAGAATGCTAGAATTTAATTATTTAAAATCAATAACATAGAATAAAAAATAAAACATTTTAATTATTTTTAAAACTGATATGAATAAATTCAAAAATAAAACAACCAACATGATGGTTTAAAAAATAAAAAAAATATATAAATACAAATAAATTCAAAATAAAATATAAACAAAAATGTAGAGTAGAGAAAAGAAAATAAAAAATAAAGAAGAATACAACAAAAAATTAGGATAAATTAAATTTTCATTCCATATTGTGTAGATAAAATACAACTTTTTTTACATTTAATGTTTTAAAGATTACTTCTTCTCTAATTGTAGTTTACAACTTCCCTCATTGATTTTAATGTGAAATTGATTTCCACATACAAATTGCATTATAATATAGCATCATAGTTGATTGATTAATAATAATATTAACACATTATATTTATTAATTATTATAACAATAAAATTGTAAAAATAAATTATTAAAAAAATATGATAAAATCATAATAAATAAATAGATTATATATAATAATCATAATTAATTTATGGGGAAAATTTAAAATTTAGTGTATTATATTTATAAATAATTAGATAATCACAATTAATTTATAAGTAATATATAGATTCTACGACATTATATATATATACCTTATCACATTATATTTATAAATTGTAAAAAAAATCATTATAATAAATAAATAGATAATATATAGATAATTATTATTAATTCATAATAAATATATTGGTTTTACCACATTATAATTATAAAGAACCATAACAATAAAATTGTAAAAATAATAAATAAATAATATACAAACAATCATAAATAATTTATAGATAATTTATAATTTTTACCATATTTTTTTTATAAATAATTATAACAATGAAATTTCAAAAATAAATTATCATAAAAAATATTACCACATCATAATCATAATTAATTTATAAGTAATATATATCATAATTTTAAACAATTTTAGTGTTTAGAATATTTTGATGTGTGCCTCACTAAAAATAATAGCTGTTAAAAATAGAAGTTTTATTTTAGGTGTTATTTTTTTTAGAATTTTTGCATGTCAAATCTAAATCTAAGTTGAGGTTTATTTAAGTATGGTTTGGGTTTTTAATTATTTCAATAAATCAATAAGAACTAATTTTTGAGTATTGTTTCAAGATCTTATCCTATGGGTAATTTTATTGTTCTTGTTAATTTTTGGGTTCATTACTACCCTCTCTGATTCTAGATAGCATACTAAATATGTCCATATTCAATTCATATAATAAAAACCCTTTGTTAGAGCATCAAACATCAATAAATGAGTATTAATTAAATTCATTGCTTGGAAATGTACCAAATCAAATAAAAAATTATCATCGCAAATGTCATAAATATTATCACACGTGTTGCAATAACTTAGCTTAATAGATAGACAAGATTTTTAATGATTTGGTAAATAATAAAAATAACCAATAAATAGTTCTTGTCATTGATAATCATATTTATGCTCCACTCATGGCATAAAACAGTGATATTACCAATCAATTTCACTTTTCTCTTTCTTTACCTTTACCACTGCCATATTTTGGCTATGATTCATTCATGTTTATCATCTACCAAATCAAATAAAAAATTATCATTGCAAATGTCATAAATATCATCACACATGTTACAATAACTTAGCTTAATAGATAGACAAGATTTTTAATCCTTTGGTATATAATAAAATTAACCAATAAATAGTTCTTGTCATTGATAATCATATTTATGCTCCACTCATGGCATAGGGAATTGATATTACCAATTGATTTCACTTTTCTCTTTCTTTGGCTTTACCATTGCCATATTTTTGCTATGATTCATTCATGTTTATCATCTACCAAATCAAATAAATAATTATCATCGCAAATGTCATAAATATCATCACACATGTTACAATAACTTAGCTTAATAGATAGACAAGATTTATAATGCTTTGGTAAATAATAAAATTACCCAATAAATATTTCTTGTCATTGATAATCATAGTTATGCTCCACTCATGGCATAGGGCATTGATATTACCAATCGATTTCACTTTTCTCTTTCTTTGCCTTTACCACTGCCATATTTTGGCTATGATTCATTCATGTTTATCTATTGCCTTCCTCACATTTTGTTTTACATAATGTGATATCAAACCCTTTATTCTTATCATCTAGTTCTACTCAAATTTTAATGGAAACAGTTGTTTAAGAAGCTTTGGATCATCCTTTATTTCCATGTTCTTACTAAAACCCACAAATGGCTTTCATTCATAGAGTCTCACCCCATTGTCTATGTAAAATATCTTGGATTCCTTTCAAGAATTTTTTTGAATCTCTCTTTTCTATCGTGAATGAATAATTTATCTATACAACTAGCATGATCAAAGTTAGTTTTATTACTACTTATGTGTTTTCTACCAACATAATGTTCATTCTCTCTAACAAGAAGGAAAAATCCTTGGTCAAATTATTAGCTATTCCAGTATTTAAGGTCAATTTGGATGAAGCTATAACATCCCTAGATGATGATCAAGGAGATAATCTACCATTTAATGGTACTTACAAGTTTAGATTTATGCTGATGGTCACGTTTAGGGACCTTGAGTATATTCAGTCCCTGGTTTCTAATATGAAATAAGATAGGTTGTCAGGTTCTTTGTTTTCCCCACCACTAGAAATAATGTTTTAACATTTTTGTTTGCTATGGAATGCATTCATGATATTTGCCACTCAAACCAAAAAATTGAATCACTTATATTATTGGTTAGGATTGTGTTCTATGGCATATATTCTTTTTCACCATGGCTGATTAGATAAGCTTTGACAATAAATATGATGGGTTTGGGCAAACATTTAGTTGTATATGAATGCAAGTCAAAGAAATTGGACACTTTCTCTTCCTCCAAGGATACTTGTTCCAATGTGGTGATTACTGATTTAGCTTGAGGAAAGCATTATTTTCTAGTTGGTGATTGTTCTTGGCCTATCTTTGCTTTCAAATTTATTAAAATTATACCAACTAACTAGATTTTTGAATTTACATTTTATTGGTTTTTTTCCTAGTATATTCATTTTTTTTGAAACAATCACATGAAGACTCAAATTTTATGACGTGTTCTATATCTGTGCATCATTTTATTATTATTATAGTTATCATGGTTAGAATTTTTTTATTTATCATCATCGTATTATTTGAATGGATAGAGGTATGTATATAACTAATTTATGTGAGAAATTATTATTTTTGTTTATTTTATTAGGAACAGTTCCCATAAACCTGCTACTTATTATAATTAATTTAAATATCCGGGGGAAGGTCAAAATGTTGTTAAATATTGTATATACTTAAACATTTGTGATTACAACCCTCACAAAATAATATAGATGATAATAAAAATTTCCACATAATATCTATCTTGCAAATGAAACAATGTCACAGCTTATGTTGTCACATTTTACCATTAACCTCTTTCAATGAGGATATTATAATTAAAACCATTTCACATCTGCACACTTTCATGACTAGATGCATGTACTAAATCTATTTTATGACTCTTATTTATGAAACTAGCATAGATATATTAAATACATTTATCTAAAATACGTTGAGAGATATTAACCTTGAGATTGTAGGTTAGATAGGTGCCTCAAGATTGATATCTCTTGATGTATTTTATATAGATGGATTTATGATATTTTTGATAGTATCACCTAAAGGTGTGCCATGCACATTTAACAATAAACATCAATTAATGCATCATTTCATGTTCATCCAAATTAGAAATATATATCACATTCAATGATAATTCATGAAAATAATTTAATATACATCAAAATGTGAAAATAAGTATAATATATGTGACTTTAAATATGTAACATTTTTATAGATCTAGGGACATGAGTCTCTCTTCCTCATATTTCCATTAAGAATTTTTTTTTTCCTATTTTAAGCTTCTCATATCTGTCATATGAAAATGGAGACTAAATAATGAGTCCTTCAAGATATTTTACACATGAGATGGCCACAAATGTTAGCCATGGTATTTTTGTATGACCTATATTAATTATTGCTTTAGAAAGAGTCAATCCTTGTGATTTGTGTATGGATAATCCCCAAGCCAGTCTTGAAGGTAGTTGTCATGTTCATCCAATTTGTATTGGTGTAATTGGAATCATATGTGGATTTGCATTTGTAAATGGCATTCCAGAATAACTATCAAATTTCACCATAACATATGTAGGTGGATCTAGTGGGGAACTTACATATTTATATAATATACCACAAATATATTCTAGAGATCCATTTACAAGTCTTGATTCAATACATAGGTTAGAGTTTAACATCACCCTTGCATCCTTAGCTATTAAAAATTCCACATACAATTCATCATTCTGACCTCATGATGGATGGTACTACTTGTTCTAGTTGCAATATTTCATGCAATCAGTCCTTTTAATGATTTAAATTTCAATCTATTATGGTTTTTCACATTATCATTTATTACAAAGAAATGAATAGCTTTTTAAAAATCTTCCTTTATGGTTAGGTGTAATAAACAATTTGTTCTTGACATCAATAGTTTCCAATAATTAATAGTCTAATGTGCATCTCTAAGATTTTTGAGTATTTGTCGAAACATTTTCTAGTTGTCACTTTCTCCTACTTGTCTAAATAATTTATCTAGAAAAAAAAACTATTTTAAACTATTCCCATAATATTTTTTATGTCTCTTACTAATGTATGGTGCTTTATCACTCACATAAGATAGCTGGCCTAAATCTCCTAATAAAATGATTGATCTACCTCTAAAATTGATGTTTGCATTTTTTGGAAATGCTTGACAAAGTCATGAATCTATGTTCTACAACATTTTTTCCCCAACAAAACTTGTTTTATCAATTAATATGTATTTTATATTATAAATCTCTTCTTGAAAACTTCTGAGTCTTGTTCCTTCTAATTCAATAAAGTTTTCAATTGGGATTCATAGTGTTTAGCGGATTGTGGAATCACCAATATTAAAAACTGTAAATCTACTTGGTGTAAATAATAGAAGTGGAAAACACCACATAGTTGATTATTCATTTTAAAAAGCTTCATGAATAGCACCAAATAGATGTGATTTTCATGTTCATGTTATTCCTTAAATTATCATGCATGGCAGTGCAACATTATGAGTCTGAATAAAATGTCTCATGATTATATCAAGTTTATTTTTTTTTTGTCACCTAATTTTCCATATGAAATATTAATTTTTATACCATCCATTATGAGTAACCCATTATTTTAAATTGTGCTTATGAAATTTATAATATAAATTGTGTATTCTTCTACTTTATATTGTTGATTCCATGGTGTTTGTGTATCAATATCTCTTCTGACCAATATATCTAATTTTGATACTTCCATAATTTTACTAGGATTTAGCATTGATATGATTTCCCACTCATGTTCCATTCTATTTTGATGAATGGATTGAACATCATCACATATAACATCACTTTTATTTTCATGGTTATCTAACATAGTCATCTACTCCAAATTCAAAGGATTATATTTAAATGACTCCCAGTATGATCCTATTATATCATCATCAAGTCTAATATCTCTTTCTATATTATGAAATGCCTTGTAGAGCAATAACTCTGACCAACAGAAATCAGCCCATTTTTATGATTCCTACATCAGCACTATACTAAACCTTGGGAATACTCTCAAAATAGATGTCACGCTCCTTTTCTCTCATTTATTATCTCACCTTTGCTTCAAAATATATGACCATGATATAATTATCTCTATAAGTGAAATACTTTCCATTTTATAAGGTCGTTTCAAGTATCCATCATAGAAAGATTTTAAGGGTTTATCATTTTTTGGTTTTATCATATGTGTCATCACTTTGAACACTTCACGTGAAACATTCAAAGTGACAAATAATCTACTACTCTCTACCAATGAAATCTCTAACAACATATGACATGTCTCCTATGCCCTAATGTATCTTTTCATAAGGATTTATGCTAGGAGTCTTCTATATGCTCTAGCTACTAATTCATCAAGGTTTTCAATGTTTGCAAGTCTCATTAACATTTGATGATAAGTTTCAAAACTCTTCTCATTTTTTACCACATATTTGGCAATGTAATTGATTACATCATGTTTCGAAAGCATAGGTTGCCAATCTATATTTGATCTCCATAATTATAGTACGTTTTGGCTATGTTTCTTTACATGATCATCACTTCTTGTAGGCTCATATTTTTTATCTCCTATTTTTGGGTCTTCAAATAATTTTGATCCATTCATACTCAATAGCCATGGTGCATTGTACCTATAAAAAAACATTTTTTTTATAATCACATTATGATATATTTATACATAGAAAAAAATGAATGCAATAATATATTACCTACAAACCATATTTTCTCTTTTCTTATGTAGGTAGGCACCCTCTCTACACATTGTATTATGGTCTGCACAATTAAACATCTCTTCATAGTCATGTTTAAAATCCACTTGTGCCAGTTGATGTGTATTTCAAAGACATGGATGTGACAAAAAAAATTTAATACCTAGATTGCATCATATATAAAATTTTATCTATTAGTATGAGAGGACATAATTATTATGTAAAAAATATATATGAAAAATATTCATAGCATACATGTATATTTCATTGATGTGGATATCTACATGGATTCTAGGCATGGACAATAGAATAAAATTATTTTTGAGAATTTTGTAGATCATGATTATTTGTCCAATCAATGTTCTCCACATTTTGTGTTCCCTCCAACCATATGAACCCATGTGGATCCGGTGAACCTCTATGTTGCCATTCATATCTAAACCAATGACATTTCACTTTCATTCATTTTTTTAGTATCTTCTTTCAAAAATTTGTATGTCAGAAGTGCATGTAATATGCCAATATATGAGAATAGTCAATAATATTCTATCGATGCCATTTTTATGATTCTTGAAGATTAGTTGGTGGTGTTCCTAGCATTATCACATAAACATATGGAAAATACATATTAGCAGCACTCAAAGTGAAGAAAATTATTGATGTTCCAATTTGATGTAACACATCACTTAATTAAGCATGGATATTTTCATAATAAGAATTTTTACCACTCAATGTGGTACTAAAACACATCAAACACTAATATATACGAGAGTGTGGCATGCCATCCATATCCTCACGTAATTCATTAATGGTGATTGACAAGTCTTGCAAAATATTTTTCACAAACACCGTAGATGACTTTTTTACACAATGTCTCATAATCAAATTCATCATGTAATATATGAATCATAGGTGTTTTCCAAAATAGTGATCACTATATCGAATCAAATGTTTAATAAATTGATGTAGATGTACTTATTTCATTCTTGGTTCTAACCAATCACATCTTCCATCTAGAAAGAATGTGAAGAAGGCCATATCGATTAACCCTTTTGTGAAATATTCATTTATAGGAGATGCATCAATTTCTAGGTAATCCATCAGATCTTTAGGTTCTACATTAGGATTATTCACCCATGCATGGATCAATTCCACCACTCTCAAGGCATTTGGGGGTTTAGAGGACATTGAATTCATGTGATTGATGATATTTCCTTCATCTATTTCTATCATCAGACCCTAAAATACATATTCATTCACCTCTAAATCAAACTCCATTTGTACAAAATTTAATTTGTTAAAGATATTTTTCTCAGAATTGGGTGGAAGTTTGATAAGTGCATTTTCATCAATCTGAACATTTATATATAACTTATCATGTTTTATTTTATATTTTAGTGCCATATATACTCTCTCTCTCTATTAACTATAAAATTGTGATTTATTCCACATTGATTTGTTCTTTGAACAACAATGATCGACAAATCTATTATTTGATGTGGTAAAACCTTAGCAATTTGTTTCACTTCTTATAAAAAATTAATTGTATGTCCTTTATATTGATATCTACCTCTAGATACATATGTGACTTGAAGGATTAGATTGAATCATACTATTAAGATCTCTTCTACTTGGGTTAAGCATGGAAGTTCGAGTGGCTATGGACTAAGATCCATATAGTTTGATGCTAAAAGTTGATGATCATTTTTCTCTTATCGACATCTATGGAAAATTATACCTTCAAGTGATTGATATATGTTTATTCCAGGGTATCATTCTTGAAAAATATAACACATAAATGACAAAGGTAATTTTTCTAGATGATGGCAAAATATCATTTGTAACGTCTTTAAATCTACCTCTATATTTCCACTATTATAATGTGTATTTTACAAACTATTTTCAACACCATCATCCATTTCATTTCTTTCTCTATTATTTGAGATTTATAAAACATGTTCTATGGTCATTGAATTCACTTCTTCAGAGTTAGAATCAATCTTAGCATTCATTTGATGATGTCTTCAGACTGCTTCATGATTACGTTCTTGTAATTGATTTATTTATTCATCTGTGAATTGATTCAAATGCATTTATCTTTGCATTATTCTTCTTAATTTATGTTTATCATCATGACATATTTGTGCATGATATGTGATCATTTCTTAGGCATGTTCTCTTATTTCTACTTCCAATTTTTTAATTGGTATTTCTGCCCTGTGTTTTGCATATCTTTCTCTTTTATTTTCATTATATTGTTGTCTGTATTCTTCCTTTTTTTTTTTTCATGTAGTTGTCGTTGATATTGTTGTAAATATTCTCTTTGATATTCTATTCGCTGCTCTTTATTTCATAATTTAATCGTAAACATGCCATACCTATTAAATATAAACATAAAATATTCAATCTATTTTTTCAAAAAATTAAATTACAATTAACTTATTTTAATAAATACAAAAAATTAATAATAATATACTATTAATATAAATTAACAAAATACCTTTGATAATAAATATCATATAAATAAAAATATTTATAATACCATTTTATATTTTAACTCTTCTTTAAACTAAATGTAACTTAATATGTATATTTTATAAAATATTAACGTCCAAACTAATTTAAATAAAATTATCTATAATACTATTTTCCCGATTAACATTTAAACTAATTTAAATAAAATACTATTCGCTTCATTATTATAAACTATCAAAATAGGCGTATGACTCATATAATATAGTGCGTGATATAATTGACTATAATGAGTAGTTCTAAGAGAGACTGACTTAACTATAACGATATTTTTATAAGTGTAACTGTGTATTAGTTTTCTTCCTATATATTAATGACCCAAGAAAAATAATTCCATCTGAAAGTAAAATTCAATACACGATAAACAAAATATATTTATGTAGAAGAATAACAGTAACGAGTTTGTACGTGCAGGTGTCTTGTCTGTGTAGCTGTAAATTTATCACTCTTATCTTTGTTCTCTCTGTGAGACAGTGGTTTTCTGAGGTTAAATTTTATGTTAGTTTAAATGGATTTTGTATCTTTTTCCTGCCATCGGCCAAAAAGGGAAATGGATTTTTGAGGTTCAATCTTGGTGAAGAGACTCAGAAGGGGCACATTACAGGTATTTAAAAGTTTTACAGAAAAATTATAAATAAGATATTATTATAACGCAGCAGGAGAATTAGGTTACAAAAAATTTAATGTATTGACTTCATTTTTAGTTTTAGGTTTTTGATGATTATTTAATATATTTAAAGAATGTTTCAGCAGAACATAATAGAATATAAGATATTTCTGAAAACATACTTCTTCTTCTTAATGAAGCCAAAAAAACAGTTTGGATGGAGTGATGGGATTGTAAAAATCCAAATGCAAAATTAGGGATGAAAAAATACTTGAATAAAGCGAAAGAAAAATCTGAATGCAATACAATATGTTTATATTTTTTCTAGAAATATTTTCTCTTATATGTATAAACATCGTGTCCCTCTATTACATTTTTTCAATGTAATTATAAACTTACACCTTTCAATATAATAATCTCTTAATTTTACATCATTCAATATAATTTAAAATGATACTACTAAATTTTATTAACATATTATCTACAACTTGTATTAAAAGGCCACGTGAATAATTGCTCCAATCTCACTATAATTATTAAATATTCATACAACCTCAAATAGAATATGTCCAATAATTTATTCACCAAACCAAAGCTTTTATTAATTTTTACTCTTGAAAGGATTTGGTTGCACGACACTACCCTAAAAATTGGAAAATAAATTTTAAATAATCTTACGTTTTTTAACCCTGAAGGGGTGCGTGTAATGTTGTAAGCGGCCACTATCGATCCTTTTTATAAAAACAGATATATATTTTTATAAAAAAATAAAAATAAAAAAGATATTAAATATATAGCATCTTGATGCTAAAGCATGCAATAAAATATAAAGCAATAAAACAAAAGCTTTCTAAAGATCCTACATATTGATTTATTAAGTCGGGTTATTTTAAATTTGTTAATCCGTTTCATTCTTCCATCGATGTATATGGAATCAAATTTAAAATGTAATTTTTTTGTCTTGTAGAATGTCGTCTCCACCCGCACAAAATAGAAATCTACATATAAATTTTTTTTCCGTCATGCGAATTCGCCCAGGCATCTTTTGACTTTTTGTTTTGTCGTTTTGAAGTCAATTCCTATTGGCATTATAGTTTTTATATCTTTTATTTTTAATAATTATGAAGTTATTTAAAATATAAAATTTTGGAAGATTTAATATCTCAAACATTTTTATGAATTAATAATATTATATTATTACCAATTAATTTATTATGAAATAAATTAATATTAAAATATATGAATATCATTTTCATAGTTCCATAGTGTATATGAAAAGTTATTATCAAGTTTTCTATATCAAATTAAATTGAAAATTACTAATTTTGTTTTATTTATCATATTATATGTATTGAGTTTTAAGTTTTTTTTTAAGATATTAGTCATTTTTTTTACTTTTATTTATTTTTTATATATTTTTAGTATTCGAATATAAAGAAATATTATAAAATAGTACACATATATTATATATATTTCTTCCAACTTCATATTAATTAGTGATAATGACATATATTTAACTACACTAATTATTGGATTGGGAAAAATCTTTTCAAAAAAAAAAACTCCAAACTACATTAAATAACCAATATATTATGAATTTTTAATTGAATTTTTGAAGTTTAAAAAAAAATAAAAAAATAAAAAAATCCATCATACTCAACCCCATTATTACTATTATAAAAAAATTACTTTTAAACTTGTTTCATCTATCTATATACATATAAATAATTATTATAGTTGTTAATATATATGATACAGAACAAAATGAAAAATAACAATAATAATTTTACTTATAAAAAAAATAATAATATAAATAATACTAAAAGTAATAATAATTATAACAAAAATATAATAATTTTAAAAATATTAAATTTTATTACAAATAATATATTTTTATAAAAATTATAAATTAATTTTATAAAAAAAAAATATTAAAAATAATTTTTATCATCATTATCATTCTGCACTATACTATTCACTTCCAATATTTCGCACTATATTATTCCCTTCTAATATTTCGATTGAATTATGCAATTATGCATAATATTTTAAAAGTGTTTATCGTTTTGGGAAAAAAAAAAAACAAACACACATCTTGATGCTCTAGCATACAATAGAATATGAAGCATAAGAGAAATCTTTCTAAAAGCTCCGACACATCTAACTTATTAAAGACCATCTCCATGCTTCTATACTTTTCTCGTGTTGATTTTAAGGAGTGTCAATTTTATTGCATGTGGCCATAAAATATCATTTATAAAAAAACAAAACTTACACGTGGAGATGCTACTTTATTTCTCAAAATTCACTCCATATGTTTTATTCTTCCATAAGTCTTCTTCACATTTCAAATGCTATTTTGTTTTCAATAATGTTGTTTATTTTTTTATATAACGCACTTTTGTTTTCATTAATGTTGTTTATTTTTGTTATATAATGTCATCTTTTTAAGCCATATAAAATATAATATAAGGGACAAGTGTTAAGAATTTTTTAAGTTTAGGGACTTAAATGTTAGAGGTATAAAAATTAATTTATTTGAAAGTTTAATATATTTTTTTAATTTATGTATTTTTTGATTTAATATATTAAAATAAAAAAGTTATAATTTAAATTAATTTGAAATATAAATTTTGAAATGTATTTAAAAATATTATTTAATATTTCTTTTAATTAAAAATAAAAGAGAGGTTTTTTGAAACTAGGAACATTAGATCTTAGAATAAAAACAAATAGACAAGTTTTAATACATTTATATACCATTTTTAGTTTGAAAATATAACAAAGCAAGTTTAAGGACTAAACCAATCCAAAAAAACCAAAAAATAACTAACCCAATGATTATAAGGAAAATACACTCAAACCTAAAAATAAAACTAACATAAAAAACAAGAAAGAAACAAATAATAGTAGTCAACAAGTCATATCAACCAATAAACTACTATAACAAACTATTTTTATGAGAGTCTCTCTTTTTCAATTTTCTATTTGAGATATATAAACAAAGAATCCAGTTCCTTTTTACCTCTTTGTTTCTTCCTTTTTACTAACTTCCACTCGTTTCCCTCCTCTATATTTGGCAATATGAGGATAGATAACTCCAAAACAACTTTTGGAATTTGAGTCAAATGAAAATCTATTAATATTTCTCCTAAAAATATATAAGTAAATATAATGTAATTATGATATATATTAATGTACTAATTATTAAAATTATAATATATAATGATATGATGTAATTATGATATATAATAATAAAATAGTTATTAAAATGATAACATATAATTAATGATATGATTAAATATTGTAAGGTAAAAGTTGGACAACTAATATATATTATTGTGACAATCATTATAAAAGAAAAAAACTTTAATTAGTTTGTCTTAATTTAAAAAACAATTTCAACTCTAAAAAAAAATTGATCTATTGCCTCCTCTTTGATCCAAAAGTTCTCCATCATGTAAACTAGCCAAGGCAACTATTGATTTTTGTTTTGCCTTTATATGTAATTCTTTGAAGTTTATAATTTATTTTATTTTATTTAAATCTCTTAATATTAACATATTTTTAGGAAGATATTATCTTTATTTGTATTTATTATCATTTCTAAATTTTATGATAGAGAAATAATCGATCGATCAATTATATATGTTAGAATTTGATATTATTTTTTTTTTCTATATAATTCATGAAAAATAAATATTAATTAAATTTTTTGTAAAAACTTATTATTCTTTTCATACTGGTTGATATATTTTTTGGTTTATGTAGGACAAGTTTCATATTATTTTAAATCAACATTTTTGTGGGGCAAAGAGAATGTGATAGGTGGATCTTTTATGAATTAAATATTTGCCTAAAGTCAAATATTTTGGTTATTTTTAATTAGAAAAAGATGGCATGCACAAGCATGCATTGATGTCATGGTATGTGATGATGTTGCTGGCAGTTTGCCGCATATATTTTTTATTTATAAAATCATTTGGTCATGCAGTTGATGTTGTTTTTTCATTCAAGAGGGTGTTATTGAGTTGCTGAAACAAACCCAATTCAGTCAACATTTTTTCTCCAAAATAAGGCTTCTTTCATAGTTTTATCTTGCATTACACAGATTTCAACACTGTGCTTCAATGGTAACTTAGTTTAATCACAAATTATAGTTAGCAAGATCCATAGTTAGAAAATAATGACAATGTTGAACAAATTGAAAATATAATCCATTATGGAATGTTATCAAGATCATTCCACCATGTAGCCCCAAAATACTTAAGAGAATAATAAGGAAAATTTTCCTATCATAAATCACAAATCAATCTATAAGATTATTAAATATATTAATCATACAAAGTCTCTTAAAAGTGTATTTGATCCCTACGCAAGGGTTCTTAGACTTGTTTCCTTCATTAGACTTGTGAAGCAACAATAAAAGTGATTGGTATTACCATTTAATCTCTACAAGCTTAAAATAACTCTCTCAAATTATATTTAGTCATCCTTTATTTATTAGTGCACTTAGGGTTAATATATAATCTTTTATTATTGAGATAAGGTAACCTATAAAAGAGATCTGAGACAATGTGTCTCTTATAGAAAATAAGAGAATGATACAGCTTGATAAATCCACCAATTTAACAAGAGGAGACCATTCCTTAAATCACACATACATAATATGTGAGTTATTAAAAAAAAAGATATCATAGCTTTTACCATAATAAGATTAAAAGAGATGGGTAATCTCCATAAATTGTGACAAATAGAAAAATCTTATTATATATTCCCACTTTCATATTATTTTACATGTCTATAAGTATTCATTCTTTATAACATGGAATAAAACCCAAATGATACCTTTACAATTTAAATGAACCTCTTATACAAATACACTCTAAACGAGTGAAGTTCATTTAATAAGGCAAACACCAAACAAACCATAACACATAATTTGAATGTAGGAATGTAAATATTGGAATGATTCCAGAATTTGCCGCTCTAATGAATGCCCGATAAATACTAATGAAGAAAATATCAATCTAGATATACTTTAAAAATCAGGTTAAGCAATAGGGAATCATAATTTTTGATCCCTTACTAATTTATTTTTCCATTAAACCTTCACTAAGAACTTTAACAACAAGGGTCAGCACATTGTTAAACAAGGTTATCCTAAATGGTAACCATTCATATATATTAGCTTTGTTAGGAATCCTTAACAATAAAATAATATATTCATTGATTAGGCATCCATTTATTCATATATGCAATAAACAACCTAAATGCATGTATATATATTTAGTTTTTCTAAATATATAGAAGCAATTGTTACACACAATCATGCAAATAATACATGTTTTACTATACAAGTTACAATCAACCATCCAAGGTACATAATTTCATCAATTCTACATGTATGATTATCAATGCTAATGCATACTATAACTTAGTCATTTGAATGCATACAATCAGCCACTCAAGTGCATATAAAGTTAGCCATTTGGATGCATATACATAGTTATTCAATGCATACAAAAATAATCATTTGAATAAATATACTAATGCTTAGATTAATATTTTAAAATGTATTAACAGTCAAAAAAATACTACAACTTAGCCTTTCAAAATTTATCCACACTCAACCACATGAATATTGTTTTCATAACCATCAAATGTATGTTTGTGTCCAACAATATAATGCATGAAATCACCATGCCAAAGTGTTTTCTGAACCATATCAGAATGAAATAGATAGTCATTAAAGGCATACAATAAATAACCCACACATGAATATGCACATGTCATTCGAGATATATTTAAACCATAGTATTAAGGTATGAAATCAGTCATGGTAATACATGCACAAGTCAACAACGTATGCATAACCTTCTAAGAATGGTCCAACCATACCAAATTTTTTAGAAGCTAAACAAACATATGTAAGAGCATTAAATACAAATGACTAGCCCTATAAGCATTTATATAATATAAATCATCCATTGCAATACATGTTTCCAACTACATAAAGAGTGCATTAACCTAACCATTATAATGTATGCATACATCATTTAATAACTTGATCACAATGCATATTAAAGGTGCATATAACCAAAACCCTACCAATGAATAAGCTACACTTTTTCTTGCACACATGGCCATACAATCCATCTAAGAATATTTCAGCCATATGAATGTATGCGTAGGCCATAAAAATACATGCATATAAGAATTAGCTACACAAAGGGGAGTTTTCACAAGCAATACATTCATATTTGAATCCAACCACTCAATTGAGGAATTTTTAAAAATAATTGACATACATCCTTTTCCAAATAATATATCAAATACTTTCTAGCCATCCACTATTCTAGAATTCTCTCAAGCATTTCACACTATCTTATTTCAGGTAATTTAACAAACAACTCTTGCAAGAAATTTATTAAATAATTTTCAGATCAAGAATAAACTCTTTAACTCATTATCATGCAGGAATTTCACCTTGTTCATGGCACTGATTCAAATATGCATAACAAAGCATGAATATAAGATTTTGTACCTTAAACTAAATATTTATTATCTTAGTTGCTATGGTTGAAAGCAAACCCAATATATATAAAATTTTTGCCAAAGGGATAAGAACATTCTTGGACAAATAATATTCATTATTTCCTTAATTCCTTAGCTTTCCTTGGCTTCTCTACCATTCAAGATTTTTCTCTTTAACAAAAATACATTCATATTATAATCTGATTTTCTTCCTAAATACTAAATAAAAAATTACTTCCAATATGCGTTTCTAAGAACAAGCAAAGGAGAATAAAACCTAAAAATCATTTTTTCTATCTCTTTACCATTTACGATCATCAAAGACCTTTATTTTGGGTTCAAATTTTAGTTTAAATAATATAAAATTAGATACTAACTACACTGTGTTCTTTTATCAAACAGTTTGAAAGCAGTCATTAAATTTTGTTAAGAAATATTTTTCAACCATATTCAATTTATATAAATACATGTTATATATGCATACATAAATAACAATATATGAACCCATTTCTTATTGAAGACCCCCAATTTAATTTCCATAATGCGATTGTAATTGAAATGCATAAATATTAAGCAGAAATGAAAGATAACTTGCCTAGGATACTTCTTACATTGCTTCTAGGTATTCCAATGGAACTTTATAAAAATCCATTGCATCTATTTCACCCCAAAAATCATTTTTGACAAGCATCTACAACCCTTCAAAATTCCATGAATCCCTCTATTGACAAGTAGCTAAAATTTTAGGTTTATCACCAGTTGAGACTATATGTATTTGGACTCCAAAAATGGTCAATTGGCTCTTTCATGGTGGTGGCCATGCCTTAACTAGAGTAATATGAAATATTTACAATAGGATATGGACATCCATCTACTGATAATTAAAAAAAAATTGAAAATATGAAATGCCTTGATATGCATGTATGCAAATTGTGGAAGCACAGAAAACACCCACAAATTTTTATCATTTCTCTATTGCCAACACATGACATGTATACTATGTAGCTTAGAATTTAATCTACCATGACATCCCCCTCACTCGTCTTTTTTTAGAAATTTCTTTCCCAAGTTATAAATCGTATTCAAGGTTCTCCCGATTGACCTTTTGGTCAACAACACCAATAATAATAATAATAATAATAATAATAATAATAATAATAATAATAATAATAATAATAATATTTACCATATTTTGATCTTTATAAAAATCAATTTCTAATGCTATCAATAATTTGTTAAAATTTTAACCCAGTCCATTCACAGTCTATATAAAAATCATGACATATATTAAATTAAATCCTTTAATTTAACCCTTCATAATAGATATTTTTAATGATTTTTATAATTTTGTGCTCAATTCCTTTATGAGACTCTAGATAATAATCTATAGAATACAAAAATTCTTAACACATTAGTCATATAAGAGTTATTAATGAAAATCCTTCACCATAATAACTTGGGTCGTGATATACTTCCCTCCTGAAAGAGGCACCGTCCTAGTGACTAAGGATAAAATAAATAACTCATGACTAGATTTATAGTACAATGGACTCTTAACTAGGAGTACATACCTCTAGAGGATTCTGTAGAGAAGAATGTCACACACACACACACACACACACACACACACACACACACACACACACACACACACACACACACACACACACACACACATGGATTCATATTTATAAGCTCTAAGCTCTATAAAGGTGCATTTGTTTCCCAATAGGACCACCTAAATATCCTTATCCCTAGCTAAAATTTTAGGTTCATTACCAGTAGAAACTATATGTATTTGGCCTCCAAAAATGGCCAATTGCTTCATTCATGGTGGTGGCCATGCCATAACTAGAGTAAAATGGAAGCTTTAAAATAGGGTATGGACATCCATCTACTGATAATTAGAAAAATTGAAAATATCAAATGCCCTGATATGCATGTATGAAAATTATGGAAGCACATAAAACACCCACAAATTTATATTATTTCTCTACTACCAACACATGACATATATAATATGTAGCTTAGAATTTAAGCTTCCATGACATCCTTCTCACTCCTCTTCTTTTAAAAGTTTCTTTCGCAAGTTATAAATCCTATTTAGTCTTTTCTTAATTGACCTTTTTGTCAAAAACAAAAACAACAACAACAACAACAACAACAACAATAATAATAATAATAAAAGATTGATAATGGATCTAATATTTACCATATTTTGATCTTTATAAAAATCAATTTCTAATGCTATCAATAATTGGTTAAAATTTTAACCAAGTACATTCATGTATTATATAAAAATTATGACATATATTAAATTAAATCCTTCAATTTAATCTTTGATAATAGATATTTTTAATGATTTGTATAATTTTGTGCTCAATGCCTTTATGAGGCTTGGTATAATAATATAGATAATACAAAAAGGCTTAACACATTAGTCAAAGAAGAATTATTCATGCAAATCCTTCACCATAATAACTTGGGTCATGATATCCTTCCCTCCTAAAAGAGGCACCATCCTAGCGACTAAAGATAAAATAAATAGCTCATGACTAGATTTATATCACAATGGACTCTTAGCTAGGATTAAATACATCTAGAGGGTTCTATAGACAATAATGTTAGACACACACACACACACACACACACACACACACACACACACACACACACACACACACGGGTTCATATTTATAATCTCTAAGCTCTTGAAAGGTTCATTTTTTCCCAATAGGACCATGTAAAGATCCTTATCCGTATCTAAATGTCATGTTCCTTTTAAGAGTCTAATTAGTCATCTACTGATTTTAATTGTATACTGGTTTACAAAAAGCAGAGCAACTAAGTGAAAAAACTAAATTCTTAAAACAAGAGATTCATTATTTTATGTTTTCTTAAATAAAGATTTATAGAATTCCATAACCAATAGATAAAGGATCAAATCAAATCATCTAATAACAATTATACTGCAAGGTTTTTGACGTTTTGAATCTTGTATGAGCAAAGGTCATGTATTAGAGCACTCATACATACTTAAATTTACGTAATCTATCGTAGATATTTAGCATGATTCCAAAAATCAGAATTAGAATTTTGAAACTAAAGCAGTTTCATATTAAAATTTATTTCATAGAATAGACATAGTGTCTAAGAAACTAGTAATTTTATAGTTGGAATTCAAATATCTTGAATGTTTCTACTCAATTACCAACCTATATTTAAGACAACTTATTTATCATAAAATAACTAAATCTAAGGCATTTTTTCAAAAAATTAGTTACATCCCAAGCATAACTTTGTAATATTCACCATAAAATATAAACCATTATAATATTCATACTTGTTATGTGGTCCTTCCACCACTTTTAATTATGCTTTACACATAATCTATTATCATTCATATCAAAATGAAATTAACACCTAGCCAAGTATATCGCTATTATTGCTAAAATTTGGATCAAACATGGGTCAGTACATCATCCTACACCAATTACACTGAACATTAGAGAGGCCATTAAAGGCAATCACATGCAACCCTTAAATTGTTCATCATGTTCTCCATTAATTTTGTGAGATCACATGATGGTTATATGGATCCTAATCCTACCATGATTTTACAAATACTTCTTCATAGCATGTAAAAATTTTGAAACTACTTGATCAAAACATTATATTTCCCTTGTCAAGCATAGACATACATGCTAGTAATGCCTTTAAATAAATTAAAATATCATTTGAAGAATATTTTTCATTTTTTTTCTTTTCTTTTTTTTTTTGTGTGTGTGTGTGTGCACGCGCGCGCGCGTGCGTGCGTGCATTTCATAACATAACATGCTTGCATTTACAATCTAATACATGCTTATATTATAGCACGTACAACCTTTCTCTAATACCTAAGATTTGAATTTATAGGATCAATTAATGCTTCAAAAGGTTAAATCAAGGAATTCACTTATAGGTTATTTTTACAACAACCTTAGAAAGGGGGTTAAGATAACACTTAATTTATAAAGTGACAGTTATGTATGAAGACCCCACAACCATCTTATGGTACACATGATACACACACGTGAAGTTATCCATTGACTACCTTATGTAAAGGGGAAAAGAAGATTTATATCCTATGAGAGACTCCACTTCCTAACTCATATCTAGTCTAAATAAATATGGATATAATTCTTTTCCTCCCTCAACCTCAGACTTCCATCAATGCTCTTCATTAGATCAACAATGCAAAATTACAACACACAATATAACATTATACCCTCATAAATTTAATTAATAGAGGTTGATTTTGAAAGGAAAGATTTACATCACAGAGTAGTTCATGATCCAATTTATTTATATCAAGAGTTAACAACATAAGGTCACACTTATTCTATGACATATACAGGAAATAATTATGAAATAATGTTTTAAAACATAGATAAATTATGAAGTTGCATGGTCTAACATGATAACATATAATTTAGAGATTTAGATAACCTACAACAATTTTACATGCAATGAAGGAACTATGTGGAATAGGATAGACATGTTTATTCAACAGTTTCGATAATTTATGCTGAAGATATTTTCACATCACAACACACACTTAGAAGTGAAGTACAAGGGTCCGTAAATTATATCTCTATAGATGTTTTTTAGATGCCATCTTAGATAATATAAAATATCCATCATTTATCATAATATGCTCAGTTCTAGGGATCTCAATTTTACCATCACCTTCTTTCACAGAAGGGTGTGTTGCAATAGAGCCCATTAATATATACCCTTGAGAACCAAAAATATTCATACATCATGGATTAGATGGTTAAAAATTCTAATTAATAATAATATATGTTCAAAACATTTTATTTTTCCCAAGAAAGGCAACCACATTCACCCGCACTTGGTCCTCCATGAATGAGTCACACCCTTGATCCTCCAAAGAATGTCATGTACCTCAAGTAGCATATTAGGGCTCATATAAACAATCCATCATAATAAACTAAGTGTTTATCATTTCATTCCAACATCAATATTTTATCACCAGTCCTGTGATTGACCTACTCAACAAGCCAAAGTTTGATTAGTGTATCTCTTCTTACATAGTGTGGCCTAGGGAATGGTGGACTCAACTACGGCTCAAGGTGAAGGTTATATTACTACCATAGAAATTACAACTTCCCAAAATCATTAATTTAAACTAAAATTCATAGATTCTATCACCTCAATATCATAGAACATAGTACTTATTTATTTTTAGTTTATATGATGGTTGTAATCAACCAACCATAATAGTGTTTCAGCTAGAAAGACATTCACAGTCTTACATACAAGTCCATCACTTTGGTCACAATAGTTATCCCCAATCATCAGTCATAATCCTTTATTAAAAAAATCTACATGTATGTAACAAATCACTTATAGTGACACATAGAGGTAGTAAAATCATAAACCTACTTGTCATAGCTATTAAATAAAACATTGAATAAAATTAATAATTAATAATGATTTTGAACAAAATTTATTTTTAATTACCCAAGATACATCATCAATAATAGTATATCTTATTTTATAATTATTCTTATAAATTCTAGCATTACTTCGTAAGGATTTATTAATAATTTTTTCATTTATTCTTTAATTACACCACGTTCTAAGGGTAGATTTGGCTTAGAATAGCCTTGCCCAACCATGATCATCTTATGCATGTTGAGGTGTCTTACTCAACTTAAGGCCACTCATTACAAAAGTGATATAACAGCTCAATAATTCATGCATTTGAGCATATATTATACTCAAGTATTCAATTTACATGAGAAAAATATTATAAATTTTTTTCTTATAATAGTTATTAATTGTGTTGAGATCAACAAACCCCAACATTTTCCTATTTTGTAAGATGGATCAAGGACCCATCATCTGTATTATGAATAAAATATCAACAATCAATCTATAAAACCTTTTTGATATTGATTATAAACTCATTACCCTAGAAAAAGAAGTGCTTCACAAGCACTAATCATCAATCAAATCACTTTCTTAGCTTATTCTTGCGCCACGCAAATCCCAACAATGAGCTCGGATACCATTTTAATCTCACTTAAATTTTTTATCCTTAATTCATATTTTATTATTTTATTCTAAAATAAACTATTATTTCTCATTCGACTCATAGATACACAACAAGTGTAGTACCAACAATCACAATTTTGATAAAATGTGCACTAAGTTCTTTATCTTGGTTAAGAATATTTTTCGTTCAAAACTTTTAGAGCACAAGCTATAATACCAAGTGAAATGAACCCACATCAATCCATATCTTTCCCAAAAATAAGGATTTTTTCATAGTTCAATCTTACATTACATAGATTTCAAGAGTGTTCTTGAATGGTAACTCAGTTTAAGGAATTAATTTGGTTACTAATATCTATTGTTATTAAATAATGAGAATGTTGAACAAATAGGGAATACAATTCCTTATGGACTATTATCAAGATCATTCCACGAAACTGACCCAAAATACTTAACAAAATAATATAACAATTTTTCTAGTTTATATCATGAATCAATCTATAATATTATTAAACATATTAATCACAAAAAGTCTCCCAAAAGTGTATTTGATCCCTATGAAAGGGTTCTTAGACATGCTGCCTTTATTAATGTGGTGAAGAAATAGTCAAATTTAAGAGATTAATATTGATTTTTAATCTATACAGGGCAAAAATAACTCTCTAATATCATATTTATTCATACTTTACTTATTAGTGCACTTGAGATTAATATATAACCTTTTATTATTGAGATAAGGTAACTTATAAAAGAGATTTGAGACAACATGTCTCTTATAACAAATAGGAGAATGAAACAACTTGATAAATCCATCAATTTAATAATAAGAAACCATTCCTTAAATCACACGTACATAGTATGTAAGTTATCATAAAAAAGACCTCATTGCCTTTCTCACAATAATATTAAAAAAAATAGGCAATCTCCATAAATTATGACAAACATATAGAACTTATTATATATTATCACTTTCATATTATTTTACATGTCTACAAATATTCCATCCTTATAATAAGGAATACTAACCAAATGATACATGTATAATTTAAATCAAAATCTTATACAAATACACTCTAAATGAGTGAAGCTCATTTACCAAGGCAAACACCAAACAACCCATAGTAAATAGTTTGAGTGTAAGAAGGTAAATATTTAAATGATTCCACACTTTTCCATTCTAATGAGTCCCTAATAGATACTAATGAATACAATATAAATCCATAAATACTTTATAAACCAAGTTAAGCAATTAGGAATCATACTTTTTGATCACTTACTAATTTATTTTTCCACTAAACCTACACTAAGAATGTTAACGACAAAGGTCAGTACAAAGATGAGCAAGGTTATCTTAGATGGTAACCATTAATATATATTAGCTTGGTTAGAAAATATTAACAATAAAATAATATCTTTCTTGATCAGGCATCTATTTTAATGATAATTATAATTAACAAAGTGAATGCATCCTATATACATTTAACTATTTCAAATACATAGAATCAACTGTTGCATAAAATCATGCAAATAATACATGTTCAGCCATATAAGGTACAATCAGCAATTTGAGATTCATAATTTCAACCATTTACTATGTACAATTATCCATGATAATGCATACTTTACATTAGTCATTTGAATGCATACACTCAATTATTCAATTTCATATAAAATCAGTCATTTAGATGCATATGCATAGTTAATGAATGTATACAAAATCAGTCATTCAAATGCATATACTAATTCTTAGATTAATATTTCCAAATGTATTCATAGTCATAAAAATGCTACAACTTAGCCTTTTTAAATATATGCACTCTCAACCATAAGTGTGTTTTCATTACCATTAAATGTATGTTTGTATCCAACTATACAATACATGAAATAAGACATGTCAAAGGTGTTTTCTCAACCATATAAGATTGAAATAGCTAACCATTAAAGGCATACAATAAATAACCCACACATGAATATGCATATGACATTCAAAATATATTTAAACCATTATTTTAAGGTATAAGATCAGTCTTGGTAATGCATGCACAAGTCAACAATGTATGCACAACCTTCTAAGAATGGTTCAGCCATACCAATGTTTTCACAAGAAAAACAAACATATGTGAAAGTATTAAATATGAATGATCAGCCATATAACCTTTTATATAGTATAAATCATCCATTATAATACATTTTTTGAACTACATAAAGTGTGTATTAACCCAACAATTATAATGCATGCATAGGTCATTTAATAACTTGACCAAAATGCATACTAAAGATGCATACAACCAAACACCTACCAATGCAAAAAAATACAATTATTCGTGAACACATGGCCATACAATCCATCTCATCTTATTCTATCCATATGAATGTATGCATAAAACATAAAAAAAACATGAATATATTTACGACATATAAAAATTAGCCATAGAAAGGGGAGTTTTCACAACCAATACATGAGTGTTTAAATCCAGCCATTGCATTGAAGAATTTTGTCAAACAATTAACATACATACTTTTCCAAACAATTTATCAAACAATTTCCAGCCATCCACTATCATAGAATTTTGTCAAACGTTTCACACAAATTTTCAGCTATCCAGTATGGTGGAATTTTATCAAATAATTTACACACATCCTCTTCCAATAAATTTATCAAATAATTTCCAGATCAACAATAAAATCTTTAAATCATTATCATTTAGGAATTTCATCATATTTATGGCACCAGTTTGTATACACATACCAAAGCATAAGTATAAGGGCCTATGGCTTAAACCGAGTATTTATTATCTTACTTGTTATGGTTGAAAATAAAACCAATATACATAAAATTTTAAAAAAATGGATAATACATTTCCTTGAATATGTAACCTTCATTCTTTCCTTAATTCATTGGCTTGCCTTGGCTTCTCCACTATGCAACATATTTCTCTTTTTTTAAGATAAATGCAGTTAGATTAGAATTTGACTTTATTCCTAAATACTTAATAAATAAATTCTTCCCATATGTGTTTCAAAGCTTAATCAATTGAAAATAAAATCCATAAATCAATTTTTCAATCCTTTTATCATTTAAGAACAACAAACTCCTTTATTTCAGGGTAAAATCTTAATTCAAATAATATCAAATTAGATACAAACTACACTCAATTATTTTTTCAAATAGTTGTATATTAGCCATTGAATCTCGTTAAGAAATATTTTGCAACCATATTCAATTTATATAAAATAGGGTTTTCTATATGCATAGATAAATAAGCGTGTATGAACCCATATCTTATTGGAAACACCCAATTTAGTTTCCATGATGGTATTATAATTGAAACACATAATAATTAAGCAAAAAGGAAAGATTACTTGCTTGGGATATTTCTCACATTGCTGGCAGGTATTCCAATGGCACTTTATAAAAATCCATTGCATCCATTTCACCCCAAAAGTTATTTTTAACAAGCCTCTACAGCCCTTCACAATTTCATGAATTCCTCTATTGACAAGTTACTAAAATTTTAGGTTCATTACTAGCTGAAACTATATGTATTTGGCCTCAAAAAATAGCCATTTACCTCTTTCCTAGTCGTGACCATGCCCCAAATAGAGTAAAATGAAGGGTTTATAATATGGAGTGGATATCCATCTACCCATAATTAAAATATCATAAAATATCAAATGCTCTGATATGTATGTATGCAAATTATAGAAGCACACAAATAGCCTATGAATTTATGTCATTTCTATATTGCCAACACTTTTCATGGCTACTATGCAGCCTAGAATTTTAAATTCCATGACATCCCCCTCACTCCTCTTGTTCCATAAATTTCTTTCGCAAGTTAGAAACACTTTTCAGGGTTTTCCCAATTGACCTTTTGGTCAATAATAATTAAAAAAATATTGATAATAAAAATAATATTTGCTATATTTTGATATTTAAAAAAATAAATTTATAATTATATCAATAATGGGTTTAAATATAAACCTACACCATTCACGGAATATAGAAAAATAATAACATATATTAAAGTAAATCCTTTAATTTAACCCTTGGTAATTAATATTTTTAATGATATTTATAATTTCATCCTCAATACCTTTACGAGGCTCTGCATAATAATAATAAAAAAAACATTAAAAGGATTGAAACATTAGTCAAAGAAGACTTATTCATGTGTTGTAGCATCCTAGTGTTTGCAATCGTCGTGATTTTGAAGTCGAATTTCACTAGATATAATTTTTTCAATTATGTAGATTTAAAAACTATATGATTTATATATATTTTTAAATCTAATTAAAGACTATTATTTTTAGCATTTTTATTATGCAAGTTATGATATGAAAATACAAAAGGTTTGTGAATAAATAATGTGGGGAACCTACTTATCTTTGCAGTAAATGATTGTTGTGGATTTTTTAGGAAGTTTGGTTTTTTTTGTTTTTTTTTTCTTTTTCTTAATATATTTTAGATTATTATGATTTTATGTTAAAAAATATATATTTTGCATTAATTTGTTTACATTTTTTTCATTTTATCTAAGGAGTTGGTGTGTTGTGTAATATCTACAAAGGTTGATGATTTGAATTCTAGTTTTATCATGTATGTTTTACCCAATAACTATTTTACGGTCACTAATTATGTAGGTTAAAAATGTGTAAGGTTTTTATATTTTCTTTTTAAATTTAGTCAAAGGCTGGGGTTTTTAGTGCTTTCAAAAATTCATAATTTATGGCAAGAAAAAATAAGCTTTACTTAATTAATTAAGTAGATATATAGTCAATGTACATATATTTTATGTGTGATTGAAACATTCTTCTACTAATGCAATGTATGGTTTTTTTTAAATAAAATACAAAGCTCTTACTTTGACATGAATTTTTAAATAGAAGGTTTGGCCTTGGTGATGAATTTTTATTTTTTATTTTAAAAGAAAATGTTATTCTTTTATTTTTTCTATTTTCTATTATTTATTTTCTGTTATGAGTGGCTTTCAAATTGATAATTAATATATTATATTGTTTATTCACCATGTGAGATGAAGCCATTATGTTGATTTTATATTAGTATATAGTTAATATTTTATTTTTTAGTTAAAAAAATTAATGATTCTATACTTTGATTATACTTATGTGGTGCATAATTTTGATGTGATCTAGTTTGTTTTGTTTTTTAAAGGTTATGTTGGATTAAGTGGTATCTATCATTGATGTCATATTGAAATGATTGAAACAACCATATGTAATGTAATGTGTACTTTTATTTTTTCAAATTGCATTATAGCATCAGTCAATTAATATTGTTGTTGTTATTAACCTTTTTTGTATTTTTTGTATGCAATGTATGTAATATTATTTAGTCTTAAAACCCCATATATATATATATATATATATATATATATATATATATATATATATATATATATAATGGAAATGGTGAGTTATAGTCCCGCCACCCCTCCTCTTACTCCTTGCCAACTCTTCTCCTCTTCGCTCCCTACCCCTCCCTCACCATATATTTATAAAATAATAATTTGAGTAGATAATGGAAATAGTGATTTATAGTCCCTCTCCTCACCCCAATATTTATACAAATATAAAAATGGAGAAAACAACATATGAAGACATCAATCTTGCATTAGCATAACCTTCTTTTTTAATGTATTCAAGCATAATTTTATTGATTTATTTTTTAATACATTTGATGTCTTATTATATTTTTGTTATTTTTGAACTTCAAAATAATATGGTACATTATTTCATTTCATAATTACAAAGAGGTGATGAACATACATTGAAATTATTTTAATTAATCTTATTGATTTAAATTTTTCATATAAAATATGGTATTGATACATGTTTTTAGTGAATACAAATTTATGTAGTGACTAATTTAAATGTAGAAGCAACAAGAATGTGGGGTGATAATTTTCTGTATAAAACAGTAGGTTATATGGATATATGTACCAATTTCAATATAGTCATTGAAATGAGTCAATAAATATTTCTAGTTCAATTTAAAAGAATCAAAATGATTTCCTATGTGTGTATGAGATTATGAATCATTGCATAGGAAGAAAAATATTACGTATAATAATTTAATAGGATATGTTATTCTTTTGACTTTTTGTACATATTTTTTGTTTGAAAATTTTATTTTTTATGTTAATAAAATAACAAATTACAAATATAATTATACAAAAAGAGAATAATAAATATAATCACTCTAAAATAGTCACATTCGTTAAGAGCGAGAAACAGTAACAAACTAGCCTGATATTTAGTAAAAAATTTAACCAAAAAGATGAATAAATAGTGAGATGACGACATAAAAGAGATAATATAACATAAGAAAATATTTATAATTGGGAACAACAAAAAGTAGTAGTGGATCAGATAATGCATTATTTAACTTGTCTTCCCAACCAACCAGTCACTTCTAACATGAGAGTCTGTTGTATTATTTACAAGCTCCCAACCATCACTTGTATTCTCTTTATTTTTATCATCATTAACATATTTTTCAAAAAGATAAATGAAAAATTCAAAATAAAAGAGTTTCCTTTGCGATGACGCTAACCACCGAAAACAACCACAAATAGGACTCATGATTAGTATTTGAAACTATTGTTAAAAGAATCCGATATCGCATCACTTTAAGAATGAGTTAATGAAAATCGTTAAGTTAACGGATATATCCATTCACCTATCATAAATTTTAAGATGGAATTTTACAAATCTAATTTTAAGAGACCCCGGCTGAAAATCAATCCTAAAATAAAATAAGTTTAAACTTTTTTAAAAATATATATTTAGTCTTCCCTAATGAAATTCTTATGATGTTGTTTTTCTTTATTATATTTAAAAGTATTTTGTTTAAAAAGTTGTTTGTTTTTTTGTTTTTATTTTATAATTAAAATAATCTAAGTATAACCCGCAACCCAAAACCTTTGCAGCTTTAATTTCACAGTTGATTATATAGATTAAAAGAAATAAAAGGAAAAGAAAAAATAAGCAGCCAGTAAAATATAATGCAACCAAATAGATATTCTTATGGTGGACAACCAAAATCAGATACGATTCAATGTACTTCATTACTGACATTTACATTATACAATTTCCTGTAACACGCTTTAGATACTTTGCTTTCAATCAATTGTATTATATAGAGAAAAAATAGTGATGCTGTCCACACCACCTTGTCCCTGGGAAATTACAGATCACCCATTCAAATGCACTTTACAGTCACGCACCCCACAATCAAATCTGAAGTATCCATTTTCAAAACGTTTCTGTCACTAAATGTCAAATGAGTAACGTTGATTTAAATACAATACGGATTACTTTCTTACAAATAATTGTAGAAATTATGTTTACGGAGTACATAATGCGGAGGTTGCACTATGAGGAAATACTACTCACATTGGTGGTGATGAATGTAACATTTCGAAACGTTATAATATAATATGTATACGAGTATTGTTAGTTTAATCTTTGAGTTTTGAGTAGGGGTGAAAGATCTCTCATTAATTCATGTGCCATGTAAAATCCTATTTGTTAGCTTCACTGGATTTGTGATTATGAAGAGAAATTTAAAACATTAGACCCTCTGGACTCAATTCCAGTGATAGGGTTTACGATCAAAGGATTGTGGCATATGCCAAACAGTGTGCAAAAAGCTGTGTTTTACAGAACTTCAAGTTGTTTGAAATAATTTTTGCAGTATGCCAATTACAAAATTTCATAGAAGACGGTTCAAAGTGGAAGAGCTTGAAAGTGGAAGAGGTCATCTTTGATGTCAAGATTGATTAATTATTTCTTGATTGGTCAATTTTGTAAAGGTAACAATGTAGTATTTTGTTGTTTTTAAAATGGAAGTAAAAGTTGTTAGTTTTGAAAGCATAGTCTTTTGTTATTTTTAAGAAGGTAGTAAAAATTGTTCCTTTTTAAGAAGTTAAAATATAAATATTAGTTAATTTTGTTAAAGTAAAAATATAGTAAATTACTATCTTTAAAAGAGTGGTAAAAATTATTATGATTTAACAATAAAGTATTTTGTTGTCTTTAAAAGGATAATAAAAAATTTAAGTGTAAATATTAGTCAATTTTGTAAAGGTAATAATGTAGTATTTTGTTATTTTTAAAGGTGTACTAAAATTTGTTATGTTTTGACAATATAGTACTTTGTTACATTTAAGGGGTTGCAAAAGTTGTTACATTTTTACAATATAATATTTTGTTATTTTTAAATGGGAGTAAAAGTTATTACATTTTGACAATCATAGTATTTTGTTACCTTTAAAGGGATAATGAAAGTTAAAGTGTAAACATTGGTCAATTTTGTAATGGTAACAATGTAATACTTTGTTATTTTTAGAGGGGTAGTAAAAGTTCTTATGTTTTGACAATATAATACTATGTTACTTTTAAAGGGTTATAAAAGTTGTTACGTTTTGAAAATATGCTACTTTGTTATGCTTAAAGAAGAAGTAAAAGGTGTTAAATTTTGACCAACTAAAATGTAAAGGATAACAACTTAATACATTATCATCTTTAAAGAAGTAACATAAATTATTATATTTTGACTAGTTAAAATGTAAATATATACTAAAGTTATATTCAATTCAAGAATAATGGAATTACATCTTATATGATAATATTGACTTACTCTTATAACTATGAAGAGATCTTTTAAAAACATAGATTCTTTGAATTCAATTCTCGTCATTAAATTTGGTATGATCAAAATAAGTGACATGCCAAATAGTGTACAAACAGTGTAGTTGTACTCAATTTCCAATGATTTGATGTATTTTATCATAGTACATCAATTATAAAAATTAGAAGAAGATATTTGAATCCAAAAGAGGTATTTTATTTCCAATATGACAATTACAAAAATTTAAAAAGGATAGTTGGAACTTGAAGAGTTTATCTATTATATTAGACATTGATTAAGTATTTTTTATCAGTTATTTCTGTAAACAGGACAATTTAATATTCTGTTACTTTTAAAATGGTAGCAAAAGTTGTTATCTTCTCATAAATTTCAATATAAATGTACACAATAGTTAAATCTATTAGAGAATAATAGAGTTTATTTTATATTGTGCAAAATCTGTTACCTTCTGACCAGATTTAATACAAACATGTACAATAATTAACTGGAAAACAATAGAGTCTATTTTATGTTATGAAGTGCCATACTTAGTAATGCAAGAACATACAGGGCTGACATGGATATTGGACTGAATATACCAGTATAAATAGAGCAGAAAGCCATGCAAAAGTCAGGTTTCCATATCTATTCATCACGGTTTTGTTCCGTAATGCTCATTTCCCCCTCTTTACATTGGAAAGCCATCATCACATTTGGTAATAAAAAATAAATATGAAAATAAAAATAATGAATTATAATTAAAAAAAGTTGTAAAACGATAGCATCCAAAAAAAGGTACCGAAGCCAAAATATAGATAGCGTCTAAAAACCAAGTATGAAGCAGAAACTGGTGCTGTTAATGTATTTGATTCTTCAGCTAACCATATTTATATGGACTATTAATCGGGCATATTTACAATTAAATATGGTATCTTCATTGACAGGAGATTGTTCTGTGGTATTCTTATTATTGTGCTTAGTTGTGAGACTTTGTATAACCATTATTTAATACAATTTGATTAATCTTGCTTGTAATAGGTTGTTATTTTTGAAGAGATACCCAAATAATAATGTACTAAATTTTATTACCTTTTGACGAGCACCTGACAATTTTGGTTCTAAATCATATTCATATAACCATAGAACGTACACTAATTTATTGAATTGCACTGCAAAAAAAATTGTTAATTATGTAAAAAACAAACTAAAAGGTTACAGTTAACCTCCCACAGAGGGAAAATGTTAACGTATTGGCTCTCTCCCTTAAGGATTTGATTTATTGGTATAGTCAGCTTTCTCTTCTTTATCCGCTCCTGCTGTCTCTAATACAATTCAACATAGCCGTTTGTTATTGATCAACTACTATGAAGTTAAACTTGGTCAGCAATGATAGCATCCAATGCAGCCACTTTGGCGACCTTTGATTTCTCCATCCACACTTTCTGAAACGGCAGATCAAATTCATTTGCAATCTTTTGGTCTCAGGAAGCTCGGTAGATTCAGGTAACACAGGGTTTGAGTTTCTGTAGATGATGTTAACAGTGAACTGAATTAATCCTAGAAGGAAACCGAGGCCATTGGGTACCTGCAGTATTTTTAGAACAAAATCGGAAAAAGGGTAAAGAGTCCTTACAAAAAAATAAAATAAAAAAGTTAATTCTGAATAAAATAATTCTGTACATAAAAAAGAACAAATCACAAAATGGGAGAAACGTCCTTTCAAAAAAAAAAAACAAATCTATAAATGAAAATGGCAGCAGGAAATGAGAGAAACATACAGCTAAGAAGATATCCTTAGTGATTAAAGAGTATCCAGACCAGACAAGTGCGTTTAAGGTGTTGAATAGGGAAGGTAGAAATGGCATGTACAGAACGCTTCTGGTTTTGAAAGGGTCAACGAGTTGTTAACAAACTTATATTAAATTATTTTGGGTAAATGTTTATTGTACAATTTTTATAGTAATCTAAATTAAGAAAAAGTATAAGAGTGAAGACCTAACATAACAGGTAATGGGGAAGCTATATAAAGATGGAAAGAATCACACATAAAATGACAGCCACTAACTGTCTGGTACTGTGTGTGTGCAGCACAAAAATTATAACTGCAACCAAGACGACGAAGGCCATCATCATTGCTATGGTCAACCGCATTGTTTTAACCTGTAAGAATATATTAAAGAAATCTGTGTCAGAAAAATTTCAACTACATTTTTATGTTCATGCATGAAATATAATTAAGAATTAATGGTGCCCAGAAACAGTATCGCATCTAGTAGCCACCTTTGAAATCAAAATCTCATAGGTGGCATAACGAGCTACCTTCTTCTTATTAGAGGCAAATATCAGAAAAGAGACAAGACAAAATATCTCCAAAACAAAGCCTGCACCATTGATTGTGAGCAACAAAGTGCTGTGGGGTTTAACAAAAGGGGCTCCATAAAGTAGCCAAAGAGCACAAGTGAATACGGTACACACATATGGAAGCCCAGAGTACTCTTGGGTAGACTTGAGCTTGTATATCCCCCAGAAAGTTGCCCTGCATCTTTACAAACACAATAATAAATATATAAGCATTTACTTTGATCAATAATGACCGATCAAAATATATATGTCAGTAATGAATCTATATTTGCCCAGTTTCCAGTGTCATACAATTATAACAAGAATTGTTGTTATCCTAGTTGTTGACTCAAAGAAATCTGACGAACACAGCACTTACATAGGTGACAGGAAAAGTGCCAGTGAAGTTAAATTTCCTGCACCACAAGCCACCATAGAACATTAGTCATGATGAGTCATGTTTCACAATAGTTTGCACTCATTAAAATCCAACTAAACACAAAACTTGTAGTCACCCAAATAAATCGCAATCTACATACAAATGAGCATCAAATCCAACTAAAACACCAAAAAACTTTTACACCAAAATGAGCAACAAATCTAACAATTAAACAATAAAACCTGCACATATAAATGAATAACAAATCCAACCACTACACAATAAGACCTGCACATCCAATTCAAATGAATAACATATCCAACCACTACACAATAAAAGCTGCACATGCAAATGAACGACAGATCCAACAAATACAATATAAAACTTGCTCTTACAAATGAGAAAAACTACGTAACAAAACTTGTGCATGTTCCCATAAAAATAAAAAATAAAAAATGAGCACTATATACAACTAACTCAAAACAAAACCAACATCCAGCCACCCAAATATATATCAAACAACTCTTTGTGGTGGATGAAAAGGAGCATATTTGTTATGATACAATGCAATAAATAATGGAGTTCTGTTGGAACACATACAAGCTTTAATTAGAGTGGTGTAATCTGATTATTCTGAAAGCAAAACTTGTTTAAGAATCACCGCTTCTATTTCCAGACATTTTATGAAAATACCTGTACCCTGCATTGTTCTTATCTGTGACTTAAGTTATTTACAGTCTAATCATACCTGCTTCAAACTTATCAATTCAATCAATGTGTTTCTAGTACACTTCAATCTTAAGCATGTTGTCCCACTTAAGATCTACTACAAAAAAAAAATTCTAAAAATTCTATTCTCACCGACCACAGCCCCCATAGGTATTACAGTTAAAATATTATATTCTTGTTATGATACAATGCATTAAATATTGGAGTTCTGTTGGAACACATACAATGTTTAATTAGAGTGGTGTAAAATAAACTTTAAATACAAACTGAGTATTCTGAAACCAAAACTTGTTTAAAAATCACCGCTTCTATTTCCAGACGTTTATGAAAATTCTGGCACTCTACATTGCTCGTCTGTGACTAAGTTATTTACAGAGTCTAATCATGCCTGCTTCAATCTAATAAATTCAATCAATGTGTTTGTAACATACTTCACTCTTCAACATGTTCATCCCACTTAAGACCTACAACAACAAAAGTTGTACAAATTCTATTTTCACCGGCCACAGCCCCCATGGGTTCTACAGTTAAAATATCATATGCTTGTTTACAAAGAGCATACAGTGTATTAATTATCTCTGAGTTCAAAGGCCAAACATTATAAAGGATGAGGTTAGATTTGAGTCATAGTCTACTTCGATTATACCCTTCAAACTTTGACACTAAGCTAAAGGAGTTGGATTAACCATGCACCCAATACAAACAGAATGCTAAAAGACTTTACCATATATAGAAAGAGAGATAGAGATTATCCTAATCCCGTTTAAACCTTTAAATTGAAGTAAATCAAAATGTTCAGATCCAGTTGATTCAGATTAGTTTATTTTCTAAAGAAAATAGTCCAAGTAACATACCAATAATTCCCACCACAAGCTGCAGAGGAAATGCCATTGGGCCAAAGAAGAAAGTATCTTAAAATATATATATTTGAATCAACAGAAGCAGAAGCTGGTGAAGAAACTAAGATTTCCAGGTCCTTATATAGGCCTCCACCATGTAAATTTTGGAAATCTGATATCGTCTTACCCAGTGCAATAAAGCTTTAAACAATTAATATCTAAAATGCAAAGCACTAGTGAGCAAATTGGATGTAGCTTTACACATCACAATTATTGGAGACCAGCTACATACAATACCTGCAGTCAACTTGTGATATGGGTATGCTTCAGGCTCAGCCATGAACAGATGATCATCTCTCTGTGTCCTTTTCTGCAGCTGTGTTTAGCCAGTATCGCTATACCTACAGAAGTAATAGGACTATAGTGCAAACGATTCGTTGTCAAGACCTACAGATTCGCGACAGAATAGTGCAAAAGGAACTGTAATAGAAAATTACCTCTAAGTAAAATAAGGGTATATATTAGAGTAAAATTGTGGGATACAGATCATTCTAAATGATTGTAACAGAGATGCATTGGGAAACTTTAAAGTGTTAAATATTTATATTTATATGTATGCGCAAGGTTTTTATTTATTTATTTATTTTTTTCTCTTTTTTTTATTTTCTTTTTCTAAAGGTAAGAATTCAAGCTTGGGTACATTGATACTCAACTTAATAATTTTCGAAAAAAGTTGAATGTTTAGAAATTTTGATGATAGATAGATAAAGAGTAAAAGACTAAAACTTTATCTTATAATGTTGGTAAAAACATTTACATTAATATTAAAAATAAATTTTATATATTTATTTAAAGTTTATTTTGTAGAAATAAGATATATGAATAAAATTAAGTTATACTAATTTAAGATAAAGAATAGTATTATATGATAAAATGAAATAGACAAATAAATAAAAAATTAAAAAATAACACAAAAGTTATATTACAGAAATGAGAAACGTGTGTTTATATAAAAATACAATAAAAAATAAATAAAAACAAATTATTTCCAAGAAACATAGTTTAAGTTCAATATTTAATTTTTATTTATTTTAAAAATTTATATATTCAACCCTATTGTGATGTTTTGTTAGGTGGCTATTTCTATAAATGAGTTTACATGTTACAATGCTAAAGAAAGGTTCATAGAGTCTAAGTTAGAAAATAAGATATTATCAATATGAAATCAATTCAATGAACAAAATTACTTCAGAGAAGACACCTTCTATTTTAAAATATATACAAGCACATGATGGTGCAGTGTTTTATATATAACTAATTAATAAATAAAAAATTCTTTGAATTATGAAGATTTTTCTATTTTAAAATATATACAAGCACATGATGGTGCAGTGTTTTATATATAACTAATTAATAAATAAAAAATTCTTTGAATTATGAACATTTAAATATTCTTCATAATTTAATCAGTATATAGAATAAAAAAATAGATAATTATATTAGAAATATGTTAAAACACCATAAACAATATTTAATGAGATATATTTAATATGTAAAATAATTTTGAGATAAAAATTATATTAGTTATTTATATTATAATTTGGCATAAATTTTTATACAAACAATTAATAAAAATATTCATTGAAACATGTAAATTTGATTAACTTTCATAATTTACTTAGTCTATATGTTAAGGAAATAGATACATATATTAAAAATAGATTAAGACACTGTAAGTTAATTTTGATATGATATATTTAATATGTAAAAATACATTTGAAATAAAAATTATATTAAATAATTTTATTATAAATTCATACTTTATTCGACATATCTTTAAAATCTTCTACAAATATAAATTAAAATTTAATATTTTAATTTACTTTATTTTATTTTATACTATTAATATTTTACATTCCTTTGTTTTTCCAAATAATTAATTCTTTAAAAGACAAACAGCTTTACCACCAACCACCTATTACCTTAGCACCAACTAGCTATTACTTAATTGTGTATGAATTTTATTCCAAATAACATTTTTACTGTCATTATCTCACACTCAATTACAGGTCGATTCCAGATCATTAACAATGATTTTGACGAAAAAATGGATTTGCCAGTTCAATTAACTTTGTTATGTAGACAAGCTAATAAATTGCACGTTAACTACGTAAATTCATTCACACACCCTGCCAAAAAAATCAACAGTGGACAGTTTTCCAAGGCTAGCTCCATAATTTATAGCCAATATGGGGTTATTAAGTAACCTCCATTCTTACGAAAAAGGCCAAAATGTAGCCAACATGGCTAACTTTCTTATGAGGTCCTCTGTCTTAGCGGTAGTTGAGAATTCATTTCCTTTTTCATTCTTTATTTTGTCGTTAATTGCGTGTACTTTGTCTTGTCTCATTCTTTACTTTTGTTTGAGGCTGTCACTCAACGGATGATATCTATTGTTACACAAATTGTTGCCCATTTTAGTTTCAAAACATGCTTTAAAACCTTACATTTGATAACGTGACGTCACCTTGTTGTGCTATAGCCATACATCTCTTTCCTTGCAGTGTGGATTCCGTTTTCTCAAAGTCAATAAAATTTTCCATTGTGAAACATATTTTTTTTCATGGCAATGATAATTGGCTACCAAATGGGCAAGTGTAATTGTAGTTTATTGCGGTTGACTACGTATTAAAATGTTGATTAAGGAGCTATTCATTATACGGATACGTGTTTTTCAATGGCAGTTCGGGTGGACTGTAATGATTTTCTTACTCAGGGAATAGTCGATTAAATAATAGATATATGTTGTGTTTGGAGTTTTTATTTTCTGATCATTTATCACTTATAATTTCAAAAACAAAATCCAAAAATATAATTAACTTAATATGGGACACATTGAGATAAAAATTAGAAGATGGCTGTGAGTGGGGGTTTCAGGAGTCTTTTGCTGGCGAAAGCATCCACTGCTAGGCGATCTTTTCCTAGAGGGAGTTCGCAGGAGAAGGTGCAGGAGACGTTTTATGTGGGCGAGCGGGCTAAGATCAACAAAGTCAACAGCTGACTTCCACGCAGTAAGGATAGCCCTGTGTTGGTTATCCCTTCAGAGACTGTAAAGGAAGATGTGGATTACTTGGCTTCACATGCCTTAATCTGCAAATTTCTTGGAATTCCTATATCCTTGTCAGCCCTAGAAGCCTAGATTCGCCGTTCATGGCAGGTTGAAGGAGATTTTGACATCATGATGGCTGGTAATATCTATTTTATGGTAAATTTCTCGTGCATATCTAATAGGAATCAGATTTTTGAAGGAGGTCCTTATTTTTATGATCGTATTGGTCTTTTCATCAAACCCTGGCATGTGGGGTTTAACTCTGCTGAGGATCTTCCATCACGAGTTTCAGTGTGGGTCTGCCTACCGAGACGACCTTTGAAGTTATGGCGTGAGGATATCCTACGTCAGATTGCTACAATGATTGGAACACCAATTGCAATTTCTCATCAATCTCTGGACAAGAAGGTTATTTCTTATGCCCGTATCTGTGTTGATATTGATATTAACAATCCTTTGCCAGATTCTATGGAAATTTCTCTGGGCCCCTCATCTTGGATCCAACAAATAGACTACGAGTCCATCCCTTTTCGGTGCTGAATCTGCCATGTGTATGGACATCTACAGTGCCAATGCCCCCATGCATCCAAAGGTTTCAGTTCACCTGAGGGATCATTTGGGCCATGGATAGCCAATGCAAGTATGAGGAATGGACAACCTGATCTTTCTGGTAATGGGAACTGTCAACCTGATAGTGTTGCAAAAGGTAAAACCCATTTGAATACTTCCACTTTGGGGCAAGGCCCATCTGGCTCTAATGGACTTGACAGAGATGGTTTTATCCCAGTTCGACGCTGGGCTAGGGGACAAGGTCAGAAGTGATCACATTTGGACCGGCAAGGGGATGCAGGGTTCAATCATTTCGAGGCTCTAGATAATATAGTCATAGAAGAAGGCACTCCAATAGTGGAGCAATATGGGGCTCTGGATTTGGAGGGGAGGAGCTATATCACTAATGGCTCCCAGGATACTATCATTTAGCAGATTCTGGAGGCTGCCCTCGAACCAGAGTCTAAAGCCATTGTGATTTCTCCTACTTCACAGGAAAAGGATAGAATTTGGGTAGATTTGGTTAAAGACGTGGGTGCTCCCAACAAAGAGAAGGGATCTTCTCCTGCTCTGGGATTAATGCAGTAACCTTTTAATAAGGTCTCTTTTTCCACTCCTTCCAGAGCAGGACGCAAGAAGGATCAAGACAGAATTAAACTTATAAGGGATTTACTGGTTGAGTCGGGGGTTGTTAAGACCTTGGATGAACACTTTCCTCACTCCACTCAATGATTATTTTGTCATGGAATGTGAGGGGGTTGAATAGCATCCCCAGACAAAAGGCTATTCATAAGCTAGTGACTGATCATTCTCTTGATATTCTTTGTATTCAAGAGACCAAGCTCTCCGTGGACTCCCTATTCACTTGCTATCCTAATGTTTGGTTTCTCAGCCATTGCCAGTGTGTTGGTGCCCTGGGGAGCTCTGGTGGTCTTGCTATGTGCTGGGATCCTTGGAAAGTTTTGCCACTCCATTGGTTGTCCTGTATCTCAGCCCTCTCAATGGTTGCTTCCTCCTTTGAGACTGGTGAGCTGACTTTAATCACCAATGTGTATGCACCTATTGATCTCCTGAGTTAGCTCAAGCTATGGGAACATATCCGGTACGTTAGAAGCTGCCATCCTTTTTTGCCTTGGATTGTGGTTGGGGATTTCAACTCTATTCTTAGTCTGGAGGAGAAGAGGGGTGGTCTAGCTCGGCTGGGGCCTTCTTCTAAGCTTCTTCGACAAAATATTGACCTGTTACATCTTTTTGATGTTAAACCCCTCAACGGACTCTTTACATGGAATAATAGAAGGATGGGGAACGCGGCCATCTCAGAACATCTAGATAGGTTCCTTGTCTCTTATTTTTGGCAATCTAGATCCATCTCTCTTTCTTCTAAAATTCTTGACTAGCATGGGTCCGACCATTGGCCTATTAAGCTCTCTACTATTCATATTGTTGTTCCCAAGAAGCCCCCTTTCAAATTTTAGTTGATGTGGCTTCGTGACTTCTCCCTCCATGACTTAATGGCACACTGGTGGAGGCAAGGAGGCCCGGCTTATGGTACTACTATGTTTTCTTTCTCCAAGAAGCTTTAGTATGTTAAAAGGAAATTGAAGCATTGGAATAGCAACTATTTTGGTAATCTCCACATTATGAGAAGAGGGCTCAAGACAGGCTGGATGTTATTACCAGGTAGATTTGAGACCTTGGCTTATCTGAAGCTCTTCAATCAGCTGAGTCTCAAGCTTCTACAGATTTAGCTGAGTGGGATCTTCGAGAAGAAATCTATTGGAAACAGAAGGCACGTATAGACTGGCTCTAGGAAGGGGACAAGAACACTACCTTTTTCCATAACTCTATGCAGGGTCACTGTAATAAGAGCTTCATCTCCTCTCTAGTTACTTCGGATGGAACGCGTCTAACTTCCTCCCAAGATATATCCAGGGAAGCTATTCGGTTTTACTCGGATCTCTTCTCAAATGATATTCCTCTTGATGAGCTTGCAGAAGATACTATTATATCTTGTGTCCCCTCTATTGTGACATCACAAATGAATGACTCCCTTATGCGGCCAATTGGCAGATCTGAATTGGAGGGGGTGGTCTTTGGCATGAATAAAGGCAAAGCTCTGGGACTAGACAAATTCCCTGTGGAATTCTTCTAGGAATTCTGGGATGTTATTGATCAAGATCTTTTGGATGTGGTTCAAGAGTCTTACTCCAACAAAGAAATACTCTGAGCTTTGAATGCTACCCTTTTAGTGCTTATTTAGAAGAAAGAATAGGCTAATCAGATGGAATTTTTTAGGCCCATTGCTCTCTACAACGTGGTCTATAAAATCATTACTAAGCTCATTGCAGAGAGGCTTAAAGTTTGCCTACCTAGGGTTATCTCCGAGGAACAAGGGGGTTTCATGGTAGGCAAGTAAATTTTGGATGGAGTGGTTATTGCATCAGAAGCTATTCATTCTATGAGCACTTCCCAGGAATGAGCAATGTTCACTAAGCTTGATATGGCTAAGGTGTATGACATATTTAATTGGGGCTTCTTGCATAAAGTTCTTCTAGCTTTTGGCTTCAATCAGGACTGGGTTCGTTGGGTTCTCAGTTGTCTTATGACTCCTTTCTCAGTCCTTATTAATGGTGCTCCCTCAAAGCTTTTTGGCACTTCTAGAGGACTTCGTCAAGGAGACCCGCTCTCTCCATATTTGTTTATCATTCTGGTATGAGGGACTTAGGTGACTTATCAAGGTTCGGGTTTCTCAGCATATGCTTCAGGGATGGCGATGAGGGAACAGATTACCCACTTTGTCCCACCTCCAATTCATTGATGACACTTCCCTTGTTGCGAGGGCTCAAATTCATGAGGCTAAAGCTTTTCAGCTCACCCTGGACACTTATTTGGCTGCTTCTGGGCAAAAAATCAATGATCACAAGTCCTCTATTATGTTCTTCAACACCCTTGAGTCTATCCAATGGAGGATTATTTCTATCATGAGGTTTCAAATACAATATCTCCCCCTCACCTACTTAGGGGTTCCTATTATGGTGGGAAGATAGCCTAGGCTCTTTTGGTAGAATATATTGGACAAACTTAGACAAAAAGTTAACCACTAGACTCATAAATGGCTTTCTTTTACTAGCAGGGTGACACTTCTGCAATCGGTGATTCAAGCCCTTCCCATTTATCATAGTATAGTTCAGGCTGCCTCGAGGTATTTCCTTAAGGAATTTGACGCTCTTTCTCACCAATTTCTTTGGAGCAGCAACCTGCAAAATACCAAATGGAGTCTTCTTAATTGGGATACAGTTTGTTGGCCAAAAAAGGGAGGCATTGGGCTACACTCTACTATTCTATGCAGTCAAGCTCTTGTTGCCAAACTCTATTGGCCATGGTGCTCTAGTCAAGCTCACCTTTGGGCCTGTGTTTTGTGTTTTAAGTACTATTCGGGTGTTGATCTGGTGGATATCTCAAGACTTCCTCTTGAGGGAAGAGGATCGATTGTGTGGATTACCCTCAAGCGCATAGCTTAACTGGTGAAACATGGCCTCTTTTGGATCTGCAATAGGGGATTGGTTTCCCTCTTTTGGAGTGACTCCTGGGATGGGTTTGCCCCTCTCTTATCCTCTCATCCACATTTGTAGGTGCTTTGTGACTCTCTTCTTTCCGCTGGGTGGAATACAGTGGCTCATTATAAGGAGGCCTTTAGGCTGGGCATAGTGGTGGGGTTTTGATGGAAGAACACTTTGGACTGGCTCCCAGGTGGCCCTTTGGAGGATCAGCTTGAGTTATCCCAGATTCTAGCCTCTAGAGAATGCAGTTCCTTGTAGGAGCGTGATGTTTTGGGATGGGGAGGAGACCCCTTTGGAAAGTATCTTGTATCTTCTAGGTACCTTGCACTAACAAAGCAACTATCTGGCGAGGTGGAGATCTCTTGGGGGAAGAAGGTTTGGAATAGGTTTTCTTGGCCTAAGTGTAATTTTTTTCTCTGGGTTCTGCTTTACAATAGGTGTCTTACTTGGGATAACTCTACAAATAAGGCTTCCAAGGACCATCCATGTGTGTGTTATGCCGCAGTAGTGAAGAAACTATCTCCCACCTTTTCTTTCAGTGCCCTTTTACCAAACAGATTTGACACCTATGGTGGGATGTGTTGGGCTGCCCTTGCTAGCACGTATCTTCTCTATCAAAATTTTGGGATCGCTTGGCCTACTCTCCTTCTAAGGCTTCATTTCTTCTGGTTGCTTGGTGCATTGGCCCGTCCTTTATCTTGTGGCATATATGCCTTGAGAGGAATAGGTGGATTTTTCAGGATGTGTATTTGGATCTCAGGATCTTGTGGGGGAGAATTACAAAGTCTCTTCATGAAACCCTCCACGCTAAATTTGATGTGGCTGTGGGCTTGGAACCGGCCGATGCTAAGATTTATTCGCGCTTTGCCTTTGTGCTCCCCAGGGATATCCCCTTTGCCCCTCACACTTCAGTGCAAGACTATCGGTAGCTTTTGAACCCTGTCAATCAGATAGGAAGGTGGTCTCCCCCTGCGACAGGCACTCTCAAAATCAATACAAATGGATCATCTCGGGGAAATCCAGGACCAGCTGGTGTTGGTAGGGTAGGGCGTGACAGTTCTGGTAAGATGTAGTTTTTCTTTTCAATTCACAAGGGCTATCATACTAATAACCTCATGGAATCTCTTGTGATCTTGGTCGCCATACAATAGTGTTGTCATCTAGGCTGGCACAAAATTATTTGGGAGTCTGATTCGTAGGTTGTTGTAAATTTGTTGAATAAATGAGACTTTGAAATGGTAGACTAGCATTTGGCTGGGGTGGTGCAACAGGTGCTTCAACTTTGTACTTCTTTGGATTCTATGTCCTTTATGTATATTCCCTGTGAGTGGAACGAGGTGGCTGACTACTTGGCCAAATGGGCCTCTGAGCATGGGCCACCTTGGAACATCTTGGATCATATGATGCTGCCCTTGGATTTATCCCAGAAGCTGGCTCAACTTGTTGACCAAGATAAAGCTTTGTAATTCTCTTGTTTTTTTTTCTCCGTCTTTAATAATATTTTTACCCCTCTTTTAGTTAAAAAAAATATGGGACACATTATATTTTCAAAAAAAAAGTCTAAGAAAATAATAAATTTAATATGCTACACATTTATAAATGTAAATTGATAGTTTTATATTAAATATATTTTAATATTAAATATTAAATAGTATGAATGTCTTTTTTCCTAGGTAAAAGAAAGGTTTTATATACATTTGAATTTTATAATTAATAAAAAAATGTAAAATATTATATTTATATTTTGTTGAAAAAAATTAATAGATTTAAAAAGATAATTTATATTTATAAAAATAAATAACAATTTTAAAGGGATAGTCTAACATTTAAAAATAAATAAAAAATTTATTTAGCAAAAAATCTATAATTAATTTTTTAATATTCCAAAATTGGACATAAAAAGTTATTAATAGATAAATTTATTAACATTATTCTTGTTAAATTTACCTAATTTTCACTTATATATTTTATGAAAGCTTAATAAAATAAATCTTTGTTATTTATATATATATATATATATATATATATATATATATTAAAAAAATAAGATTTTAGAAAAAAAATTCTCATATTATTTATAATGGAATGTGATTAAATTAAAAAATATTAAAATAATTTATAGTTTGAGTATTCTATAAATAAATAAGAATTAAAGTGTCCTCCAAGCATGTTGGTTAGTTGTGGTCGGGGCTTTTTGATGTTCGACTTTCTTTGCTATGATTTTTTTATGATGGTTATGTACTCAAAATTGTCATTTAAAATTTAATGTAATTTATACTAAAATGAAGAAAAATGAAAAAAAATTATATTTTTATTTTTATTTTTTATAATTTTTTATGATTTACTTCAAATTTCACCTTTCATCTAATAAAATCTTCTAAAACAATTATAATATTTTATAATTTAAAATGTAAATGTAATCATACAACAATCAAAGTTATGAATAAAAAATTAAAAAAAAAAAAATAGTAATTATTTTATATATATATATATATATATATATATATTCCATTGATTTATATACAATTAGTAGTATGAATATTTTTAATATATTTATTTTAAAAAAAAAGATAATAGAAATCAATTTCATGTTATATAAATTTTAATGATTAATTTTTATTTTATTTAAAAAAAATTAATTAAATATTAAAATATGACATCAATTTAAATGTATTAATATATTAAACTTAAAAAAATATTTTAAAAAAAGACATATTAAGTTCTATTTTATGGTCAAGATATTATAATTTTAAATTTCTAGATTAAATCAATTTTTTCATAAATGATGATCAAATATATGTCAAATTTAAGATTAAAATTACCCACTGATGATTAAATGGATATCAAATTTAGTGTCGTGATTAATTATTTATACATAAAAATTATAACACGCTACTATTTGCTTTCACTATTATTGTAGACTACCTATCAACATAATTAAATAATATCTTATTTATCTAATTTATGAATGCTTATAAACATAATTAAAGATCAGAGCTAACAATTACTTTCTAACTTGTCATAAATGAGAATTTTGAACATGTATATTTACGTGTTCATGAAATATTGTTCACAGTAAACACACCAATGGTATTGTTCAACAAAATTGTCAAAAATGGTGTCAAAGGAACGCCTTTCCTTCATGCAAGCCAGTCCAAATTTTTGGATATAGTAATTGATGAATGAACAAAAGTTTATTTGAAAAGTTATATATATATATATATATATATATATATATATATATATATATATATATTCAGTCAAAAATGGTGTCAAAGGAATGCCTTTCCTTCATGCAAGCCAGTCCAAATTTTTGGATATACTAATTGATGAATGAACAAAAGTTTATTTGAAAAGTTATATATATATATATATATATATATATATATATATATATATATATATATATATATATATATATATATATATATAGAGAGAGAGAGAGAGAGAGAGAGAGAGAGAGAACTAGCCTCAACATTTTTTTTTGTTAAACTTTTCAAATAAAATTTTGTGAATTCGTCAATTACTGTATATATATATATAGTAATCGATGAATGCACAAAAGTTTATTTGAAAATTTTAACAAAAAATAATGTTGAGGCCAGTATCTCTCTCTCTCTCTCTCTCTCTCTCTATATATATATATATATATATATATATATATATATATATATATATATATATATATATATATATATATATATATATATATATATATATATAGAGAGAGAGAGAGAGAGAGAGAGAGTATACTGGCCTCAGCACTATTTTTTTGTCAAACTTTTAAAATAATCTTTTGTGCATTCGTCAATATATATATATATATATATATATATATATATATATATATATATATATATATATAAAGAGAGAGAGAGAGAGAGAGAGAGAGAGAGAGAGAGAGAGATACTAGCGTAAACATTATTTTTTTGTTAAACTTTTCAAATAAGCTTTTATGCATTCGTCAATTACCATATCAAAAAACATGCATTGATGTGTGTGTGTGTGTGTGTGTGTGTGTGTGTGTGTGTGTGTGTGTGTGTGCGTGTGCATGTGCGTGTGCATGTGTTGGTGGTTAGAAACAAATAATAGAGTTTTAATAGTTTAATAATGTGACAATTTTTATTTTTATTTCTTGATTGAAGGTTAAAGGCCTCATCAAAGTGAAAAATGTCTAGGCATCACCTTTTTAGCCATTCTATGACCATTGCAAGCTTATTATCATTGTTGGCACCACTTTAACAGATGGTCATGCATATTGCATAAATTGTCAGCATAGTTGAATATATTCATATCAACATTCATTACAATGTGTTGTGCAAATAGATTTGACTTTGAATGGATCCCTTTTGAATAAAATGATGTCATATCTCATCAAAGTCTATTTTGATCAATACAGACAAGATATATCAACTATTACATTTTTGCTACAATGCTTTCAACAACATGTTCACTTGCCGCAAATAATGTGATCAGATCTATCATCAAGTATTTCTTATTTTCCATGTTTCTATTTTTATTTGTTTGGATTTATTTCTGAAAACAGAAAAAAGAAAAAAAAGAAAAAAAAAAGCAGCGTAGCAAATAAAACAAAGTAACATGTTTATTGCTTGCATTGATTACAATCTAGTTTTTTTTAAAGAATCTAGTTATTGCTATGATTCTTTTTTCTACCTAGTGATTTTAATAGAGACTGATAGTCTCCTTTCTTTTGATTTATTTACAAGGCACCAAACATATGACTATATGTAATATCATACATTTGGATTGAAAAGTGTTGAATATTTGTTTAAGTGCATAATCTAAGCAAGGATGTTTACAATTCTAAGAATGACAGGAACAACAAATTTGGAGATATTCTATTTAGTGCAAGAAAGCTCTTCTTATATGTTAAAAAATTCCATATCTATATATTTTTTCTCTTGTTTAGATAAGTTTTTCAACATTTTACCCAATGGATTGGACAATAAAGTCTAATGTTAGTTGGACCCATCTTACTCTTGCTTATTATTTTGTGAATGCACAACAAAGTTTTTGTATAGTATTATCATCTCCTAGATTTAATCTGCATATGTGATGTATCATAAGATGGTTGAAAAAATAGCATTTTTTGACTTATGTCATGACACAATTTGTTCATCTTTGTATATTTTTGTTTTGATCAGTTAGAATGCATCAAATTGAGCCTGGATAATGAACCAAATATTTATTAAGAACAAGATTAATATAGGCCAAGATATGAAATAATAACCAAAATTAATTTGTATTAATTGAAATCAAATAATTACAAATCATTCATCAATAAATATCAACTTGGAATTAGATTTGACGTGCAAAAATTTGGAAAAAAAACTAAAATCTAAAACAAATTATATTTTTCGTAGGTGTTATTTTAGTAAGTTTCGCATGCAAGCACTTGTAGCTCTAAAAATCTCTCTAAATAATCTAAACACTAAAAATAGCATATAGGAGGAATTTCAACTAAAGTTCACATCTGATTGTAAAAATACGCAATTTTCAAAAATAAAAAAATTCATAAAAATCATTAGATTTTAATTTTGGACCATCAGATACTCTCGTTTGGCCTATAAAAAATTTTGAAAATTAATTTTAAGTAGAAATTTTGGCTTAAGAAAACAATTTTTTTCCAGATGATCTTTTTGGCACATAAAAGAGCTCAAACAGAGTTATGGATCAAAATTGATGGCCTCCAGAAGTTTGTCCTAATTTTTTCCATATCACTTGATATAATGTGTTGTCCTTATTCACTTTTGTTTTGGAGCTAGAGGATGATTTGTTAGAATGGTAATGACTAGTATATTTTATTCTTTTATATTTTACTATGTATGAATGACCTCTCATAATAGTTATGGATCTAAATTTGGATGGTAATGATAGACATGTAAATGGTTCCTATAGAATGAAGTAAATTTTTGATATCATAATTCTAATACTCTTGGTGTGAACTGTATATTTAATATTAGTTATTTTATTTCAGTTATGATTTTGATCATGGATATTTTTTGGGTGTTAAGAAATCAAGATAGATTTCTTTTTAGTTTATTTTAATGTTTCATTCTTATTCCCACATACTCCTTGTATAGCTATAGATGTGGGCATGATAATTTTTTATTGTCTAAAGAAAAATATTTTGATTGAGCTAAGACAATCATTGGATATATATAAGTGTGATATGATTCTTTTTATTCCATTTATTTTTGAGGTGAAGCTAACTTATTTATAGTGACAATGTATTTTGTCTTGGCTACGAATTTTGTCATCTAACTCAATTATATGAATATTATTTTAGCATTGTAGTTCTATTCGTCAAAACTATCTAGAAAAAAAAATGTTATGATAGTTAACTCTCATTTCTTTATGATTTAAATTATTTTTATAAACTGAATGCTTTGGTTCTAATTTTTTTTATAGGTTTGAAATAGATTTTTAATTTTATTAAGATGCTTTGTCACTATTTGACTAAATTTATGACATTATTTAAATGTTTTTACATTTTATAGATGGACTAAGAACTTGTCATTCATATGAAAATGTTTTTTTTTCATTCTATAAATGTTATGTGTTTGGATCTACCATTGTATTTACCATATTCTATGTAATCATTTAAGGCAAGTGAAGTGGAAACACTAATTCTAGTTTGGTGGTTATGATTTATTTATCTATGTTTAATTTCTTTTACTGGTTTATATTTTTCAAAACTAGTGACTTCAAGGAAGGTCCTTTTGTTGACATATGGTTACATAAAATCATTATAGGCATGCTTAAAATATGGAAAATCCATGGACAAATAAGATTATACTATGATTTTTGAAATCAGTCATATCTTTGTCTTCAGATCATCCCTGACATAGTTATTATTTTATTACTATATTTATGAAGGAACTTTGGTATTTACATTTATTTTCAAAAGGTTATGTTACATGTTCAACATATAAATACATGTTTGTGGGACTTATTTTATCCAATTTTAATAGTAATTATCTTGTTGAACATTAAATTTATAGTTTAAGAGGATGTGAGACAAATTATTCTAATCTGATTGTGATCATGCATAGATGCTAAGGTGTCTTCAATTGTCTATTTGATTAATAATTGCTTTCAATAAAAATATAACTCTATGTAGATATTCGAAAAATTGAATTGTGTGATCATGATATAATAAACTTTAATATTCACATTATTATTATGCTTAAGATAGTATTGGCATTATTCTTATAATTGGAATGGTTTCACAATTAAAAGAAGTAAGTTAATTATATGTTTCAATGCAGTAGATAATATTGAAGGTTATGATTGAGATTCATTGTTGGATGAGGACATGGATTAATTTGAATTAAAAAATTTTGTACTTTGGATATCTATATCTATAATTAATTATATTGATTCCGAAATCAAAAAAGAAAAAATATGCTTTCTAGTTTGGACTATGAAATTCTTGCATATACTTGTAACATGAATGACTTTAAGATAATGATATGAATAAAAGATATTTAAACAAAATAAAACTACTTGAAATCATTTTAAATAGGATTCATTCAATTTTTTTGTTAAATTTAAAATACATTAAAGTGTAGTAATATTGAGTGATCGAATAGTGAAATGAATTAATGTGTTTAATTAAAGAATTTATTTTATGTATATGAAATAACTATGCCTTCATGGAAGAAATTTAACTAAAGTTCTAGCTATAGAAACATATAGTTAAAAGATTCTGATGAAAACCAGAGTATGGTTTCAATGTGAATTCCTGCCAGACATTAACACAAACACTTTATTATCGAAACACATAAACACTATACGAAAACTTGTAGGTAAGTGTAAAAATGATCAGTACTTATAAGAAAAAAGAAAGAACTTACTAAGAAAATACAATATCTAAACACATCATAATCATGAAAAACATACTAGAAAAGTGTTGATTGGATCAATCATAGCATTAATAATAATTTAAACATGAAAATGAAATGAAATCAAACATAGAAAAGAGGATTTTGAATAAATGTATCTTATGTTTTCTAAAAAGATTTAAAACTATTACAATTATCAATATAGGTCATCGTTCCATAATATAATGCAGAGAGCTTGGAAGATCACATTCAACATTTTTGCTCATCCTTAAGAATACAATATAGTTCTTCTATAATAGACAAGGACTGGGACATACCTCCAAAAATTATAAGGATCCCATCTGAGGCCATGACAGATACTCATTGAAATCACAACTATATTTTTTTTAAATTTAAAAAATCCACATAAAATTTATGGAAATAATCTTGAAACATGTGAAGGTGGCAGTATTGGCTCCAAGCTATCTCGACTTAGCATTTTTCAATTCTAGTGAGGCTGATAATAGATCAAACTCATTATCTAACTTGGTCAGGTTCATTGGAGGCTCTCTAAAAATCACCTCTACTTGGGTTGCCAATCTTTGGGAAACCTAAAAAAGTACATCCATCAAGCCTTAGACTCCTGAACCATAGTTAATACTTGCAATGAATTAGGGTGACAAATTTAACACCATTCGAGATCATTCTTAATTTTCTCTAGTCATTTTATATCATAACCTAGTTAAACTGATGCAAGTCAACTATAAATTTTCCGTGTTTTAGTAGACTTGCATCCATATGGAACATAACAAATATATTGATCTCCCTAAAGTATGCTAATATTTATTTATTACCCTCTTTCAATAATTTTATGGCAGTGTGAGACAATACTATCCCCTCTTCCATCCTTATTTTAATGTTTCCAACATAGGTTTGATATAGTTCCAAACATGAGGTGGGCATCAACTTCGTCTTTGGGAACATCCCCTTATTGATAATTACCTACAGCTTATGGGATTTCCCACCAATATTTATTATTCTTTCCACGTAAGCTTATGTCATCTATATAATTGAATTAGTCTCAGCTCAAGTCTCCATTACATTCCTCATGATTGAAAAAATAACTAACAGGATGTCTTTCACCTAGATAATTAATACAACTAGGAATGTTCTTGTCACTTGAACCTCAAGAGTATAGACTTGGCTCTACATGTCCTCGAGTAGTTTCTTAGACATATCTTGCATAGTTTATATGAAAAATAGTAGGACCTCAACTATCTTATCTTCCCTAATGGTAGTCCTCACCTTAGTAAGAGAAAATAAATCTTGATGGTTCTACCATATCATCAAGTTCCCTTCTTGCTCAAACCTTTGAGTCAATATAATCTTCATGGTCCTGAATGATCTATCAAAATTCCATGGCAAATTTGGGTCACACCAAACACCTATATGTGAAGAATTTGAACTTGGAATCATCCTTTCATATGTTGGGTTTGTATGGGATGTAGATGAAATATTGGTCACATGTAAAGAACCAAGTCGAGGAGAGACAGAAGAAGTGGAAATAGTGAAAGAGGAAAGGAGTGGATGTGGAGGCATTATAGGGCCAAAGTGATGGAGAATAAAAGGAGAATCCCATGGGAAGAATTGAGCCCAAAATTATAGCTAAGTCAGGTTTACATGAGGTGGGATTGGTCCTATAAATAGATCTTGAAATAATAGAAAAAAGATGGGCTAATTGAAGGTGTTACCAATAGGGCTTTGGGTTATGAAGAGATGGGCTCGAGAAGCCAATCATCAGGATCTTGCTATTAGAGATGGAGTCATCGAATGATGGGTGGCATTTTTCTTTTTCTTTGGTCTCTTCTTTGTATTAACTATGGATGCTAGGATGAATAGTTTGGAAGTGACATTCAGAACAATAGGAGATAGTGGTTGATGACTTATAACCATAGAAGTAATTGTTGGGCTAACTGAAGTGAAACTGGGAGCATCTCTATTAAAGGTGGTGGAATCTCATAGGCCTTAACTATATCTTATGTTGAGGGCATTCCAAGAAAAGGTAATAGGAAGAATCCAATGTATGATATGGTTCGAGTGGGAGGGAAATTAGGATTCCAAACATTCAAAAGATTTGAGGCCAAGGTAATTTGGGCAAAAGATCAAGCAAAAAGACGAGGAATTATCACAAGTGCAGTAGAAGTAGTGGGCACACGAAAAGAAAATCAAAATACACCAAGAATAATAGGAAAAAATAAAATATAAGGAGATGGAGGGGTGAGTGTCTGACCCTAAATAGGTTCCTATTGAGTGTCATTTTTGGGGATCAAATTTGAAGTAAACCCGATGTCAAATCTAAAATGTTACAATGTTATTGGCTGAGTAAAATACACTTGTATTTCTTATCACCATGTACTTCAAGCTCATGGTTATCAAGGCTTGGGGGAATGCACTACTAGATAAGGTAGATTAAAAGTTTTATAAATATGTAAGGAAGGAGGAAACAGAGGAAGACCTTGATAAACCAAGGCTATTCATGGAAGCATGGCTCAAAAAATTGGGGTTATCGCTCGAGGCGAGACTAGAGGATCAATCTGAGGAGATGAAGAGACAACTTTTAGACAAGAAGATGGTGTGGATTCCTTTAGGATATTTTATGTGAGCACTATAGTGGCATTAGTAGGAGTCATAGATAGATCTTGAGGAATTGGAACTACTGATGGACCCTTCACTTGAGTTATGAAGACAACAAATGAAAAGAAAACTTGAGAAATTGGGGCTACTATTGAAAGTAGATCTTGAAAAACAACTTGAGGAATAGAAGGTAAGGGAAATATCTTTAATATTATCTAAAAAATAATATGAGAAGTTGCAATCAGTGCCTCTCTAGGCTGATCATGAGATGGAATGGTTATTGAGGGACTTACATAACCCTTTTTCTCTTTATTCTTCCTCTTGGCCCATATTTGCAATTATATTCCTTCATCATTGTCAACATTTAGGTGAAATTCATCATTATCCTTGACCTAATGGTAGTAGTTAATCTTGAGATGACATACGTACTATGATAAGGGAGCCTAGATCACTCATTTAGGTTCTTATTGATAAATCTTGCTTATTGATAGAGAGGATTCTTGACTTACCACCATATTTTATTTTGAGGTAAAGTTCATGTATATGTGATCATATATCATGATGGGGAATTGAGGGTATGCCCTTTACTAATGAGATACATAGTGTCCAAGGATACCATTAACCAATTGATAGATGATCTATTGATCTACTACATGGTCAGGCACATAGTATGGAAAATGTATGGGTTTATGCAACAAGACCATGAATTAGATCACTATCTAGTTTCTATATATCTAGTAGTCCTCAATGGATACGATAGACTCTCATATTGTTTTTAAAAAAAGGATCACAAGAGTTTCATTGAATGCCTGGTACACCACTAGGTAGAAATGCTCATAGATATCCTAAACATATTAGTCGAAATGGTAACTATAGGGCTTAAAGAACACAACATGAATAGTTTGGACACTAGGAATCTAGCTAAGAAAGACTAAAGAGTTGAATGAGAGTGTTCCATTGATGGCACCAATCATATAGCCCATCATGTAGAAATTAACCTCATTTTGGGTATCTGTAATGTCTTCGACCAATTTGAAGTTGATATATCCTCTAGCATCTAGAATTTCATATCAAGTCAAAATAATGTATAGTAGGCGAACCCATAGCTAATTGACATGCTTACAATCTTGTTGGGTTTTATTCTTTGTTTCTAGCTCCAGTGATAAAGTTTCTCCCAAAAAGTTAGCACATTGGTCTTATCATGTGAGAGTCAAGTCTTGTGCGCTCATCCAAAGCATGTAGTGAAAGATCCATTCCCAAAAATTTTGTAGCACAGTAGTGAAGGCATGTTCATCTTTTGTTATGCAACTATAAGGAATTATTTATTAACACAAATATATTACTAGTAACCTTCTTGTCTTGGATGTAACTATCACTAATATAAAGATCACCATTATTGTCTAGCAGTTGACTTATAAAATAAAAAGTTACAACAAGAAAAATAAATAAACCAGGTCCTTGTGCAACACTTAGTGTATTTCATCATTCATAACATAATTTGGCAAAAATTGATATTTCCCATTATATGTTTAGTGCATTACAAGACAAGGCTCAATTATCTATTTTTTTGAAGACCGTCCCTATAAATGATTACAATAGAAGTATTTATACATATATCTCCCTGATGCATTACCTATCATTAATGTCATTAATATATGTCACATAGACTCAAAAAAAGCTAAGAGTCATGGCACATTACATTAAGTTCTTCCTAAGGACCTAGGGCCCTGTGCCACTAGATCGTTGCTCTATGCTATATACTAGTCACCATGTGTTCCATTCCTAGAGGGATGGTATAAAACCTATGATCATTAACATAAAAATATCTCATTTGAATTTTTATTCTAACTAATCTCACATCCCTTATGCTCCACTTCATATGCACTTCACTTCCCATATACTCCCCTAGTCTTTTACTTTTATTTTGAGTCCTCTGTTCTCAAGTCCCTAATGTCTTGTCTTATTTTGACTATGTCCTCTCATACTAGGACTCATATTCCATTGTCCTTTCATGCCTAACAAGTTCTATGCCATGATACTTTTACACCTATTAGCTATGTGCCTTAGTCCTACCATACCATGGTCCTTCCATATCATACCAAAGTTGCATCAAAATGGATAATGATCCTTTCGCATCATGTGCAAAAATAGAACAACACTTAGTAAAAATTTATGTGCCAACATCACCCCACACTAGTCCCTTAGTCTGTCTTAGACTAAGCCATACTAGTATCTTTAAAACGTTTGGGCCCTTTATGCTCAAGTTCCTTCTTTAGACCATCCCAATGGGACAAGGCATTGAGGACATTGGAAGTCATTCATTCTATGGACTATTTTGATTTCTTCAACTCCTTAGATTGTGGTGGAGTCTCGATATTTTTCACGTACTCATCCATAGATTTATTAGATTCCTTTTGTATGTCTTCTAGTGTAGAGACCTCCTTATCAATCTGTCAATAGAGGGTGGAGTAACTTGCATTTATTTGTTGAAAATGTTTATTAAAGGTATCTTCCATCATTTTGACATCCTTAAATGCTTTCACACACTCGATGTAGTATTTTATTAGAATAGCATCATGGACAACATGGTACCTAACTACCTCTTCATCATTGATCCAGGCCTCTAATACTTTATTTGGGCATGCTAGGCATGCAAAAATGCTATCCAAAATGGGGATGAATTCCTTGACTCTCTCCAAGGCACTCTTGAATATAACTACTATCATGGTGAACTATTCAATGATCTCTCTCCCCTCATCTCTTGTCATGGGGTGCTCCTTCTATTTCTTGAGAATTAGTTCAACCAAGGTCTCTAATTTCCCATTGGCATCCCCATATAGTGGTACGATGTCCGCAAGTGTTGGTTCTTCTTTCAATTTTTTACAAAGGTTTAAAACCCTTAATTTAACCTTGGTAGCCTCTTAGATCTGATGCTTGAAGGAGACCACTTCCTTGGCAAGCACTTACTTTTTAGTAATCACTTTATTGTACATCTCTACTACTCTAGCATGTTTTTCTTCCATCGTACATGCAACAATTACTAACAAAACAATATGTCATGTCATTTCCATGGCTAGTTAAAAAATGCAACATGTACCATTATTGGAGTAAGACTTTGTGGATTAATTTGCATTAGTTAGAATAGTCCTAGAGCTTCTGGGATAGAAAAATACAATCTAGAGGAATGTGAAAATGGGGCTCCTCATTGTATATCTTAGGAAGGACACCTTCTTCCTTATTTTTAGATTTTTTATCCTTGGGGTGGAAGTGTGACCAAAGATAGAGGTCCTTACCATCTACACTAAATTAGTAACATTCACATGTAATGGATAGCTCTCTCTATTCATGTTATTCTTTAGCTAGCCCCTTCCCCTTGTCTAGGTCCCACTCAAGATTATCCTCTTGATGGCTTCCTATTTCCATCTCACTATTTCCCACTCCAACATAAGGTTGGGGATCACCAAATGGAGCCTCCTATATTAGCGATGGATTATTTTCATATTTTGATCCTAAACTATGAATTTATATATGAGGGGTATCCTATTGGGGTTATCAACTTCAAGGCTATCATGGGGCTCACCCTGTGGTGGACTTTGGAGATGGTGCAGGTGAAGGTGGTCATAGAGGTGGAGATGGTGTAGGAGTGGGATGAGGAGATAAAGGGTCTAGGGTAGATCAGTGGGGAGGAGTGGAATTAGTAGCAGATGGTGTGGTAGGAGGAGATGAAGTATGAGGAGGGGATGGAGATGGATGAGGTGATGAAGGTGAAAGGTGAGGTGGATGTGGGAATGGCATGAATGGGTGAGAAGCAGTGGTTATGAGGCGTTGTACCTCCACCATCCTTTGCCATTTTCATTAGGCTTGTTCCCTAATTCAACTGGTAGTTAGCTCTAGCCACTTCTTTCATAGTTGTGGCACCTAGGGGAACCTATCCTTGGGTTCTATATCTTGAGGTTACTAGTGGGGGCATAACATATAGGATAATTTATGGACTTGTTCCCCAACCAAGATATCCTTAACCTTGATGTCGGCTAAGTCAATTTTCATCCTCTCTATAAAGTCCTTCTTGCTCGAATATACATATATTTTTTTGGAGGGTATGACACTCCACATCAATCCATTCTACCCATAAATTGATTGGCCATGCATCATATATCTTATTGATGGAATCAATGAAGTATCTCACATATAAGTCATATGGTAGTTTGACTCATGTTGAAAGCTCTCCTAATGGATTCATGTAAATGTGTGCTAGGGAGTAATGTTGCTTTATAGGAAATTATGTTTGATTTTCAACCAAGGGGAGAAAATCCTTTAGGATGTACCATTCATTCCCAAATTTCACCTTCATACCATCAATCCAATACTTCATCTTCATCTTGTATGAGGGGGTAATATGCTAAGGACAAGTGAATGCTTTGAAGCGCTTGATAAGGGACCTACGAGTTGGAGGGTACACCCACTTCAATGAGCTTGAGCTATAATATGGCACTATAATCATGTTAAAGACTTGAAATAAAAGGATTTATCCCTAAGGAAACCTATACTTTGGCATCTTGTGGGCCTTCTCTGCATTCTCAGTTATTTTTTGGATGAAGTACACTGCCCAGTTATATTTTAGTCCTTGAGAGACTTATTGAGCATTATATAGGTGGGTCATGTCCATGTCCTTCCAATAGTCATTCCCTCTAATCCTGGTGTAAATTATCCATGCTACAACTCTAAGGGTAGGATATTGCAAGTTCTTGATATTCATCATATGCCCTTACTTTTTGCACATTAGCATCATAACAATCTTATGAATCTCTATCATCTTAGCTAAGTCATCTAGCACAATTACCCCTATGAAATATAGTCCTACAAATTAGATATGGTCTTCATGGATGCACAAGAAGAGAAACTATACTAGCTCAGTAGGCTTTCCAAAATATGGTAGCTTAAAAATTTAAAAGAGGCCTACTTGGTCCAACTAGTTTTTAATAGATAAGTCATATACCATATAGTTTATTATATTGGTGGTCTTGATCTGGTAGTCATTATATAGCTCTAATTCATTCCCTACCTAGTATTTCTTATAATCAAATATTATGCCAGTTGATATCTTGAAGACCTTGTTATTCATTCATAAGACTGACTCTCGGTATTCGATATCTTTTATCAAAAGAGATGGAGGAGGAGATGTTGGGGCATTTTATGCTAATGATAACTATGCCTGCTTCTATTTATTTATTATCTTTTCCCCTTCTTATATTATGTGCTCTCTCTCTTCTCCTTCTATTTATTCTATCAAAACTCCTTTTGGATTCTACACTTGTTCTGAACTCTGCTCTTGGTTTCTTAATTTGTCCTCTCTAATAGGAAACCAGTATTTGCTCACCTCTTCCTCCTCTTGTATAGTTAGTAGCTTCTTGAGTCTTTTGGCCTTTTTATTAAGCCACAATACCCTTCATGGTGCTTGAAGGTTAATGCATGACCATCCCATGTTCCTAAAATAATATGTGATGGAAGGCCACCTTACTTCGGCTCTCGAGCTTCACACTTCATAAATGACAAACCTATAACCTAAAACTTCAAATATTTCCACTCTTATCCACCAATATGGACTTAACGACCTCCCTTCTCACTTGATTAACAACCTTCATAAATTCACCAACCTTGTAACCACTTCATTTTACAATAAATTTAATTTTTTCATGGTCTCTGGTTCTCTGGTTCATCGCTCGCTCTTAGCACTTGAAATATTAACATAAGGTAAAGTGTAAAATGACCTAATAAACCTTATTTATAAGTTTTTAGGGGTGTTTACCTTCATTAATTCCTTCCCTTTCCTTGTCACTTCTAGGCATAAATACAAATATTTTAATGGGCTTTGTACTTTGAATCTTGTATTAATCATTTAATGCCTTAATGGTTTTGTCCAATCATTATATTCACATGATTTTTTCCACAACTAACCTCATCATATTAATGGCCCATCCATTCCTGTTCGTTTCTTCAAGGTTGGAAACAAATGTGTACCACCTTTCTAGTGTAGTGGAAGAGAGTTGTTACTCAAATGGTGGGAACTTCTTAAAGTGATTTCGAAGTGCATTAAATGACTCACATGCCTATGATTACTTGTGCACCTTAGATGAATTTTGATTCTTTGGTACTTGCATGCCCATATGTCTTACATTCCCTACTCGAATTACATACTTATGATTATTAATTTAACATATATGATTCTTTACCCAACACTAAAATGGTCCATGGTCCTCCATGAAAACACATTATGTACAAAAACTCAAGATTACATTAAAGAAAAGATGTGTACCATAAAGGTAGCACTTTTTATTGAAAGAAATAAATCCTAACATAGTGGCCTAAGCCTTATAGACTAAAAAAAAGTAGTTAAACTGAATCATAATATGGTCAAAGATGAATGGCATTATACTATCCTAGGAGGAACTAAACATCCATTCATTTTAATTGACAAGCTATGAGAGGTTGAATGCTATGAACTATGAACAATCCATCCCAATGGATGCATTGTTTTCCAGGGTGGTGAGAAAACTTGGAGTCATTTAATATAAATTTCATGACAGGAGAAAATACTTTATTCTTTAGATGGTTGTCATGTCATGCTTTATATTTTCACTTATCAACATCTTGACTCCAATGGATGAGAAACTGAGTTTCATCTAGTTTCATCAAATCATCTAGTAAATATTTAAAAGAGGCCTCATAATTTAGTTTTCCCATATGCACTATGTAGAGATATGGGATGAGGAACTCCACTTGCATAACCACTTCCTTTCCATACACTAAGTTGAATAGTGTGCTTTTATTGAGGCACTTGTATGTAGTTCGATAGGCCTAGAGTAATGTAGATAATCTATCATCCTAATCAATCTAACCAACATTATATATATTAATTAATGTGATACTAAGGATCTTATTGAATGATTTCACAATTCTAGTGGCCTATGGGTGGTATGGTGTTGCCTTATGGTGCGCGATCATCAAATCAACCAATAGGATACAAATTATCTCATTTAGGAAGTGGGTTGCATGATCATTGGTAAAGCTTAGGGGACATCCAAACCATGTTATAATGTTCTCCCAAATGAATCATGATGTATTTACTATAGTATGCTACTTTGTTTGCCATGTTTCATCCCAAGAAGTGAGGTAGTTGGTTGATGTAATGACGTATTAAGAGCCTATTTGTCATCCTACTGGAGTGATGGGCCCCACAAAATAAATATCCCACTTTTGAAATGGTTCCTAAGAAGAAATGGGTTGTAAGGGCATAGCATCTCTCATGTTAGATTTTTATACACACTGACAGACATCACATTGCCTAACATAAACTTTTTCATCTTTAAATAACGTTGGCCACTAGAGTCTAGTGAGAAACACATTGTGCATAGTAGCCTCTCTAGGATAATTTCCTCTAGAAATACCTTCACGGACTTCTCATACCACTTTAGGGTACTCATGTTGTATTACATAGTGACATAACACCTCATCATGATCCATTTTATAAATATCTCCTATGATGAGTTGATAAGGTACGGCGTGGACTGCAAGTTGTTTTTTCTCCTATATAGTGAAAGATTTAGGCTCATAGTTAGTATTGAGAAATGCTACAACATTATCAAATTATTTAGGTACCTAAGAAATTAAAAATAAATTTACATCAGGAAGATCATCTTCTATGGGATGTGGAGGCTCTTTAGTCTCAATTTTGGATAAAAAATTAGGTCAATAGTTAGTCTTCTTAGGATTTACTATTAGGAAAAATTAGAATTTTTGGAAAAGGATAATCTAGTGGCTGATCCTTCCATGTAGTACTTATTTTTTGAAAAGATATTTCAAGGCCTTATGATCTATATAGAGTGTAAATGGAGTGGCTAGAAGATACTGCCAAAACTTTTATAGAGCATAAACCATAGATAGAGCTTCACGCTATGTGGTGGTACAATTCCTTTCAGCTAGTGTAAAATTCCTACTGGTAAAGTAAATTGGGTGATCTAAGTGTCCTTCACCTAGTTGTGTAAATATCGCACCAACTACCATGTCAGATGCATCAACATGGACACAAAAAGGATTTGTCCAATCAAAGAGTAATAGGATAGGAGATATAACCAACTTTTGTTTGAGTATTTCAAAATCTAATTTACAAGAATTGTTCTATATAAGTTATTCATTATGCTTTAAAAGTTCTTATAGGTATGCAACAATCTTGGGATATACTTCGATGAAATTTTTTAAATAGCATGTGTGTCCTAGGAAGACATGGACCTCATGTTGAGTCTTAGGTGCTAGTAAATGTACAATCACAGAGACCTTTTCTAGGTCCTCAAAGAGTCCTTTCTTAAAAATGATAGACCTAAGAAGTACACCAAAATGAGTCACGAATAGGCACTTTTTAAAATCTAAGGAAATTTGTAACACCTGATAGCAGTCAAACATGAGTATCTGATTAGCATAATGGTCCTTAACCAACCCATATATCATCCAGTCATCCAACTAGACTCGAAATAAATTGTGAATGAAACATTTAAAATCCTTGACTGCTTTCTGTGAAAACACTGTGGAGGCATTTTCCAACTTGAAAGGCATGATGGTATAGGCAAAATATCCTCATTATATAGTGAAATTCATTTTAGATTGGTCTTCCTCAACTATCTAGAATTGGTGGTAACCTAAAAACCCATCCATAAAACATTATACTTCATAATCGGTAACACCTTCTAGGATTTCCTTTGTGAAAGGAACTGGGAAGGGATCTATCACATTGGATACATTTAAGACATGGTAATCTACACAGATATAGATACACCCATCCTTTTAGATATTGATTACCATGAGACTCACCCATTCAGATTCAATGATTGGAGTAATTACTCTAGTGTGGATCATGATATTGATCTCTTCTTTCACTTGTACCCAAAGATTAGGGTTCATCTTGTATGGTCATATTTTTACAGGACAAGCACCATCGATTAACATTATGTGAATTTTTCCTAGAGATGGGTGGAATCCTTTCATTTCATTATAATTCCTTGGAAATACACCCTGATACTCTTTCAACAACGTAAAAATCTTTAAAATTTCTATGTCAGTCCAATAATTTATAATTTTGTCCATCTTTGGCTCTTGTTTCATACCCATGTTATGTTGAATAGTTTTAATGGACCTATGATAAGGGTTTTCCACTAGAGAACTTGTGTCCTAAATAGTTCATGAACCAGTACTTGTAGGGACATCTAAATGGTTAGTCATGGGGTTGAGTGAAGTAGATCCTTCACCTTCATCTACTTGGAAGATGATTTTTTGCTTTTCTAATTAGATCTCTTCAGATAATTCTTCATTAAGAACTGGAGTAGCCACATAAATTTGAGGTCTTGGAGGCTCATCAAACAATTTTAAAGGTTCCTCAAGTTCCTGATGGATTTTTCATAGATAGTCTTCTAAGGGACTTGGGTCTCCAATGACTACTTCATGTATGGCTTGAAGAGTGAGGCACAAGTCCATCCTTAGTGAAGATTAGGATAACATCAATATCATGTTCTACTTCAGTATCTACCATAACTTGCTATCCATGTGCCTCTCTTCATGAATATACCATTCTCACATCCAAGTGCACAAAGTCGCATAGAATACATGTATCCAAAGGTACTCGAGTAAGAATGTGTCCTCAATATTCCATATTGTCTCACAATCCTCAATGTGAGGTTTGGATGCTTACATACCACTGTATTTATATTTTTCCCTGACCTTATTATCATGATGAAATATATGGTGTAGATCAACTTGTACTTTATCCCAATATAAGAGGCACTCTTTATGAATATGCTACCATCTGGTGGTGGTAACATAAAAATGTGATCTAGTGACCTCATCCAGTCATTTTTGGTAACATAAAAGTCTTCAAGATGCTGAATAAATTCACATACCTCTATTTATCCTTGGAATAATCAATATTCATCAAGTCTTTCTAGTGGTGCTCCCATTAGTGGCCATCACATTACTAAACCCAAGACGTGAATGAATTTGTGACATTTATCGAGTGAGCACTAAAGTTTCTCTTGATTGTTGATGGTGCTACATAGTCTCCTAATGAGGTCATATTCTCTATGGACACAACAATTACATATATTACTTGTAGTTTTAAAGATTGACTAGGTGTTTATCTAATATAGAATAACATCTGGGGTTGGATCATGTTGTTCTTCATTTTGGGTTGGAACTTTATATAGGTGGTTGATGTCTTCATTATAATTTATGATCACAATATAGGGAGGTCCTTATGCTTGGTATAAAGGTATTACTACATGATGATTAGTGTTCTCAAAACTAATATATCAGTTTTTAAAGCTCATGTCTGCATGGCTCTTATATCACCAAGGCCTTCCTAGTAGGGTTTGGTAAGCATCAACATTTTATCCAATTTTAGAACCTTAAAATATGGCATGAATAACACTCCAAGTATGTTGACTGTGGCTTCTTAAGGACTCCAATCGAGTGAGCACAAGTCTTATTAGCCATGAATAGGACATGATGTGATGGTTGTAGCAACTGACTAGACATTTTGTGCCAAGTAAATTTAGTGATAACATTAAATTTTATGCCAATATATACTAACATATCATAGATTACCCATCCATTGATGGAAACATTAACCAATATTTCTCCATCTTCTGGTGGAGTGGAGGAATTAGGATTTTCCTGACGCCCAACAAGATATAAATAATAGTCTTCAATTTTTTAAATGTGAGGGTGGAATTCATATGGTAAGTGAGCCTAATTTTTAAGCCAAGCACTTAGATAAGGAAAAATCTCCTCATCTAGCATACACTTGCATAGTTCTTAGAAATTAACCCCCACTACTAGATAAGGTTTGGCTTCCCATTGCACTACTATGTGCTATGCCACATCCTTGTCCTTGAGTTATGTAATCTCACCTTTGATATCTCATACAATTTCCATTGTATCCTAAGGGACATCATTTTACTACTGAGCATTAGGGTACTTTCTAGCCCATGGTTCTTCCTAATGTACCTTTGTGACTAGTTAGCTATGGATTGAGTCTGTCCCTAATTACAAGTGGTGATATTTACTTTTTACAATATTGGGATGGTTGGGCATGCACACCATTATGGTTTGTCTATTTTAATCATTTCAGTGCCCTTTTCCTTACACTCCTTAGTGATGGATACATAAAAATCAGGGTAATCTTCCAATCGATGGTCCTTTTTATAGAATGCACATGTTGGATATTCTATGCAATCCCACTGATAATGGTCTATTGAACCACATTTATAACAAGTCCTAGGTGTAAATCATCCACCTCCTTGTCAACACCCTCTCCTTATCCCATTATATCCACCATTGTCTTGGGTATTAGTGACTATGGTTTTGTGCATGCCATGTGCTCAAGATTCATGGATATCACTAATCAATCGATAGTAATTGGTGTCATGGGTGTATGCATAAATTTTTTTACAATAATTAGACACTTTAGTGTTTGTGTCCCATTTTAAAATAGACATGAATGGACATAATTTTCTTCAAGGTAGATCTTGCATGTTTGTTTTAGTACCATGTTGATGTTCTTATGTGGGTATTTATTCCTCGTATGCCCTTTAGTTTCATAGTTGATACACCATACACCAATGTGTGTCTTAAGTGCATTTTTTACCATCGAATTTTCAATTTTTGATTCCATGGATGCTATTTGTGCCTCTCTAAAGGGACTAATCTTGGTATCCATGCTTCCAACCACTTCAGCATGAAGGGCAACTTCCAGAGCCTTGCATGCACTGGTGAATGTTAATTTTGATACAGTGTGTCAAAAAGGTAGTAATAATCCTCCCAAAGACCAATGTAAATGTTGAGTAGGATTTATTTCAAATGATAATTTAAAAATTAAGGTTTTGAATCATGCATCATACTCATGTACACTCTCTATAAGTCCTTGCTTTATGTCCTTCAGTGTCACTAGACTTTACTACTCAAACTCAAGAATGTTAAATTCTTCTATGAAGGTTGCTTTGAACTAGTCATAATTTACCACTAATTATTGAGGTTCAAAAATTTGATACAATTTGTGTGTGTAATCTCAAAGTGTGGTTGCAAACTACATAGCCTTTCACCTAAAATATGTGATGCCACACACTCTCCAAATCAATTCACACTTATGGACATGCTTAGCTATATTCTTTACCCCACATTACCTAGGTAATTAAAATGTCCTCTCATAGTAGACTATAGCAGGTTGTGTTGGTTGAATGGGTGGTTACTAGGAAGATCTATCCCATATTCCTTGAGGAGGGGGTCTACTTTCACCTTTGCCTCCTCTTAATCCTCCTGCAGTGCCTCTAGTAGTAGTGCCTATCTAAAGAGGTGTGGTAGAGGGTTGGTTTCCTAAGTTTGGGCCTATATTCTAGCCTTGAGGACTAGACCCACTAGGCATTCCAATCTATGCCATAGAATCTCTTTGAGGAAAATATAATGTAAGTTCTGAATGTGCTTCAAATGGCCTAGTATTAGTATCCCTTCCCTATTCAATTTTTGACTATGTACTATCTATATCCCAATTTTGTATATGTACTCTATCTGACTTAATGGAATGAGAATGCACTATGGTGGGGAGGCCTGGTTGATTCAGACTTAGTTCCTTGACTCTTTAAGTCCATCTCAATTCTCTTTTGTAGGATATAGGTGGAAAAAAACTAGGTTAGAAGTGATGGGTTCCTCATGCATGTTTGTTTCCTTGTGGCTCCTTACAACACTCCTAAAGGTTTCTTGATCTCTTCCCATGTTGTTAACTCCCAAATCATCCACCATGATTCTTCATAATTTTGTTTCCACAATGCTCACTAGATTTATACCATGTTAACCTACAATTTTTAATCAACCACTAGTCTCCCCTTCCAAATGTGTGGTTCATGTATAGGAAAATGTAGCCCTCCTTGGTTAGAGTTTCCAACCCAAGGTCAACAATTAATTTTTTAATTTTGAAGGGAAAAAACAAGAGATTACATCCCCTCATATCTCATACAAATTATAAATTTTATTTATCAAGACATGAATAGGTGGTCATAATATACTCCAAAATGTAGCTATTCTGAATGCCTTTCCATCAAATGTTAATTGGTCACATCTATGGAACTCCATGTCATGTTAAAATCCTCTATCATTAAAGTGTCCAAGGTTTCCTTCTTCCAAGATTTTTATATCATCCTTGAGCATAAGCTAAGATCCAAACATGCACGATAAATCAAACCTTAGAAAATAATGTTTCATACAAAGAACTATGAGATTTTTCTCTACCTACTATCATGCAGATATTCCTAGTCAAACATATGGAACTACAAAGTTATCTTCAACACTAGTAAACCATTCTTAAATATTCTCTAATGTAAGATGCTCAAACATTTTCCCATGATTGTGCACCAAAATTTTGGGATTTGTTTATTGTTTGTATGTATGGAACTAAAGTTTCCCCCAACAGGCTAGCATGTTGGCCCGATCACAATAGAGTTAAGTCTCGCATGCTCACCTAAAACACGTAGTAAAAGACCGATTCCTAAAGTTTTTGTAGCACATTAGTGTAGGCATGTTCATCTTCCATTATAAAACTCTAAATAATTATTTAATAACATAAATATATTACTATTATCCTTGTCATCTTGGATGTAAGTAGCACTAATACAAGGATCAACATTATTATCTAACAATTGACTAGCAAAGGAAAAAGATTCAACAAGACAAATAAATAAATCATGTCCATCACCAAAACTTAGCGTATTTCATCTTTTATAACACAATTTGACAAAAACTAGTATTTCCCATTATATGTTTAGTGCATTACAAGGCAAGGCTCAATTATCTATTCTTTTGAAGACCATCGACACAAATGATTACAATAAGGGTATTTATACATGTATTTCACTATCTAAGTGTTACATATTATTAATGTCATGAATAGATGTCACATGGACTCCCAACAAACTAAGAGTCATGTCACTTTATATTAAGTTCTTCATGAGGACTTGGGGACCTATGCCCCTAGATCCTCACTGTATGCTATATGCTTGCCACCATGCATTCCATTCCTAGAAAGCTAGTAAAAAACCTATGATCAATAAGGTCAAAGTATCCCATTTGAATTATTCTTATAACTACTCTTACATCCCTCACACTCTGCTTCCTATGTGCTTTATTTCCCACAGGCTCCCCTAGTCTTCTGATTTTGTTTTGAGTCCTCTATTCTCATGTCCCTTGTGACTTGTCTTTTTTTATTGGGTCCTCTTGCATTGGGTCTCCTACACCATTATCATTCTACACCTAAAAATTTCTACTCCATGACACATATGTGCCTGTCAGCTAAATGCCTTAGTCATCCTATGATATGGTCCTTTCATGTCATGTCAGACTTATGTCAAAATAGATAATGATCCTTCCACATCATAAGCCAAAAAAGAACAACACTTAGTCAGAATTCAACAAGTTTGACTTTTCAAATAGATGATTCAGAAGGAACATGCCTACTTATATCTTTTCTTAGAAAGTGTGTACTATATAAGTATTGATATTTTATTTATTCACCCACTTAAAATTTAGGTTTTCAGCGTAGTCTTGGATAACAATATATATCTAGTTATCATCGATCTAGGCTGATATTATTGGTGCATCATATGAAAACAATAAGTCTGAAAGGCATTAGTATTTCATGAAGGCATTTATGGATATGTCAATAGTATGATACTGAGAAGAGGGTGAACAAATAGAATCATTAAAACCATCCTATACTTGGATGCGCTTATGAAGAATGTCATCCTTCAATTTAGCATAGGGAAAGGTCTTTGGTCTAGCCACGACACTATGGAGTACACATATTTAATAGGACCTAAGAGCATCCTCATATTTTACCTCCTTATCATTGACTTCACCACACTCTTTGTGGACATACTCTATTGATTGATATATGTCATTGTGATACTTGAATTTGCTTAAACCAATAAGGAAAGTGGTGTCCCAATACTCAAGATCTAACTTTATTTTATAATATGTATCATCTATTAAAATTTAATAGAAAAGGAATCAGGGAGCTTGTAGATGCCAAAGGCATGCTAAGCAGAAGTTGTTTCTAGAATTTATAACAAGAAATGAAAAATATTTTCTATGTTTGCAATGATAATATTTCATGAGCTTCATTTCGGATTTATAATCTTATGCATGCATGTCCTTGCATTAATGTCATTTGACATATCATTTGTGATAAATTTTAAATTTGAGTTGGTGGTTAGATTTTCTCTTTTTAATTCCAAATCTAGAGGTGAATTAAGATCCTATGATCCTCTACTACCAGCCAGATATAACATTAGTGATGGGATGCTTTCCAAATATGTCAAATCTAGACCAAATTCCCATTCCTTTGACAATGAATGTGTGATAGATACATGATCATATACCTTAGAGTTTCCTTAGTTAGTACACATTTTAAAACACGCATCATTATTCTAGGCACAACTTCACATTCCATGCCTTTATCCTAAATAGGGTGATATGTCATCTAGGAACATATGCCATGCCCTAATTAGACCTACTTAACATCTCATACTCTATTCTAAATTTCCATATCACAAGTGGTAACTAGTTGATCTTTGCATTATGTGATGCAATAGATTCTCTTCCATCTAAGTTTTCCCAACTTTAGACTCTTCTGACATGTCTAAGAAACACAACATTGTCCATTTATAAAGTATCATAAACACATGATCACACACCTTCAAAGTCCACTTTTTGTTGTCCTTGGTTTCACACACATGTTATTGGTCTATTGGATTTTTATTCCTGATCACTATATAAGCATGTCTTCACACTCGATGTCTTTATTCTCACCAAAATGATGTGTTTCCCAAGGATGTATATGACATCAAAATTGGTTCTACTTGATAGCTCCTATTTGCTTTTTAACTTCTCAAGTCATAAGTGGCAATCAATTCATCTTTGCATTTTGTAACATAACAACTTCCCATCTAGCCAGGCTCTCCTTACCTCTAATATTTATGATAGGTCTGGGAGACTCATCTTCCTCACTCACATTCTTGTACCAAGAATGTGATCACATATCTCTAAGTTTCATTTGTTTGTCCCTATTTTCTAACGTATGTCATCTATTTATTAGATTTTATTACACAGTCATCATATAAACAAGGTCTTGAATTTAATGCCTTTATCTTGGGTAGGACAATGTGTTACCTAGTAACACATGATGAACCCCAATCAATTCTGATTAAAAACTCCCACTTTATCATAAAATTTTCAAGCCAAAAATGGCAACATGTTCTTCCTTGCATTATGTGATGTGATAACTTCCCATCGAACTAGTCTCTCTCAAGCTTTGACACATCCAAAAGGCTCACCTTTCTTCCTATGATTTGCACAATGATTTTTCACTGAGCCCTACTTTCTCAGTCCCATACATCTCTAACACATCCTCTACACTTACCTCTATAAATTTAAATGATATGTCAGGCTCCCATTACATTTAGATTTCTTGACATCTAACATCTGTGATAAGTGTCGGTGAGTGTTCTTTCTGATTCTGATAATGTAGTGATGTGGCATTGGCTTGGGTTCTCCTAGCATATGATAACTATGATAGGTGTAGGAATTGATTTGTCTAGATATGAATTATGTGGCAATTTCCCACTAGACTAGGATTTCCCAAGATTTAGCATCTATCATATGTTTGAGCAACTAGCTTGGATGGTTCTCTCCTAGGCTTCAAAATTTATGACAAGTCTAGGAGACTTGTCTTTCTAACTTAGATTTATAATATGTGTACTTGTTTATGAATATATGGAAAGTATTATCCATGTACTAATGATACATGACATGCACACAACCATGTACCTTCAAATTTCATGTACTAGTCTCTAATATCTGACATATGTTATCATTTATTTATTTTGTTTTGATTAATAGTCATCATTTAAACATGGCTTTACACTCCATACCTTTATTTTGAATAGGATGTGTGTCACCTAAGAACATGGGCCACACCCTAATTTATCATGGTTAACTACTTGTACTTTATTCTAGTCATTGGAAGTCATAGAAAAAAACCATTTTATCTTTACATTATATGACATAGTGCCTTCGAGTCGAGATAGGATCTCCCAAGCTATGACAAGTCAAGGAGACCTATTTTTCTTTGTATGAATGATGAATGGATCTTCCATTGAGCTAAGATGTTCTAGTTTTTGACACCTCTTAAATATCCTAGACACTAACATTTATGACATCAAACTGTGGAGTTGATGCCCATTACGATAGGGTCTCTTGGGCTCTAGCATCTCTGACAGGTAGATGGAGTCACCTTTCTATCTCAGAATGATGTAATGATCTATGATTGACATGACTTCTCTTGACCTCTGACATCTTTGATACATCTATGAGACTCATCTTTCTTACTCATGAGCAAGTAGTAGGCACACAAAAACATACCTTTTATTTACATTTTGTAGTCACCTCTTTATAACAAATGACATCTACCTATTTGGATTTTATTACATCGTCTCCATCTAACTAAGGTCTTGGATTCAATTCCTTTGTCTTAGGATGATGTGTCAATTAGGAACATATGACATGTCTCGATTAGTTATTCTTGACATCTCCCACTATATTCTAATATTTTCAAGCCATAAGTGGTAGCCAATACATCTTTACATTATGTGATGTAGTAGATTCTTCTGAGCAGGGCTCTCTTAAGATCTAATATCTCTAAAATGTCTAAGAGTCTCACCTTTATTACTAAAAATGTCATGTTTCATTTTCACTTAGCCATATTTTCCTAGTCTCTGACATCTCTAGCACATCATCTTCATTTTCCTCTATGACTTTGAATGACATGGTAAGTGCACATTACATCTAGATTTCCCAAGATCTAACATCTCTTATAGGTAAAAGTGAGAGGAATTTCTGATTATAAATAACATGGCAATGTGGCATTGGCTTAGGTTCTTCTTATGTATGATAACTATGATAGATACGAAGAACTTCTTTGACTGGTTCTAAATCATGAGGTGATCAACCACTAGACCAAGATTTTTAAGGCATTGACATTTATAATAGGTCAAGGTAACTGGCTTCTCTCACCTTGAATGACACAACAATTTCCTATGGGATGGTGATATACAAGGCTCTAACATTCATTACAAGTCCAAGAAACTAGTCTTTCTAACTCAAATTAATAATGCTTGTCCTTGATTAGACATGAATGGAAAGTGGTGTCCCAGTCCTCATTACATGTGGTATGTACATGACCATCTCGTATTGGCTATCACTTTATTTTTTATTAATGGGCATTGTCTAAACACAAATTTTATTTCCATATCTTTATTCCAAGAAGGATGATGTGTCACCCAAGAACATGGGCCACACCCTAATTGATCATGGTTAACTACTAGTTTTTATTCTAAGCATTGCAACTCATAGTAAACAACCATTTCAAATTTACGTTATATGATGTGGTACCTTGGAATCAAGATAGGCTCTCTCAAGCTCTAAAAAGTATGGGAGACTTATTTTTCTGATTGGGAATGATGCAGGGATCTCTTGTTGAGTTCATTTATTCTGGTTTCCCATAGCTATGACAGATCATGGCCACTGCCATTTCTAACACTAAATAACAAAACCAATACCCATTATAGCACACTTTCCTAGGCTTTGACATCTCTAGCATGTAGATAGATTCACCTTTGTGGCTTATAATGACATGATGATCTTTGAGTGGTAGGGATTTGACAAGATTCTAACATCTCTGACTATTATACATAACTAATTCTTTGAATATAAATGAGGTGGCAATTTTTGATTGTGCCGAGATGTCCTAGCCTATAACATCCATGATAGGTCGAGGTAATTATCCTCTATAATTACAAATAAAATGGCATGTGAATATTGTGATGTACACTTCCAAGCTCTGATATTTGTGATGGGAAATTAAGAATGGGATTTTTATTCTGAATGACATGGCAAGTTTCTCTTGGGTTAGGATTTGCCATATTTAAAATATGATGAGCTAACATTGACAAAAAATGAAATCATTCATTAAATCCTATATTTTATCCATACATCATTCTATTTTTCCAAAAAAAAAATGTATCCATGAATCATTTTCTCATGCAAATCAATCTTTAGTGTTATCGACATGATATGTTAAAAACATATAAATAGTAATTTTTGGTTTTTTGAAAATTTTAAAAATTATGTTATTCCCTACCCATAATTAAAGACTTGTTTATTTTGACATTTCTAGTAGATGACATGGTATAATAGGCACAACAAATACTTCTTGTAAAATCACAGTAATTGTTTTGAGTCTTTTTTATTGATTTTTTTTCCATAATTTAGCAATAGTTAATAACTTGTTCAAAATTTGATTAGTGCACTCTATTCATTATTGTAAAGTTTATGTTATTTTTCTATTTATATTTTTGTTATGGGTCAATCTTTTATATAACTATTTATCTCTTTACTATTGTAAGATTTAAATTTATAATTGCAATTTTTGTTTTAAAAAAATCATATTATGATTATATGGCATACATACTCTTAGTTTTTTAGTAGTTAAAACATCTATGATCCATTTTTATTTTTTTCAATGTATGGATCCATATGCCAAAAGAAAAAGACAATGATTGCTTGGATTTTCATATTGGCATTGGTGACCATTAATGGACCTTATTTAGGCTTGTAAGGCTTATGCACACATTGTAAGGTTTGCTTGGTTGGCATTGTTCCGTATGGTTCTATCTCTACATAAGTTTTTGGAAGACCTGCACAGTCAGTTTGCATTTATTTGATCATAGCAATATGACCTTGCTGCATTCAGTAGTCCTTCATTTGATTAGATCCTACCCTAATCGGCCCATGGTTTCATCTTAGCAAAGCAGACATGTACATTCAAATCCAATCTGGTTGTGCATGCAAACTACGTGGTACAACTCCTTCAACTAGCTCCTTGCATGACTAATGGGGGATCCAGCTCACTAAGTTCTATAAGTGAAAACACTAAATCCTGCCTAAAAAGAATCAAAGAATTATAGCATTTTTTATTTCCTTTTAAAATAGCTTGGCATATTTTTTTAATTAAAAACCCCTTGTAAGAGACATTTTTAAAGAACAGTCCACGTAAAGATGATTGGGCAAGGATTTTTTAAACTTTTGTTTGATGTGAGAACGTTCATGGTTTAGTGTCGATTCCAATCAGTGGTTACACAACATGCTTTGTGTTTGAATCTAATGATTATTTAAACTTTAAGTACAATTTAAGTAAAGAGGCCATTAATGATGGAAAAAATAATTTGCTATAAATTTTGATTGGTAACTCAGAATTGAGTGCCAATTCTTTCAAAAGTGTATATTTTTTTGTCAGTGTATTTTTTTTAAAAATGTAATCAAGTTATAAAGTGCCTTATTTAGGGTGTTTATGGGCCCTACTACTTTTTACAATATACTTCATGCATTGATCGCTCTCATCTATATGGACTCATTTTGGGCTTAGTTTGAAGTCCATCACTAGAGAATGCACCATTGTTTACTCACTCTAGCACTAATTGCTTATTTCGACACATTCTCAGTTGTGCTCGATGTCCCTTCCATGAGAGTGCTTTAGGAGTTCATTGCAGAGTATTTTGTGCAGTTGTACACTTCTCTTGGTGTCTTCTCTTGGTCATGTCGACCCCATTCGAGAGACTCCATATGAGGAGAGTTGTTTCATCTCTAGTGATCCTTCTTACGAATAATAATTATTCTTCATGACATTTTTATATAGAACACTTGCTCACATACAAGAATCTTATTTCATTCTTATATAGGTAGATTCTTGTAGCCAGTAATTTTATTTGGCTCGATAAGTGGGCTAATACTTGTGACAAGGTTTTTGACACTCTATTACTACATGTTTCCATGGATATTCATTGTCACATGAAATATATAGAGTGTTCAAAAACTTTTTGAAGCATCATATAATCCCTTTTTAGAGATCTTATTGTGACCTACATCACACCTCCTCCTTTGATTCCTATTGTCTCTTTTAAGACTATTATACTGTCTCCTCATGATTTTATTTCTTGTGATGATACGTCTATGGTCGGTAGTGTTCTTTGTTATGTCAAGGCCCCACTATAACATGAGATTTTGCCAGACCTTAGTTGTCTCATTATAGATTCTACATCCATTCCTGTGTAGATTGTTGTTATTTCAGACCCATCAAAGACTTGTATTTTAGAGGACTATACTGATATCAGTGAGAGTATAAATATTGAGAATATTTACAACTCATATATTCTTGTGAACATTCATCTTATAGATCTGAGTGCTTCATTTATAGACAAGTCTTCAGTTTTGATGGTTATTGAGCTTTGCTCTCTTAGTCACATGGACATATTTTTAATGAATGTTCCATGTCTATCTTCTTTGGTTGTTCTCTCTCCTTCTTGCATGCTTCTTCATTACCATATTTTATAGTTAATCTTGTGATACCTGATCAAACTTTTGTACATTTGAGCATTAACAAGGAGATATTTGATAATTTTCTAGAGAACTACATCATGATTCCTACACGCATTCCATTTGAGTGGGAATTAACTTGTTTGACTACTCATGGTGTATTTCATCTGAAAGGAAGAGACTATAATTGTTGCAAAGGGACCTACTATAACATTCACCATGCGCCATATTGCACATACATTCTCTCTCTTCTTTATAGAGGAACACATCCTTCATATTTTTTATGATACTAGGGTCATCTGTATATACTTGGATACCTTATAAGGGCTTCTTCTTGGGACCAAATTTTACATTCCACCTAAGCTATGATTAAGGGGGGTGTTCGTGTGGGATTTCTAGTACTACCTTCTTTTCTTTTTCTCTCTTTGGTAGGGGGAGGTTTTTTCCACTGGATTTTCTCTTTTTACTCCACTTATTGAGAGTTGCATTGTATATGGGTAATTCACTAGGCCTTATTGTCGGGACCCATCTTTTCTTTTCCACCCACCTAAGCTATACTTAAGGGGGTGTTTGTGTAGGAAATTAATTATTCCATTTACTTATTAAATGGATAAATCCTACACTTGTAGGTTTAGCTTACTTAGGTGAGATAAGAGGTTATGTGGATGAGATGGTGAGTTCCATCTAGAGTTCTCCATGGAGTTGAACTAAGTCTCTTTGTGATTTCTCAATGACTTCCATAATGAGTTACACTCAATATAATTATGTGTTCTCAAGTGAGTTAACTCCCATACTCCTTTATATTCATCTTCACCATGTTATTATAATTAATCAAATCAGTGCAAATCACATATTGGTAGGCAAGGCATTTAATACAGAAGGTAATTATTGTACATCTTCAGGGATTTTTAAAAATATGGACAAGGTCATCATTGTTGTAGAATACTTGTGTGCTCACTCTACCAGAAGATCACCTACTATCCTATTATGAAAAATGAATGGATAGATCTATTTCTATAATTGGTTTATGTGAGATAATAATTTTTTGTTTTTTTATTGGGCACATGTCCCATAAACCTGTTACTTATTATTATTATTTTTTTTAAAGGTTGTGAGAGATCTAAATATTGTCCAATAATGTAACTACTTAAACATTTATACCTATAACATTTATGTAACAATTTAGATGATAATAAACTTTTTCGTACAATATCTATAATGCAAAAAAATAATGCCATAGCTTATGTTGTCACATTTGGACATTAAATTTTTTTGGTGAGGCTATCAAAATTAAATACATTTTACAAATACACACTTTCTTGAATAAACGTAGGTACTAAAACCACTTCACGACTCTTATTTTTTAAATAAACTGTTAATTTTACATTTTTTAATATAATTAACAATAATGACACTAAATTTTATTAACACATTATATACAACTTATATTAAAAGGGCCATGGAAATAATTACTCCAATCTCATTATAATTATTGAATATTCATATAACTTGCAATAAAATATGTCCAATAATTTATTTAGGAAACCAAAGCTTTTCTTAATTTCTAATCTTCAAAGGATTTAGTTACATCACACTGCCCTAAAATTGAAAATTGTATGGTAGATTATTTTTTTGGTATAATTAGAATGAGGTGATTAACATACATTAAAATTATCATAATTAAATTTTTTTTATGATTTAAATTTTGTATAAAATCTATGGTATTGAAAAAGATTTTGGTGAATATAAATTAATGTAGCAACTAATTTTAATTTAGAAGCAACAATATTTTGAGGTGACAATTTATGCATCAAGTAGTAGGCTAGATGGGTTTATTTACCAATTTCAATCTAGTCAATGACGATGGAATAGATATCTCTAGTTTAATTTTAAAAACTCATATGATTCCATGTGTGTGTGTGTGTGTGTATGAGAAATCATTATATTGGAATAAAATTAGTAGGTATAATAATTTAATAGAACATGTTATTGTTTTGACATAATGTATAATTTATTTATTTTTGTTGATTTTTTTTTCTTGTATGTTAACAGAAAATCAAGTTACAAATATAATCTTACAAAAAAAAAAGATAGATATAATCACTCTCAAATAGTCACATTCACCAAGGACAAGAAACACTGACAAGTTAACTTGATATTTAATAAAAAACTTCAATCAAAAAAGGTGAATAAACATAAAGATGGATAATAATAATAATAATAATAATAATAATAATAATAATAATAATAATAATAATAATAATAATAATAATAATAATAATAATAATAATAATAATGGGAACAACAAAAAGTAGTAGTGGATGTGGTAGAGGATAATTTAGCTTGTTTTCCCAACCACCCAGTGGCTTCTAGTAAGAGCGTTTATTGTATAATTAACAAGCTCCCAACCATCATTTGCATTCACTTTATCTTTACAATCATTAACATATTTCTTGGAAGAAAAAATGAAAAATATCAAATAAGGGAGTTTCCCTTGTGATGGTGCTAGTCACCTAGAACAACCATGCATAAGGGTCAAAGTTGGTGTTTGAAAATGTTATTGAGGGAAATCATTATAAAATCTACTCTAAAAATGATTTATGTTGATGGTGAAAATTATTACGTTAACAGATATATTCATTCATCTATCATAAAATTTAAAGTAAAATTTTACAAGTCTAATTATAAGAAACCCATGACTAAAACTCAATCCTAAAATAAAATAAGTTAAAACTTTTTTAAAAATATATTTTTTATCCTCCGTAATGAAATTGTTATGATATTGTTTTTCTTTATTTTATTTAAAAATAATTTATGTTTAAAAAAATTGTTTGATTTTTTATTTTTTTATTTTTTAAATTAAAATAATCAAAGTTTAATCCGCAACCCAAAACTTTTCCAGCTCCAATATCACAGTTGATTATATAAATATTTTTTAAAGAAAGAAAAAGAAAAAAGAAGCAGCCAATAAAATATAATGCAACGGATTAGATATTCTTATGGTGGAAAACCAAAATCAGATACGATTTAATGTACTTCATTACTGACATGTACTTTATACAATTTCCATTAGCATACTTTAGATACTTTGCTTACAATTTCCACACCACCTTGTCGCTGGCCAGTTACACGTCTTCCCATTGAATGAACATTACAGCCATGCACCCCACAGTATCCATTTTCAAAACTTTTCTGCCACTAAATGTCAAATGAGTAACGTTGATTTAAATACAGTATGGATTACATTCTTACAAAAAAATAGTAGAAATTATGTTTACCGAGTACATAATTCGGAGGTTGCAATTCGACAAAATAGTTCTCACATAGGTAGTGATGAATGTAACATTTTAAAGGGTTATAATATAATATGTATACGAGTATTGTTTGTTTAAGCTTTGAGTTTTCGGTAGAGGTGAATGATCTCTCAATAATTCATGTTATGTATGATCTGATTAAGCTTGATTAGATTTGTGATTATGAAGGAAGATTTAAAAAAATAGACCCTTTGGACTCAATTCCAGTCATTGGATTTGTATGATCAACGGAATATCGCATATGCCAAACAGTGCAAGCAGCTGTGTTTTACGGAACTTTCACTGGTTTGAAGTAATTTTTGCAGTATGTCAATTACAAAATTTCAAAGACGGCGGTTGAAAGTGGAAGAGCTCATAAAGGTTGATTAACTATTTTTAGACAACTATTTTTTAATCGTTTAATTTTGTAAGGGTAACAATGTAGTATTTTGTTATCTTTAAAAGGTTAGTAAAAAATGTTATGTTTTGATAATGTAGTATTTTGTTATCTTTAAAGGGGTAGTAAAAATTGTTAGGTTTTGATAAATTAAAATGTAAATGTTGGTCAATTTTGCAAAGGTAACAATTTAATACTTTATTATTTAAAAGAAGTAATAAAAACTGTTACATTTTAACAAATTAAAATATAAATGTATACTAAGATTATATTCAACCAAAGAATAATAAAGTTACATTTGGACAATATTGATTATGAAAATAAATTTAAAAAATTTAGATCCTTTGAACTTAATTCTTTATCATTGAATTTTGTAGGATCAAAATGATTGTAACAGGTCAAATAGTGTGGCAAATAGCGTAGTTGTCCTGAACTTTTAATGGCTTGATGTATTTTTTTTTCAGTATGTCAATTATAAAAGTTGAAACTATAAGAGTTATATATTTTTTCTAATATGACAATTACAAAAATTCAATAAAATATTTAAAGCTAGAATAGTTTATTTGTCATATTACATATTGACTAAATATTTTTTAATCAGTTATTTTTGTAAAAACAACTTAATATTTTATTGTTTTTAAAAGCTTATTAAAAAGTGTTATATTCTGAGAAGCTTCAATAAAAATGTACAAAATAGTTACTTTTAACTAGAAAACAATAGAATTTATTTTATATTGTACAAAAATAATTACCTTCTGACAAGCTTCAATACAAATATAAACAATAATTACATCCAGCTGAAAAATAATAAATTATTTTTTATATTATTATAACGTGCCATACTTAAATATGCAAGATATACAAGGCTGCCATGGATATTGGATTGAATATGCCACTATAAATAAAGCAGCAAGGCTTGAAAAAGTCATGTTTCTAGATCTATTCATCACTGTGCTCTTCCATAATGCTCCTTTTTTCCTCTTTACATTGGAAAGCCATTATCACATTTGGTAAGAAAAATAAAAAATAAAAAATATAAGTAATGATTTATAATTAAAATATGGTAAAACAATAGCATCCAAAAATAAGTACCAGAGCCAAAAGATAGATAACAACGAAAAAACAAGTATGAAGCAGAAACTGGTGCTGCTAATGTATTTGATTCTTTGGCTAACCATATTTATATGGACTATTAGTTAGGCATATTTACAATTAAATATGGTATCTCCGTTAACGGGAGATTGTTCTGCGGTGTTCTTATCATAGTTCCTAGTTGTGTGACTTTGTATAACTTTTTTTAATACAATTTTGTTAGAAATTGAAGTCAATTGGAGTTAAATTCTTCAAAACTACCAGTTCCACCTCGTTCTCATGCACAATAATTAACAAAAAGTTAGTTCAAGTAGTTAGAGAGTTAGTTTGCATGCAAAGACTATAATTAGTCTTTAGTTTTCTTTTTCAATTATTCTTGTTTTCAAATATATTTAAGAGACCCATGGGCATAGCTTTGTAATGTACAGATCAAGAAGATCAACAAGATCAAGAAATTTAATAAAATCTTGTTCCCGGGATTGCCATAGCAATCTCAATCTCTCTATTTTTATTTTCTGTTCTTTATGCTCTATTTTTTTTTGACAAACTGGTATCAGAGCATGTGATCTAACTATTCTACTTAAAGGTAACGATTGCATAGGAGTCAAATGGGTTTATAAGACCAAATTTGATGAAGAAGGAAATGTTGAAAAACACAAGGCAAGGTTAGTAGCAAAAGGTTTTGCACAAGAACATAGAATTGATTATAACGAAACATTTGCTCCAATTGCTAGACTTGATACTGTTAGAATGGTTTTAGCAATAGCTGCTCAAAATAATTGGAATGTATATCAAATGGATGTCAAATCATCTTTTTTAAATGGTTTCTTAGATGAAAAAGTGTATGTGAAATAGCCACCAGGTTATGAAGTGCATGGAGATGAAGAAAAAGTCTACAGATTGAAGAAGGCCCTTTATGGTCTCATGCAAGCACCAAGAGCATGGTATAGCAAGATTGATTCATACATGAAAAACAATTGATTCAATATAAGCAATAGTGAACCTACATTGTACACAAAAATTAACAAAGAAGGTCAGATTTTGATTGTGTGTTTGTATGTTGATGATTTGATTTTAACTAAAAATTTGACTATAGACACATTTAAATCAGCAATGAAGAAAGAATTTTCAATGACAGATTTAGGATTAATGAAGTACTTTTTGGGCATAGAAGTTGTATAATCATATAAGGGAATTTTTACTTGTCAAACTAAATATGCAAAGGATGTGTTAAGGAGGTTTAAGATGTTGAATTGTAAACCAACACCTACACCAGTTGCTATAAGGACCAAAATTAGCAAAGAAGACAAAGGGTCTAATGTTGAGTCTACAATATTCAAAAGACTAGTTGGTAGTTTGATGTATCTTACACCTACAAGACCATATATCATGTATGGGGTCAGTTTAAGCTCTAGATTCATGGAGTCATCAAAAGACTCACATTGGCAAGTTGGAAAAAGGATAGTGAGATATGTGGCAGGGACAACAGAATATGGCATTTTATATTCCACAACTAATAATTTTAGTTTGATTGGTTATACTGATAGTGATTTTGCAGGTAGCATTGATGACAAGAAAAGTACTTCTGGATATGCCTTTATTTTAGGAATAGGTGTGGTCACAGGGGCATCCAAAAAGCAACCTATAGTGACACTTTCATCCGTTGAAGCAGAGTATGTAGCAGCCACATTAGCAGCATGTCAAGCAACTTGGATGAGGAGAGTATTGAAAGATTTATTACAAGCACAGAAGGAGTCAACACCAATCTGTTGTGACAACAAATCAACAATTGCATTATCAAAAAATCATATCTTTCATAAGAGGAGCAAGCACATTGATACAATATTTCATTTTATCAGAGAGATAGTAAACAATGGAGAAATCCATCTGGAGTTCTTCAGATTTAAAGATGAATTGACAAATATATTCACAAAGGCATTAGCAAAAGAGACATTTGATTATCTAAGACAAAATTTAGGCATTGTAAATGTTGAAGTAGTTAGCGGTAGAAATTAAGGGGGAGTGTTAGAAACTGAAGTCAACTAGAGTTAGTTTCTCCAAAACTACTAGTTCAACCTCCTTCTCATGCACAACAGTTAACAAACATTTAGTTCAAGCAATTAGAGAGTTAGTTTGCATGCAAAGACTATAATTAGTCTTCAGTTTGCTTTTTCAATTATTCTTGTTTTCAAATATATTTAAGAGACCCATAGGCACAGCTTTGTAATGTACAGATCAAGAAGATCCTCAAGATCAAGAATTTTAATAAAATCTTATTCTTAGGATTGCCATAGCAATCTCAGTCTCTCTGTTTTTATTTTCTATTCTTTATGCTCTATTTTTTCTGACAAATTTGATTAATCTTGTTTGTATTAGGTTGTTATTACTGAAGGGATATCAAAATAATAATGTTTTACACTTTATTACCTTTTGACAAGCACTTGACAATTGGTTCTATCTCATATTCATATAAACATAGAACTTACACTAATTTATTGACTTCTACTGCAAAAGAAATTGTTACTTACATTTAAAAAACAACTAAAAAGTTAAAGTTAACCTTCCACAGAGGTAAAATGTTAACATATTGGCTTTCTCGCTTAGGAATTTGATTTGTAGGTATAGTCAGCTTTCTCTTCTTTATCCGCTCATGTTGTGCGTAACACAATTAAACATACCTGTTTGTTGAACTTAACAGGGGTAAAAATATATTAAAAAAATGAAAAGACCAAAATTACAGATTATTCTCCTGGTTCACCAACTGAACCAAGTCCTGAAACATACTAGCTGAGAACATACCCGGGTCAGTAATACTCCACATAGAACCATTCTCCGAAGCCCATTTGGCAAGGCGATCCGCAACACCATTCCATTCACATGGAATATGTTTGAAAACAATAGAATTCAAAGAGGTACTTAAATGCCAGATCTGAAGAATAATAAGATTCAGATGCCAATCTATTATACCAACATTACCGTTATTTAGCAAATTAATCACCACTTGTGAATCCGATTCACAGATGATATTGTAACAACCCTGTTGACAACAGAACTTCAAGGCCTCCAGAATCGCCATGGCTTCCATGAGATTGTTTGTGTGGCAGCCTTTGTAAATTGAGAAAAGAAATTGTATGCAACCGAGACTATCCCGAGCAATACCCCCAATTTCGGCTTCCCCTGGGTTCCCCCGTGAGGAGCCATCCGTATTTACTTTGATAAAGCCAGGTTCAGGGCGGGTCCAGCGTCCTTTCCTATTAACCGGGTGCATTTTAACATTCTGCCCATGCTGCGCACCACAGCCCAGCGCCAAGTCATCTCTAGGTTGAAGACTCATACCCAGCCGCTTAAGTTGACCATCCACCTCCTCATTCCAGTCAGCTCCCTCCATACACTTAGCACGGAATGTTTCCTGTAGGGAGTTAAGAATTTTAGACCAAAGCTGACGCCATTCCAGGTGCTCTCCCCTGAAGACTCTCCTATTGCGCTCTAGCCACAAATTCCATAATATGAAGGAAGGGCCCACAGTCCAAGCACTCTGCAGCAGGGAGTTCCTAGCAGGCGCAGGACCCAGTTGATTCCAGAATTCACTCAAAGAATGAGCATGACAGCAGGGGGCGCCCTAAGCCGCCCACCACAAATGCCAGAACTGAATAGCAAAGGGGCATTGGAAGAATAAATGCTCCCCTGTCTCCTCACTACTATGGCACAAAACGCAGACCGAAGGCCCCTGAAAGCCACATTTACATAAGTTATCCCAGGTCAGGTACTTGTTGTGAGTAAGAGTCCACAGAAAAAAATTACATTTGGGCCAAGAAATCTGGTTCCAGACTTTTTTCCCCCATAAGAACTGATTACGATTGAACGCTTGTTTAATCAAAAGCACATATCCAGACGACACAGAATACTGGCCAGTTGTATCTCCCCCCAGGCAAGAACATCTCTGCCCTGAAGATAATTGCATTCTCTAGACTGAAGTATGTGGCTTAACTCACTTCTAGTCTCAGCAGATCCTCCCAGAGGCCAATCAGAAGAGATTTTCCACCTATATCCAATAGCCATGCCCAAACTGCAGCTTCCTTGTAATGCATCACAGTATCCCAACCAGCGGAGATAAAGATATCAGCTAGAGGCTGTAACTGAGGATGAGAAACTAACAGGGGCAGTTCCCCATTCCAAGAGTCTTCCCAGAACAGAGCTTCAGTCCCACTATTGCACACCCAGAAAAGACTCTGCTTCACCAGCTGCGCTCCCACCTTAAGAGTGCTCCACGCCATCGACCCTCTACCAGCAAGAGGAAGTCTAGCCATGTCATGAGGCGCAGTGCCTGGGAAGTACTTAGCAGTCAAAATTTTGGCCCACAGGGCAGAATGGTTAGAGCACCACCTCCAGTATAACTTAGCAGCCAAGGCTTGGCTGCCTAAGATAGCTGAACGTAGTCCCAGACCCCCTCCCTGCTTTGGTCTACAAACCATGTCCCAATTGACGAGACTCCATTTAGTGTTCCGAAGATTCCCACTCCAAAGAAATCTCCGAGAGAGGGCATCATATTCTTTAAGGAAGTAGATAGGGGCGGTTTGAATCATGCACCGATAAATGGGCAGCGCCTGAATAACAGATTGCAAAAGAATAACACAACCAGCAGTGGAGAGCCATCTATGGGTCCAATCGCTGATTTTTCGTCTTAACTTGTCCAACACATTCTGCCAAAAAAGCCTGGGCTGCCACCCCACAACAATGGGAATGCCCAAATAAACAACAGGAAGAGCTTGAATTTGGAATCTAAGAATGGCAGCGATTCTTCTCTGGATAGATTCAGGCATGTTGAAGAAAAAGATGGAGGACTTGTGCTCATTGATCTTTTGTCCCGAAGCCTCCAAATAGTTGTCGAGGGTGAGACGGAAAGCTTCAGCTTCACGGATCCGAGCTTTACCAGCTAAAATAGTATCATCGACAAATTGTAGATGAGTCAAGGTAGTAATGCCATTTCCCCAATTCCAGCCCTGAAGGGTACTTTGAGCAACCTGAAACTTGAGAAGCCGTCCAAGCCCCTCAGCCATAATGATGAACAAGTATGGTGAGAGCGGATCTCCTTGACGAAGACCTCTCGAGGCCCCAAAAAGTTCCGTAGGGGCTCCGTTAATAAGAACCGAAAAGGAGGGCGTCGTGATACAACTGAACACCCAGCTGATCCAATCCTGATTGAACCCAAAAGCTAATAGGACTTTGCTCAAAAATCTCTAGCTGACTCTGTCGTAGGCCTTGGCAAGGTCAAGCTTAATAAACATAGATTTCTCTTGAGAAGTACTCATAGAATGGATTGCTTCAGCTGCAATCACCACTCCATCCAAGATTTGCTTACCAGCAACAAATCCACCTTGCTCCTCCGAAATAAGGTGAGGGAGGAAACCTTTCAGTCTTTGAGCAATGATTTTGGAGATGATTTTATATATAACATTACAAAGCGCAATTGGCCTATACATCTCCAGCTTATTAGCCTGTTCCTTCTTAGGAATAAGAGCCAAGAACGTGGCATTCAAAGCTCTAAGCATTTCTCTGCTGGAATACGATTCCTGTATCACCTGCATTAAGTCTTGATTTATAATTCCCCAAAAATCTTGAAAGAATTCAGCCGGGAATCCGTCAGGACCGGGGGCTTTACCTCTCTTCATGCTAAAAACAACCTCTTCCACTTCTGGCAAAGCAATTGGCCGCATAAGGCGTTCATTCATTTCCTCATTCACCAAAGAAGGAATGCAGGACAAAACAACATTTTCAACCCCTTCATCTGGTATAGGATCACTAGCAAACAGTGCCAAAAAATATCGAACAGCTTCTTTGCTAATAGCTTGGGAAGAGGTTAAGCAACATCCATCCTGAGAAACAAGAGAAGTAATAAAGTTCCCATTGCACCGGGCCTGCACAGACTTATGGAAGAAAGCCGTGTTCTTGTCTCCCTCTTGAATCCAATCATTGCGAGCCTTCTGCTTCCAGTAAATCTCCTCCCTAAGCTCCCACTCCGCTAAGGCATTGGCAGCAGTAGCTTCTTCCAGACGAAGCTCCTTCGAGAATCCACATTTTCTTATTTGCCTGGTTATCTTATCAAGCTGCTCTTGTGCCATCTTTTTCTTACATTGTAGGTTCCCAAAACTACTTCTATTCCATTCCTGCAATTTCCTTTTAACATACTGGAGCTTTTTAAGAAATGAATACATAGCTGTACCATACGCAGGCCCTCCCTGTCTCCACCACTGCGCCATGAGATCATGAAGGGATGTATCTCTAAGCCACATCATCTGAAACTTGAAAGTAGGCTTTTTGGACCTTTCTATAAAGCCTATGGCCAGCTTGATAGGCCAGTGATCGGAACCCCTCCAGTCCAAAATTTTGGAATTGATAGAAAAAGCACTAGATTGCCAAAAACAAGAAACTAGAAATCTATCAAGACGTTCGGCAATGGCAGCGTTACCTGTTCTTCTGTTGCTCCATGTGAACATCCCATTTGAGGGTCTAACATCGGATAAGCGCAGCGCTTCCACATTGTGGCGAAGGCAGTCAGCAGAGGGACCCAGCCGATTCAAGCCGCCTCTTTTTTCCTCAAGACTCATAACCGCATTGAAGTCTCCAGCAACTATCCACGGCATGAATGGGTGAAGAAGACGAATATAACGAATGTGCTCCCACAGCTACATTTGGCCAGCAATATCAACAGGGGCGTAGACATTGGTAATAAGAAATCTTTCCCCAGTGTCAAGAGAAGAAGCCAACATAGTTAATGCAGACAAGTTGCATATCCAATGAATAGGTAGAATTTTCCTTGGATTCCAACCCACAGCTAAACCTTCGGCACTACCGCAAGCACCTAAACATTGCCACTGCCCGCTAGGCCAGACATTTAACATACAAGCTGAAAAAGCTTCAACCGACAATTTAGTCTCCTGAATACAGAGGATATCTAGAGAATTGTCCCAAACCAAATTACGCAGAGCCTTTTGTCTAGGGGAGCTATGCAATCCCCTTACATTCCATGACAGAACTATCATTAGGTGGGTTGAGGGAAGTGCTCATCCATAGTTTTGACCACTCCAGTTTCCACTAACAATTCACCAGTAAGTTTCAATCTATCTTGATCCTTTATTCTTCCAGCTTTGGAAGGAGCAGCCGAGTTGGCTTTCTTGAATTGTTTTTGCATAAGCCCAAGAGCACTGCTGGCTCCTTTTCCTTTTTTACCGGCTTCCCCTTCTTTGGCCAAATCCGCCCAGCTTACTTCCTTCTCAGGCTGCTCATACTGAGCCTCAGATGGACCTCCCTCCTGTTGCAGAGAGCAATCAAAAGGCGCTTGTCCCTGCCCATTAAGAGTTCCATTGACTTCAGAGGCCTGTCTAGGTTGCACCATCTCATTTCCCTGTTCCTCCATCGGGATGCCATCTTCAATAACCATACAATCTAGAGCTTCGAATCTATTAAACCCCAGGCCTACTTGTCTCTCAGTATTGCCATGCCTTGGTCCCCGACCTCTTGCTCGCTTTTTGACTGTCGTGAAACCATCCGTTCCTACTTGAAATTGTTCTCCAGACCCTTGCGCCAAACTTGGAGAAATAGCATTTTTCCCTTTATCTAATTTATCAGGTAAAGATTTGGTGTTTTCAACCAAACTTCTGCGCCCATTTCCTTTCCCAGATTCAGCTATAAAATTCATTCTAGAATTTATCCCAGTGTCATTGGTTTTGACCGCCAAAGGGCATTGCCGATGAAGGTGTCCATAAACATGGCATAATCGGCATCTGAAGGGGATGGATTCGTAATCAAGCTGCTGTATCCAAGACAAAGATCCCATGCAGATTTCTACCGAATCTGGAAGCGGATTGTTTAAGTCCATGTCCACACAAATTCTTGCATATGAAATAATCTTCTTGTCAAGTGACTAGTGTGCAATAGCTGTTGGCTTACCCAGCATTGCCCCAATTTGTCTGAGGATATCTTCCCGCCAAAATTCCAGCGGAAGCCGCGGAAGACGGACCCAAACTGGGACACAGGCTGGGAGTTCATCAGCGGAGTTGAAGCCCATGTGCCATGGTTTAAGAAACAGGCCCACTCTTTCATAGAAGTAGGGCCCTCCTTCAAAAATACGATTTCTATCCGAAACAGAGGAAAAACTTACCAGAAAATATCCATTTCCTGCCAACATGAGGTCAAAATCTCCTTCAATGACCCAGGAGCGGCGAATCCAGGATTCTAATGCTGACACAGGAATTCTAATACCCAGAAACTTACAGATTAGGGTGTGTGCAGACAAATATTCCACATCTTCATGGATTGCTTCCTGTGGGATGACCAATACAGGGCGGTCTTGGGTCCTCAAGAGGCATCCATTGACTTTGGTTAGCCGCGAGCGCTCACTGTTATAGAAGTGTTCCTGGCCGTGAAAGTTTGCCCCAGGGGTCTCCGCCACTTGCCTGGGGCCTGTCAACGGGCCTGCTGTTCCTCCTTCGCGCGCAGACATCTTTTCCATAGATCACATTCCAAATATTCATATCAAACATACCTGTTTGTTATGGATCAACTAGTCTGAAATTAAATTTGGTCATCAATTATAGCATCCAATGCAACCGCTTTAGCGACCTTTGATTTCTCCATCAGCACATTTTGAATCGGCAGATCAAATTCATCGGCAATCTTTTGTTCTCAGGAAGTCCGGTAGATTCAGGTGAAACAGGATTTGAGTTTCTGTAGATGATGTAAACAGTGAGCTGAATTAATCCTAGATGGAAACCAAGGCCATTGGGTACCTGCAGTATTTTTAAAACAAATTAAAATAAAAAGTACGCAGTCCTTGCAAAAATACGTTAATTATGTACATAGAAAAAGAACAAATCACAAAACTGGAGCAAAGTCCTTCCAGAAAAAATAAAAGAAAAAAATCTATAAAAGAAAATGGCAGCAGCAAATGAGAGAAACATACCGCTAGGAAGATATCCTTAGTGGTTAGAGAGTATCCAGACCAGACAAGTGCGTTTAACATGTTGAATAGGGAAGGTAGAAATGGCATGTACTCGACACTTCTAGTTCTGATGAAAAGTCCCTAAAAAACAAATCCATCAACAATCATGAAAGGGTCAATCGAGTTGCTGACAAACTTATATTTTTTTTTTAATTGGGTAGAGGTTTAGTGTACAATTTTTATAGCAATCTAAATGAAGAAAAAGGATAAGAGGGAAGACCTGCCATAACAGCTAATGGGGAAGCATACATAAAGATGGAAAGGATCACACATAAAATGCCAGCCAATAACTATCTGGTACTGTGTGTGTCCAGCACAAAAAATTATAACTGCCACCGACACAACCAAAGCCATCATCATTGTTATGGTTAACCGCATCCTTTTCACCTCCAATAATAATTTAATAGAGTCTGTGTCAGAAAAATCGCAACTACATTTTTATGTTCTTGCATGAAATCTAATTAAGCATTAATGGTGTCCAAAAAGTGTATGGAATCTAGTAGCCACCTTTCAAATTAAAATCTCATAGCTGGCATAACGAGTTACCTTCTTCTTCTTAGAGACAAATATCAGAAAAGACACGAGATAAAATATCTCGAAAACAAAGCCTGCACCATTGATTGTGAGCAGAAAAGTGCTGTGGGGTTTAACAAATGGGGCTCCATAAAGTAGCCAAAGAGCACAGGTGAATAAGGTACACACATATGGAAACCCAGAGTACTCTTGGGTAGACTTGAGCTTATATGTCCCCCAGAATGTAGCTCTGCAATTTTACAAACACAATAATAAATGTATAAGCATTTACCTTGATCAATACTGACCGATCACAATATATATGTCGCTAATGAATCTATATTTCACCAGTTTTCAGTGTCATGGAATTATAGTTACAAGAATTGTTGTTATCCTAGTTGTTGACTCAATGAAATCTGATGAACACAGCACTTACATAGGGGAGAGGAAAAGTCCCAATGTAGTTAAATTTCCTGCACCACAATCCACTATAGAGCATTACTCATGATGAGTTATGTTTCACAATAGTTTTCACTCACATTAAAATCCAACTAAACTCAACTTTTAGTCACCCAAATAAATCGCATTCTACATACAAATGAACATCAATTCCAACTAAGACACCACAATACTTGTACACGCAAATGACCAACAAATCCAACCACTACAAAATAAAAACTGCACATACAAATGAATAACAAATCCAACCACTTCAAAATAAAACCTGCACATGCAAGTGAACAACAAATCCAACAAATACAATATAAAACTTGAATGTATAAATGATAAAGAAAATAATAAAAAAAATTGTGCATGTTGGCCCCTAAAAAAAAATTAAAAAAAAAGGAGCACCAAATACAACTAACACAAAACAAAAAAATATCCAGCCACCCAATCCAATTAATACTTAAAAGCAATGCAATCAAAAGCACTCTTTGTGGTGGACGAAAAGAAGCATATTTGATATGATACAATGCAAAAAATAATGGTGTTCTGTTGAAACACATACAATCATTAATTGGAGTGATGTAATACAAACGTAAAATACAGAGGATTCCGAAATTAAAGCTGTTTTAAAAATCACCGTTTCTATTACCCAACGTTTATGAAAATTCCTGTAGTCTACATTATTCTTATCCGTGACTAAGTTATTTACAGAGTCTAATCATGTCTGCTTCAATCTTATCAATTCAATCAATATTTTTGTACTATACTTCAATCTTAAGGATGTTCATCCCACTTAAGACCTATATAAAAAAAAAATTGTACAAATTCTTTTCTCACCGGCCACAGCCACCATAGGTATTACAGGTAAAATATTCTATTCTTCTCTAGAGAGATCACACTGCAGATTAATTATCTCTGAGTTAAAATGCCAAATATTATAAGGGATGAAGTTAGATTTGAGTCTCAGACTACTTTAAAGATACCTTCGAACCTTTAACCTTAAACCAAAGAAGTTCCATGCACCCATTACAAACGAAATGCTAAAAGAGTATATATAGAGATAGAGACTATCCTAATCCCCTTTAAACCTTGAATTTGTAGCAAAGCAGAATGTTCAGATCCAATTGATTCATATTAGTTTATTTTCTAAAGAAGATAGTGCAAGTAGCATACCAATAATTTCCACCACAAGCTGCAGAGTAAAGGCCATTGAGCCAAAGAAAAAAATATCTTCAAATATATATATTTGAATCAACAGAAGCAGAAGCTGGTGAAGAAACTAAGATTTTTAGGTCCTTATATAGGCCTCCATCCTGAAGATTTTGGAAATCTGATATCGTCATACACAGTGCAATACAGATTTAAAAAGTTAATATCTAAAATACAAAGCACTAGTGAGCAAATTGGATATAGCTTTACACATCAGAATTATTGGAGACCAGCTCAATACAATACTTGCAGTCAACTTATAATATGGATATGCTTCATGCTCACCTATGAACAGGTGAACATCTCTCCCCGTCCTTTTCTATAGCTGAAAGTTAGCCAATATCCCTATACCTAGACAAGTAATACAGAATATAGTGCAAAGGATTCGTTGTCAAGACGTACGGATTCGAAAAAGAGTAGTACAAAAGGAACTATAATAGCAAAGCATCCATAGGTAAAATAAGGGTATATTCTATACTGGAGTAAAATTGTGGGATATAGATCATTCTAAATGATTGCAAGAGATATGCATTGGGAAATTCTGAAGTGTTAAATATTTATATTTATTGTATGCGCAAGGTTTTTTCCCCTTTCCTTATTTTATAAAGGTAAGTATTCAACATTGGGTACATTGAATATCAAATTAACAATTTTGACAAAAAGTTGAGAATTCAGAAAGTTTGTTTGCTGATAAATAAATTAAGAGTAAAAGATTAAATTCCTTATTTTATAAAGTCGGTAGAAACATGTACATTAATATTATTATTACAAGGAGAATATTTATGGCAATAAGGTATAAATACAAATATGTTTGATTTTATCAGAAAATATGATCCAAAAAAATAAAAATAAATTATATAAGAGATAAATTTTACGTTTAACATATAATTTTTATTTAATTTTAACATATTTATTCAACTATAATTAGTAATATTAATATTTTTTTAATTTATATTTGTAATATTAAAAATTAAATTTTAATGTCTTGAAAAAATAATAAATACTAAAAAACTAGAAACCACTAGTTCAAGTTACGTGGCTATTGATAGCAATAGGTTTACATGTTATAGTTTTAGGGAAAGGATCATAGAGTTTAAGTGAGAAAATGAGTTCCTATAATTGTCAAATCAATCTAATAATCATTTTTATCGAAAACAAATTATTTCAAAGAAAAAACTTTATATTCATAAAATATTTACGAGTATGTAATGGTGCATTGCTCTCTATATATAATTAACAAAAAATACAAATTGAAACATAGCAATTTAAATATTTTTTATAATTTAATTAGTCTAAATAATAAAAAAATAGATAATTATATTAATGATATTTTAGGACATCATAAATAAACTTTGATATGATATATTTCATATATAAATTAATTTTTAGCTAAAAATTATACTAGTTATATATATGATAACTTCATACTTTGTCTCATAGATTTTTACATAAACAATTAATAAAAGATATTCATTGGAACATATAAATTTGATTAACCTTAATGTATATAGTCTATATATTATATATTAAAAAAATTGATATTTATATTAATTTTCCTTTTAATATTAGAAACTAATTTTGATAAGACACATTTAATATGTACAAATAATTTTGAAATATAAATTATTTTAAATAATTTTATTGTAAATTTTTAATTATCATATAAATCTTAAAAATATGACATTAATATGAATTAAAATTTTATATGCTATTTTATTTTAATTTACACTCTTAATATTTTATATTAATTTTTTTATCTTTCTTTCAAACAACTTTACCACCAACTCCTTGTTACTTCCAACTACCTATTACTTTATCTTGTATATAAATCTTATTTCAAATACCATTTTTACTGTTATTATCTCACACTCAATCACAGGTCGATTCCAGGTCATAAACAATGATTTTGATGAAAAAAAAGGATTTGCCAGCTCAATTTACATTTTTATGTAGACAAGCTAACAAATTGCACTTTACCAACGTAAATTCATTCACACACCCTGCCTAAAAAAATAACAGTGGACACTTTTGCAGGCCTAACCTGCCATAAATTACAGCAAATGTTGTGTTGTTAAGTAACCTCCATTCTTACGAAAAAGGGTAAAAGGTGGCCAACATGGCCAACTTTCTTATGAGCTCCTTCAACTTATTAGTGGTAGTTTAGAATTCTTTTTATTTTTCCTTCTTATTTTGTCGTTAATTGCGTATTATTTTTCTTCTCTCATTCTTTACTTTTGTTTGAGGCTGCCATTCAACGGAAGATATCCATGGTTACACAAACTGTTGGACATTTTAGTTTCAAAACATGCTTTAAAACCTTAGATTTGATAGCGTGACGTCACCTTGTTGTGCTTTAGCTATACATGTCTTACCTTGCAGGGTGGATTCCGTTTTCCCAAAGTTGATAAAATTTTCCAGTGGGAAACATATTTTCTTGCATTGCAATGATAATTGGCTACCGAATGCGTAAGTGTAATTGTAGTTTATTGCGCTTAAATACGTATCAAGATGTTGATTAAGGAGCTAAATCTGATTTAAAGCTTTAATTGTAAGCATTCATATCATCATACGGATACGTGTTTTTCAATGGCAGTTCGTGTGGACTGTAACGTTAACAATTAATGATAGATATATGTGGTGTTTGGAGTTTCTATTTACGGATCATTTATAAAAAAATCTCGGAATATGATAAATTTAATATGTAATACATCTATAAATGTAAATTAATATTTTTATATTAAATATTTTGTTTGATATTTAAATAAATATTATGAATATGTGTTTATTAATTTTTTTAAAGGTAAAAATAAGGTTTTATTAAAAAGAAATTGAATTTTATAATTATAAAAAAATATTGAAAATTTGAATTTATATTTTATTAAAAATAAATTAATAATTTGAATGAGATAATTTATATTTATAAAAAGAAATAATACTTTTAAAAGGATAATTTAACATTAAATTAAAAAATATATATTTTCTTAAATAAAATAAGTAATTTTTTTTAAAGATTTTAAAATTTATTTAAAAAATTTATCAATAAATAAGTCTAATAATATTATTCTTGTTAAATGTGCATGGTCTCCATTAGTATATTTTATAAAAAAAATATTAAAAATTATAAAATTTAATCTTATTATATTTATATATATAAAATAATAGTTTAAAAAAAAATAAGTTCTCCTATAACTCATATGTTATTTTTAAAAAAAATATAAAATATTAATAAAATTAATCCTGTTAAATATACCTTTACCTATATTTATATATATAAAATTTAGAAAAAATAAGTTCTCATATAACTTATAAAGGAATGTGATTAAAGTAATCAATATTAAAATAATTTCTAATTTGTGTATCTTATAAATAAATAAGAACTAAAGGGTAAGCATGTCGGTTAGTTGTGATCAGGGCTTAAATTTTTGATTGCGACTTTCTTTATCATAATTTTTTTAACAATTACTATACATTCAATATTGTCATTTAAATTTTAATATAATTTATAGTAAAATAAAAAAACATTAAAGAAAAAATATACATTTATTTTAATTCTTTATAATTTTAAATTTTATCTTTCATCTAATACAAATCTTCTTTAAAAAAATTGATTATATTTTAGAACTAAAAAAATAAAATATGACCATACATCTATCAAAGTTACACATGATATGCCATTGATTTATATATACATAGTAGTATGAATATTAGAAAGATATATATATATATATATATATATATATATATATATATATATATATATATTTGGATAAAGTTAATAGATATAAATTTTAAGTTATCTTAAATTTTAATGATTATTATTATTTTTTTACTTTTTATTTAAATAGTGAAAATGACATCAACTTAACTTTATTAACATAATAAATTTCAAAAAATATTTTCTAAAAAAATGGTGTTAAATTTTATTAAGATATTATAATTTTAAATTAATTTATTAAAATAATAATTTTTTAAGTGATGATCAAATGAATACCAAATTTAAAATTAAAATTAATAATTAATAATTAAATAAATATCAAATTTAATATGATAATTAATTATTTATATTTAAAAATTATAACATCCTACTATTTTTTTCATTATTATTATAAAACACCTACCAACATAATTAAACAATATCTTATTTATTTTATTTTTAAACATCTATAAACATAATTAAATAATGTTTATTATTTATTTAATTTAAATCTTTAAATCATAACTTATTCACATTAAATGCATGTCAATGATAAAACAAGTCGTCTAATTTTTAAGTGAAATAAGGCACTTGGGATATCATTCTTCCGCATGCCAAGTGCCTCTATTTATATACAAGAGAGTGCGCCTCGTACCAATCACCTGTATTGTATAGATAAAGGCCCTCTAGTTAAACAGGTGACGAAGAACCAATTAGAGAGACTAGTGGTTAAAATGAATAGACTCAAAACTAAGTTGTAAATATACAATATAGGGACAAAAAGACTAATAACCAAAAGCTCATTTATATTCCTTTTCCTTTATATTATTTTGTTAAATAGTGTTTTTTATTTTACTTTGTTTTTTTTACTACGGTATAATATATCATTTATTGAATAGTCTTTTGATTTCAATATTTTTCAACACATTTTTAAATGACACTACTGGGTTTTATATAATGAATTCAAATATTATTAATAAGAAAAAAAATTAATATGTATGTTTTTTAAAATAATTTGCATTTACTTTATTAAATGAATGAAAAAAATATAAATTATACATAAAATAAATTTCAACTTAGAATTGGAGTTGATATGTAAAATTCAAAATTGCAAAAACTAAATAACAAATTTGACTTATTATTTTTAGTAACTTTTGCATGTAAGGATGTGCAACTCTTAAAATTTCCAAAACTACTCCAAACACTAAAATTAATCTATTAGATGAATTTAAACTGAAGTTGATGTTTGAATACAAAAATATACAATTTCTAAAAGTAGAAAAATGTTGAAAAAATATTAAAACATATTTTTGAACCCTCATACAGTCACATATGGCCTTCAAAAAATATCAGAAACATCCAAAACTAAATAGAACAAGTTATGGATGAACCAAAATTATAAACATAGTCATTTTGGCATGAAAGAGAGCTCAAATTAATCTATAGATCAAAAGTTATGGCCGCCGTAAATTTGGACTCACTTTTTGCATCATTGTCATATAGGTGAAAATAACTCAACGTCTGTGAGTTGCTCTGATTATACTGCTACTATTTACTAAAACAAAAAAAATTCATATCCGATTCTAAATTCCAAGTGCTATCTTCCTACAATAATCCTTCTTTCCATACCAAATATTTATTCTAACTTCATTACCTCGTGTTCATGATATTCTTATGTAGAACCTACATTATATTTTCTAGTTATTCCTTGGTACCTATTGTTTCCAATCTACTTCTTCATCTTCTTCACATTCACTATCTTCCCCATAGAAATCATATAAATATGAAACATTAAATACTAGAGAGATACCAAAATTATGTGGTAAACTCACCTTATAAGCATTGTCATTCATTTTCTTCACAATTTTCTATACTCTAATTTCTTTGTACATCAACTTGTTATATGTGCCTTTCAAAAATATTCTCTTCCTCAAATAAACTATCATCAAATAACCTTCCTCAAAAACATCTAACCTTATTCTAACATATGTTGTTTCATTATTGTTTTTATTACTTTCCTATAGTTTTCATCTCACATATTCTTGCAATTGTTGTATATGCTCTACAAATATTTTTGAATCATCACTAACTCATTCTGTAATTGGTAACTGTACCCAATTTAAAAAACTCATAGGGTTACTTCTATAATCAAAATATAAGATTGATTTTTATATTGATCCATTCAATTAATTATTATATATGCAAACTTAGCTTATGGTAATGTCAAGTCCCATTGCTTGGGCTTCTCACTGACTATACATCTTAACAAATATTTAATGCTCATGTTTAAAACTTCTATCTACCCGTCTCTTTGTGGGTGGTATGCACTATTGAATTGTATAGTGGTTCACATCTTCCATAAAGTCCTTCAAAATAGACTTATAAATTATGTATCCATATCTGATGTAATAGTTTTTGGAATACTATGAAATCTCAAAATATCCTTGAAAAATACTTCTGCAACTCTAGTGGCATCATTGATTTTCTTACATGCAATATAATGAACCATATTAGAAAACATGTCTACAATAATAAAAATTGAATAATTATCTCTCTATGTGTTTTGTAATCTCAACACAAAATTTATACTAAAATTTATCCATGGTCCTTTAGAAAAGGTAATGGTATGTACAACCTTGTATTATATATATGTCCTTTAGCCACTTGACATATCTTACACCTTGGTACATATCTTGTCACATATTTTTTCATCTTTGACCAAAAATACTTTTCTACCATCGAAGTTAATGTCTTTGTCTTGTGAAAATGTTTGGCCAAACCACTGTTATGTAAGTCTCTTATAATATTGTCTCTTATAAACCCAACTGAAATACATAATTATTTCAATTTAAAGAGATAATCATCAAGTATAAGATACTAATCGTAAACATTACTTGTCTCACCTGTTAATTGATTTATGCATTGTTCAACTATATTTCTAAAATATGGATTAGTATCTTCTATTTTTTTAAAAACCTCAAATCCAACTACTTCACTCACCATATTCCATAATAATGACATTCTTCTCCTCAAAACATCAATGACCTGCTTATATTTTCTGATTTGTGCTTCAACACAAAAGTATAACCTTGGAAGAAAGACACCCACTTTTCATTCCTACTATTTAATTTCTTTTGAGTATTCGCATACTTTAAAGCCTCATCATTAGTAAACATGACAAACTCCTTAGGCACTAGGCAATGTCTCTAATGTCTTAATGCTTGTAAAATGTCTAAAAATATAACATCATACATCGAATATATATTTTGGACATCATTCAATTTGTCATTGAAATATGCTAAATTGGCTTTTCTTCTTAACTCAACACAACACCAATTCTCACAAATGAAGCATTACAACCAAAATCAAACACTTTGCCAAGATATGCTAATTCTAAAACAAACCTTTTTGTAATATTCTTCTTCAAAAACTCAAAACATTCTATTGCTACTCTTATACATACAAATTATTTCTCTCTCGTACACTTTGTTATTGGTGCAATAAGACTATTGAAACTTTTAATGAAAATTTTTAAACAAATTTCCAAACTAGGAAAACATCTCACTTCTTTGATATTCTTTGGAATAGGCCACTCATAAATTGTCTTTACTTATTTTCCATCCATTCTTAAATCATCTGTTGAAACTACACATTCCAAAATTAACACACTGTTATGTATAAACCTAAACATATTCAAATTTGCATATGACTATATGCACTGTTATCACAAATTTTAAAAATAGTGAAAACTAGTGGAAAAATCATTTTTTAATAAATAATTAATATTAAAAAAAACCTAAATTTTTAATTAATTAATAAAAAAATTATTAATTAAAAATTTACAGTTATTTTTCTTTTATTCCCAAATTATTTAAAAACATGTTTGAACTTTCTATGCAAAATACTATCAGCATTCCCTGTGATTTGCAAAAATCATTTAGTTTTTCATGAATTGTGAAAACACACATTAATTTTTCAAAAGTTGTGAAATTTATAAAATAAAATTATCTTCGTGCAATTTACAAATTGTTTTTCAAATTTAGTGCAATTTGTAAACAAGGTTTTGGCTTTGGTGCAAACTGATTTATTTTTATTTTTATGTGCAAATTATGAAAAACTTTTCAGTTCGCATACAATTTTGAAAATGTTTTAAAACATCATGTAAATTGCAAAAATATTTTAAATTTTCCATTTTTGTTCAACTCAAACTTCTATTTGTATAAGTCATGGAAATGTAAACCATGATTCCTCTAATTGTCCAAATGCAAATTATATTTATAAAAGTCATGTTAATGCAAACTTTCACTTTGAAAATTACATTTCTATGTAAAAATTGTCATTACTAATTGAAGTTTAGTTTCCAAAACTACATCCAAACTCATAATTTATTTCCATCAATCATAAAAATATCATTGCTTCCTCATGTATTTTTTAAAGAAGTTCATCTTCCTTTCAAATTTATGTTTTCAATGTGTATGTATATTTCATAAAATTTTAAACATTAAAAAAATTGACTTTCCATTTTTGTTTTAGCCAAAAACTGCCTATAAGAATTGGTTTTTAAGTTCATGCAAGGGAAGAAAATTAAAGAAAAAGAAACTGTTCTTAGTCATGCGAGTTGATAGAGAATTTACAAAATATTTTTCAAGACTAAGCTAGGCACTACATTGGCAAAATTAAATCTCAAGAAAAAGCAATTTTCATTTTAGGTTTTCTGAGTTTCCTACTAAAGTGCCCAAAGAAAACAAGAACAAAATTGAGGCAAAATGCAGTGTATTTTTAGCAAATTTTTGCTTTCTTTAGCAATCTAAGGTGCCATATTGGTCATACTATCCAAAAAGAAGAAGAATTAAACTTATTATTTTTTCTTCTCAGCTACTAGCCATACAACTTCCACAAGTAAAATTAAAATTACTTTTTCTTTCCCCCCAGCTATGCCTATCGTATGACCTACACCATTTTTTCATTGTAGAAAATTTATTTGATTTTTTGCATAGGGGCACTGACAAGCCATATGACCTACAACAAGGTTATATTTTGTTAAAATATTTAATTTTTCTTAGCTTCAACCAAGTCATAGGGTCCACTCGTGATCATTTTGGGAAAAAAATTTAAAAATATTTGATTTTCTTCTAGTATCCAAACTGTACGACTATTGTATGATAAAGCGTATTCCTATGTGAGAAAAATAAAATAATAAAAAATAATAAAAAGAGAGAAATGAGTGGAAAATATAATATGACAAAAAATGAGCATTCAAATGTTGGCATGAATATTTTCACTTTTACCAATTATGAAAATATTTAATTTGCATGTGTTTGAATTGTTATGTTTTCAAATTTGATGAGGATGTTGAAATTGTTGATAGGGTTTAATAGTAAAAAATTATTTTCACTAAACTAGTAAAAACTAGGAATAGAATTGATGGTGGTGAAATGCCAATAATTTTGATTCATTGCAATGTCATGACTTTCCTTTTTGCTATGAAATGATTTAAAAAAAGAAAAAAAAATTACAAGATTTAAAAATTTTGGAAATTTAAAAAATCATAGAGAACAAGGAAATAGTTTAATAATTGATTTTTTTTTTTTTTTTTTTAAAATTTCTCCTTTTCATTTTCATTCACCAAAAAAGTTTGTAATAGTCTAGAGAGAGAAATTTTATATAGGTGCATGCAAAATAGAGAATTTGATCAAAGAGAAATTTAAATTTGCACAAAGAGTATTTAGAATACACTAGATTACTTTGCACGATCGACTTATGACTACATACTTCAATCTAGATTTACATCATTTTTCACAAATAAGAAACTTTGTGAATTTTGAAATTTGTCAATTTTATTATCAAATTGATGTCTTCATTTGCTAATATGGAAATGTGGATTTTTAGTAAAGGAAAAGAAATCATGAATTCTCAATTTAAAGTTGTGACACTTCTTTCACCACTAAAGTCTAATGTTGGAAATATCACTAACATTGATCTAAAACACATCAACTTGGGTAAGTTTTGGGAAAGAATGAATGCAGTACATATGACATATTTTGGTCAAGGTATTTGTGATAGTGGATTAGAATAGGTCGAAGTGTTCCCAATATATTTATAATCCATTAAGTTAGTTTTTATTGTGTCAAATAATTAAAAATCAAAGACAAGGGATGTAAGATATCCTCATCGAGAATTAGTAGTGAGTATTGTTCCTGGGTAAATTGAAAATAGTTTTTACCTTCCAGTTCATCATGATTAATATCTGAATCTAACTCTTGAATACTCCCAAAAATTTTGGGATGATTATAGTATAACATGTTCTAAATAAGTCAATAAACCCTAGTTTACTAAGCCAAAATATTCCTCCACTCAACTTCCAAAAAAATATTGCAAGATCTGATTTCAAAGATATAAGTGACATGATCACATTGTTTCATAGGATAGTCAGAATCAAAATGGGAAAGAATTTTAAAACATAGATGAACATATTTATTTGGATCACCTTTAAAAATAATTAATATATCAATTGAGGGTTTTTGATCAATGATGTCTTTCACAAGCAGCTCATGGAGGTAAAAATCATGTCAAAATTCTATATGAATTTGTATCTTATTTATGATGTAGTAAGTCAAAGGCATTTTAATGGAGTGCATTCCATAGGTGATTTTAGGAAAGCAATGGTGTATGAATTCTACCCCTAGCTAACATTGAAATAAAATACTCATCACTTCAAAAGAATAAATGATTATTTTATTCATTTCATCATCTAATTGTTCAAAATAGAAATCTTCAAAATGAGAATATCAGTTGTGATCACTACAAAAATAGCAAGATGGGGAGCTTGGTTTATATATTTCTTAACATTTAGTTATTTTAGAATCAGTGGTTGTGGCGTTTCTCCTTACATGTTCCCATGATATTTCATCAATAAGTGGGCATTAATGTAATTGGTGAGACAACTTATTGAAATACACAAGTTATTGGAATGACAATGTAAAACATGGATACAATTTCTAATCTCAATTGGTAGGTATACTTGCCCTCCACTAGTGAAGACCAAGATAGTTGAGCAATATATGTCTCACTATATCCCGGAGATGTTTTAAATTAGGTTTTCATTTTACAATAAGTGCCTAATTGAATGCAATCTTGGATCTTCATTTCAGCATGTTCCACATTTTAAAGACTATTGGATGGGTTGTGATGATGAGAAATAAGTGAGAATAAATGACTATTCATGGTGTACTATGAGATAAATAGTCAAATTCTCCCTTGAATCATGAGTTTCCCATTGCTCCATATCTGATAATTCCTTTGATATAATAAATACACAAGAGTGAATTTAAACATCTTTTCAAGGTGTTCAAATTGAAAAAACACCTTCTTCATTTTTAGCCAAGCTTATTCCACATGTTTCAACTTCTATCCCATTGCCTTCCTCAAGCAGCACAACTTTGGATTGGTTGTCTATAGTAGTGAAGAGAATGAGAAAAATTGTTGAACTCAAATAAATAGATTTTATAACCTTGATAGTTCCTTTCTCAAATACGCCAAAGAATGTGAGGATAGTCTCTTGAATGGTGACAGATGAAAAAGGAGATAATTATGTAGAAGTGGCCATTCTTAAGGTTGAAATGGATATGTAAAAAATAAGGGTTGAATACTACTAAGTATCTAGGGTTCATTTGGAAAAATCAACAATAGAAGGAATGGAAAGAGATGTACAATTGGTGATTTGTACCATCTTTGAAAAATGGAAAAATACAAGGTGACAAAAGATGAACTAAAAGTAAAGGTGGAATAATTAAATTTAATAATACATAGATTTATTTATCCAATTCAACCAGTTATCATTTCATTGAGTATTTATGGTGAGACACTTGAAAAAGGGAGAGAGGTAGGCCAAATGGTTAATGGAGTGAAAGATTGGATTGAAAAAAATTATTGATCAAGGGGCCTCAACAATTATCATCATAAAGATGATGTTATCTAAAATTAAATCACAATATGAAAAACTAATAACAAAGGAAAATGGCTCCACTCAGGAGAAATAAAATTCAAATAAAATCATTTCGAGCTTGGTGGAATCCTAAAAATTTCCTTCTATTGATCTTGTTGAAAAAGGAGTAATCAATAAAGATGAAATTGTTTGTCAGAATGAATTTATTTGGGCCACTAAATTTAGAATCTAGGCCCTTCAAGAGTGTGTTCATAACTTCAATGATGCAAGGTCACTTTGAAGTGACACAAAGATGTAAACCAACACTAAATTCAAAAAGTTGGATTTTCATTTTGTCAATGGCAAGGATCAGGAGGGAAATATGATATCAATTGAGACCATAATTGGAGAATTCAAATATAAATTTAGGACATTGTCAATCCTACATATAAATTTGGTTATGAATAACTTCTTCAGTTGTCCAAATGCCAAGTGAATGTGGATAATTCGTATATGAAAATAAACAGTCTCCAAGGTAAGCTTCAAGAAATGAAAGAATTAAACTACTCAGCAGACATTTCCTATAGGTAAACAAATGATTCATATGAAGATTTGATCAGGGAATTTCTCCAAAGATTTGAGGACTTCTTAAAAGGGAAAGAATTAGAAATACAATATCAAGAAGAATGAAAAATTGATTCCAATGTTTTTGCATTTTCTTCTCTTGATTCCTTGCACCTAACTTGTGTTGTTTCACTCTTTTTCCACTTGTAAATGTGCATTATAATTCTATAATTGCCTTTGTAATTTTTTCAACTTACTTTTTCAATTTGTGAAAGTTGATGATGTAATTTTTTAATTAGTGCAAAAACTCCAATTCTTTTATCAAGTGGTCTTAAATTATTTAGCACCATTTCAAGTTGTAATTTATCATTGGTGTTTTAGCAATTTTTAAAAAAGGAAAAATAGGTGATTTTGTACCATAACCACCCATTTTATCTTATAGATACTAGTTAGAGATTCATAATAATGGTTTAAAATAGATAGAATTTTTGCAAAGCCTTTTAAAGGGAGATAATTCTTTCTACATTTTAGAATCAATACAAAAAGGTGTTTCTAAACTTTGTGTTAGTAACATATTTTGAAATATGTCTTTTGCTTAATTAAACGTATCTAATTTTCATTGCCATTGTTATAAATTTTAAACTGTTTAAAATAGGACATTTTATTACAAATATTTTATATAGATTTTTTATTTACATTTCCAACACATGAAAATCTTGGTGGGAATAGAGATAATTTCTTAGTTGTCTCTATAAAAAAATATAGAATGTTTTTGGTTTCTATTATCAGTGTTAAATAGACTTGTAGGGTATGTTTCATATATTCCTAAGGATATGAGTATGTATTTTCAACCCAGTGAATGAGAGATATTTTCATATTCTCTAAGTCAAATTTTCTCTCAACACATTTGTCTAGTTTTGATTTCTAACTTGATGATTTTATTGATCAAAACTTCTCTCTCTCTCTCTCTCTCTCTCTCTCTCTCTCTCTCTCTCTCTCTCTCTCTCTCTCTCTCTCTTTCTACATATTCCCTTATAAAATATCCTTTTCATACATTCAAGTTAAAATTACTACCCCATGATTTACATTTCTTTGTTTTTAAATATTTATTACTTTCCTATTTTGGCTTTTGATAAAGGTAACTCCAGTTGTTAATAGGAGAGGGACATTGTCCCCCATATTATTGATGTGACGTCATTGATTTATCCTCCTAATAAAATTTCCTACCAACATTCATGAAGTTGGGAGGCCAAAAAGAAAACATAATTTGACTTTATGCCCCTAATAAATGATTCACATATTCAATTATCAGAACCACATATGAGGTTATTAATGTTTGCCTTTATTATTACTGAGGCTAAAATGCATATGCATAATATCCACATATGCATAATTACCATGTACATAGAATTTAAACAATAAAATAAAAAACATGTGATATCCAAATCAATTAGCATTTCACATAGAAACAAACATGAGCAAGAGGAAGAATAAAAAACCCGCTCTTTGGAGTAGGAAGATTGAGCAATCAGGAATCTACAATTTTGAGCCAAGTACCCTTTGATTTGAGATTGCCATAGTGAATGAGAGGTAACCCATCATGTTTTTATGCAACTAGATGCTAGTTTTTTAATTTTGTAAATATTTGTATTGTTATATTTTTATACATTTTCATCTACAATGAATAATGTGCTAGCACCTAATCCACAAAATCCTCATATCCCTCTTAACCCTTTATTCCCTCATATCCCTCCTAACCCTTCAATTCTTCTTCACCCACAAAACCCTCTTAGCCCTCCTATAGTTAATCAAGGCCCTAAAGTTTTTTCATAAGATTTAGCAATCCACATAGTATAAAATAAGCTTGAATTTGAGAGTTTTATTAGGTCATTAAGGTATTCACATTCAAAAACCTTTGCCAAATTTCCCTTGAAAACACACTATAGATATTAGTAGATAAAGTTGAGACATTAATCGGTCAAATTGATAGGTGGGATGACTATAGAAAAAAATGTGGAACATACTATTCCAATAAGCTTTTGGAAGATGTTGTGAGAGATAAACACATAAAAAATGCCAATTTTTTGCCCTATTCATTAATGGGAATATGATTTTACCATTTGATTTCTTGGCCAAATGGATTCCAATCCATTCTTGCACTCATGATTTGTTCAAATATATTATTTTTAGACCGATGGTGGATCATCTTTGATCACCCACTTTTTAACAATAATGAGGTCCCATTATTTTTATTGAGAAAAGTGTATTGTGAGTTTGTGATGAATGAAATCCAAAATTATTTTGATTTCTAAGAGTTCTAGGTAGGGGAAAGGGATCTATACAGGGTAAGCCAAGTGCATATCATGAACCCAATCAGCTAGAATTATCATGTGTTAATAAACCCCACCCTCCGAAAATAATATCCTCTACACTTAATGAGAATTTAGATATTTATACCTTGCATGTGCTTATGGCACTTACTAACACCCTTGTCCAACATACGAGCCAAGATTCTCATACTCCTCTTTTGGAGAGTGAACATGGTGAGGATTCATCCATTAGTGATACCCAATAATATAACTTATGTAAATCATGTGGGGATACATGCATTGCACCTGATGAGGATGAGAAGGATTTCATGCAATCCATTCACGGTGGTTTTTCTGTTGGACTAGATGATATTGATATTCTTATGTTTCAGTCACCTACATTTTATCTAGTCACCTTGCCTACCACTTTTTAGGTATGTTTAATATTTTTCTTATTATAAAAAAATGTAAAAATTGTTAAATTTAAAATATTTTTACAATTTAAAAGGTAATTTTGTATATATGAAATAGTTTTATGTTTCAACAGGTTTCTAGGGTCTAGATGAGCATGTGTGTTTCTCATAGTGTGTCTATGGTTTACACCTATATGGAGGTAATTTATAATGATTAATTAAAGTTATTATTAATTTTACATATAGGTGGTATATATATGTATGTGTGTTAAAGTGAATTATAATGATATTTTATATGTTCAATTGATGACCTCAAAAGACACTCCATCATCTATTAGGGAGGGAAAAAATGTAGGTCTTGTTATTGCGATGATGTAATTTGCAAAACTCTTTAAGGTACATGTCTAGTTATATATTACATATTATTTAATTTTAAACATAGATGTGTGTTTTGTAATTATCCTTTATACTTGTGCAAATAGTTGATGCTAAAAACAATTGTCTATGCAGATTCCTCTGGTGAATTTTTTTGGTCCTATATAAATTATTAGAAGGGGTAGCATGGTGTAATTAGACAAAATAATTTATATTTTTTCATATTTTATTTCAATGATTTAGTTTATGATCTAATTTTTAATTTTTATTTTGTATGTATATAGTTATTTTCAGGGACCTCTTCCTTCCATCATTAGGAGCAGGTCACTGGTTCATAGTAGTGATCCATTTCACACTCCTATTCACCAACCTAAACCTATCATCAATCCTATTTAGATCCATTCTCAAATTGATCATGAATACGAGCTTGCGATAAGTATACTTATGATTTATTTTTGTGTGGTTTGACAAATTCAACATGTTAATTTTATATGTATCTTGTTGTAGCATGTAAAATTTCTAAAATATTTGGATATGAATAGTTGGAGATATAGGTGATTTTGTATCTAAAGATGATTCATAGTCAATCAAATAAGATACCTTTTGTTATGATAAAGACATCCATTGGAGAGGCTTCAATAAAAAAGGAAAAAAGAGCAATGAATTTAGATGATTAGGAGATTATGTCTTATTACATTTTATTGTATGCCTATATGGCCTTATGTAGATCTATTTTTCATGTTGTATATATGAATATATGGCATTGACCATGGATATTGTATTGCATTCACATTTTGTATGCCTTTATGGTTTTTATGGATATAACATATATACATATATATTGTTCAACATTTCAGTTTTTAAACATTTTAGTATGTTGAATGTTGTTAAAATACATGGAAAATTTACGTATAGCTATGTTAACATATTGTTCAATATTTTTTTTTAATTGAATATCTTTCAAACTCTTTCAATAACCTTTGTTTATAATCTTTCGTAATCTAATATCTTACATTGGTATTATAATATAAATAGGTTATGATGTAGTTAAAATATGATCATCTAAAAAACTTTGTAAAACATCTACCTCTGATACCTATGATTACAATTCTAATGCCAAACTCACCTTGTTAAATGTTTTTTCCTTGCTCTTTTCCACTAGGTTTATGAACTTCCAAACTATAATCTCTTATTGTTAACACCAACACTCTCTTATGATTCTTCAAACTTATAATATTCACTTCAGTTTCCTCTCAATGCTCAACTCACTCTAGATTCTCTATTGTCTTCTTGTAATCAATCTTGTCTCACTCTTCCAATGCACCTTCTAGGTTTGTCTAGGCCTATTTTCATCTACATTAGCTATGCACTTAGAGTCACCTCCAATATATTCCAACTTACTACCATTTCCTCAAACATTCCAACCAACCTTCTTAAAGGCCCAAACCCTTCCTTGTACATATCTTCCACTTTTACCCAAGTAGGTCTAGAAGGCCTAGTAGGCCTAATTCATGTTGTTAAAGCTTAATCTTTACTCTAAGGCTTTGTTTGATGCATATCCTTGAAATGCAATCTCTTTCTCTTTTATATCACTTTGACAATTAAATTTAATCTATAATCATCATCTTTTTATATAGGTTGTTATCTTCCTTGACAACATTCCTCTCACTTGGTATCAATAGGCTTAGTAGCCTTCTCACTTTTCACCATTTTCTATAATATTTCCTTCTAGGATCCATACCATCTTCCCCATGGAAATTTTTAAAATATACACTCTCCTTCCTCACTTCAAATTAACTCTTTTTTATTTAAGTACATAGGATTGAAATCCTAAAACATGGTCTTAGGGTTTTTGATCCCCAACTGAGCTTCATATGATTCTTTACCTTCACATTCTAACCCCTTTCCATATCCATATCCAAATAATCTTGAGTTTACAAAGGAAATTTTTTATCTTTCTTAGGAGTCACTACCATATATTTGAGGCTTTTAACATCCTCTGAAGACCTCCAATCTAGAATAAAACTCTTAATAACTCTCAATTTTCTCCCTTACTTGACTGATCAAATGAAGTTCTTGTAAACTGACTATGAATATGTAACATGGTATTTCCAAATGATGTAAGATGAAATTAAACAATATTATGTTCACAATAAACCTTCCTTACTGATGAAGCAACAACAATATTTTAACAAAAATTTGACATTTTATTAAACACTTGAATGTGTTCTAAGACTTTCTTGTTTCCTTTTTTCTTGACTATGTTATGACTAATTTCTACAAATCTGGTTTAGACAATATTAAATCTTCCTTACTTTAGAATTAGTAACTAGAAATTACTTTGAAATCAAAATAGACAAACATATAAGATTCAGTATCTATCAATACTCTCCCAACACATTCCTTTTATTCATATAGATCATTATCATCTATAACCATCTATAGAATTATTTTTAAAGGGCTAATTTTTCTCCATGTTTAATATTTTCTTACCTTTTCATTCACTCTCTCTACTCTCATCGAGACTAGTCTTCTCCTTGCCTCACCCTTTTAAACTCTCTCACATGCATTTCTAACCTTAAATAATGCTAACCTTGAAACCAATTAGTATTTTTAGCCACTCCAATTTTTTAGGGTAGTTACATTTTATGATGCTCATACATCATTCTTTCTCACTATTGACTCCACTCTCATGTTTATCATAACTCATTTGAATCTCAAATAACTGTTCTAAAAAGTTGATACCTCTAATATTTAACCTTATCCACTTAATTCCACTTTTTGGCTTCAAGGACTAGGCCTAAGATCTATCAATTTCTCTTGTATATCCTTGTATAGGCCTCATTCCAATCTGACTCAACTATGCTCACATACTTAAACTTCTATCCCTTTAAGTTTCTCACCTTTTTTCCTACTAGGCTCTTAGTCCTAGAAGGCCTAATTAGGCTTCTTGATGTCCATCATTAATATACCTTCTCTTCTTCATCCAATGACCCTTGAAACACCTCACTTACAGCCTCTTAAAACTCTTCTCAATATCTCAAGACCCTTCTTGATCTAACCCAAATAGCTAAATTATCTTATAAACCTATCCCACTAGGGTTTTACACTTCTTTGGGACTGATTTTTGGCCATATATCCTCTCATAGACCTTCCCCAACATCCAAACCACCTTCAAAACATGAAAACACATATTCTCATAACTCTACATAGTTTCATTCCCTCTGTACAGACTGTATATTTATGTAGCTCCTATGAATTGATGTGATGATGAGTTCTATTATTAAATATTTTATTTTTGGATGTACCAAATTTAATAAGGTATTATGCGGATAAAATATCACGACCAACAAAACACCCATTAGATAATAACCTACTAAATACAATAGCACATGAATATGGATATGCAAAAGATTCTTAATGGCCATCAATTGAAGAAACAACTATAGTTGACGATCCCATGAATGATGGTGTGATGACACTACAAGATGAAGACAAAATATATGATAATATAAATGTGGTGGAAAAGGAATTATGGTTTTGTATTTTGATAAACGCTGTCTCGAACAACATTTTGGCCTCAAGCAACATTGACAATAAATGTTGTCAACATTCAATCCATGTTAGATATCTCAACCTCTAAGGCCTCATAACTAAAAAATAACATAAACACCATAATGGGGGTGTTAGTTAACATATAATACAATATTATTATCTACTGATAATGCCTAGTTGGGAGATAGAGCACCCATTCTAGCCTCAAATAACAATGGCAACACATGCTATCAACATGAGAGTCAAGTTGGAAATATCTACCTCCAAGGAGTTGTGGTTAAAAATAGCATCTCCACCATGTTAAGGGTGAATATTAATGTTTAGGACCATATTCATGTCCTCTAAAAATTCTTGCTTAGGAGCCAGAGCACCCATTCTAACCTCAAGACAACATTTCCCTATAAGGCAAAACTGTTGATTTTTTAAGAAAACCTTGGATATCCATAAAACATAAATCATAAGTCTTATCCAAAACAAAAAGAATTATATTTTGAATTATTAATTCCTCTACATGCATCTATAATCCCATGAAAAAAAATAATCAATGAGTTCATGGGAGAAGATTATGTGATCAGTCCTAAAATGCAACTTTTATGTACTTAAGAGACAAGGTATTTGCCTCTAGTAGGCATGTCTGCTTCCTAAACCTCTAATTATAAATACAACACATAAAGTCCTCAATATGTTATAATTACATGTGTTCCCACTGCCATGTGCTTGGAATCCACAAGGATACATAATTTTACAATAATTTTAATCTTGAGCAACATTGACAACACATGTTGTCAACAGTCAAGCCTAGTTGTAGATATCTACTTCCAGAGCATCATGACTAAAAACCATAATTTACACCCTATCACTAGTATAAATTAACATCTAATACTACATTATTGGCCTCTAATCAAGCCCATTTAAGAGATGGAGCACCCATTCCATCCTTAAGAAAAATTGACAACAAATGTTGTCAACATGTTAGCCAAGTTAGATATCTCTACCTTTGGAGCCTCATGGCTAAAAAATATATTTTATAAAACATTTGGGGTGAAAATTAGACCATAGGATAACATTATGGCCTTAATCACACCTGATTATGAGACATAAAACCCATTTTGGCCTTTAAAATCATTGACAACAAATGTTGTCAACATGCAAGCCATGTTGGAGATCTCTACCTTTGGGAGTAATGGATGAAAACTAGCATCTCCACCATGTCAGGGGTGGAAAATAACATCCAGGACCACATTATTGTCCTCCAATAACTACCAATTAGGAGATAGAGCACCTATTATGACCTCAAGTAACATTGACAACAAATATTTTCAACCAACAATACGACCTACAAGAACTAAAAGCTTCTTTTAGGTTCAATAATATGGAATTCTCTACGAACAATGCTAACCACATGAATGTGAAAGATAATTTGGCACCACTAAACTAAAAAGTATATATTAGTATCTAGTTAAATTTAAATTTATATGTAAATCTTAAGAAATAAATAAAATTTGATAAATTTAATTACATTTACATTTAAGAATTCAACATACCTTGTGGATTCAATCTAAAGAACCACTAGGATCAGATATATTATGTAAATTATCAATAATTTCTTCATGGTCAAATTTGCAAACCTTTTATAGAGTTCTTTTAAATGCCCTACCCTGATATTTGTACAACTAAACATTTGTTGTAAGAACTAGATTTGGATAGTGTAGTATCTTCTTATGTACTTCAAAGTCCTAAAAAAACCATACATTTCAATTTTTCATAGGATAGAATTGAATTAAAATTATAATAACTACAACAAACCCAATGCGATAGTGAATATTTTTCCCATTTATGACTATACAAGTTAATTTCTATTTTTCTTTTACAAACTAGCACAAGTAGTAGTTTATTACCTCCTCATTATCCTCATCTACTATAAATACAAAGATATTTTATTCATGGAAAAGTATAACATGATCTAACTACATATTATATTGATATAAATTTAGTACATGAAACACACGTGTCGAATATAATCTCCAACCTACTTTTACTAGATGACATACATGGTCAAAGTCATGTGATGATGTTAATGTTGTAAGTTGTAATGTTGATGGAACCTAATAACGGTCAAATAAAATTAGAGGCCTAGAACTCCATTCATATACCAATTTTTATGACTAAAACACATATCAAATAAATTCAATGTATGTATAATAAATGCACACCATGTGCCTCATATAAACCATCCAAGAACCTACGTTTGAGCTATGAAATGAGTATAATTTGTTCAATCCTATAACTATCATACAATATTTATATATATTTTTAGTTTCTTATCCTCCATAATCCAAATATATCTATGTATAGTGTAATTTTATCGAGCACCATGTCCCATATACTCATTACACTATTTAACTATGTTATATGCATCTGACAAATCAAGAATCTCTTCAAGCATAAACTCCTCTATTGTAATTGATCTTTTGACACATCATCCTATACTATCATGATCCCATTTTCCATGACCTACTTTAGTAAATCTATAAATATGTTTTACACCAATGCTCACATGTATCCTACTCATCTAGTAGAACATCCATGCAATCATGAATTGTGATGACCAATTATTTGACCATATATAATGTTCATTGAATGTAACGTTCCTTTCACTCAACTTTTTAAAAAACAAATGAAAATAACCTTGAACATAATTTCAAGAATGTCTTCTATAATTTTTTACATAAAAGTGGTATTCCTTTATTATTTTTTTATCATTGTCTATATTATCATGTGAATACATGAATGCTATATGCACAAAAATTGAAACATGTACTAGATTGTAGTATTGTGACTAAACCTCTATTTGTGGTTGTAATGTGTAATTCTTTGCAAATTCAACTAATGAAATAATAGTATCAATTGGTAATGTTTCCTTAATTAACTTGAATTTTTCTTATATCCATCAATATCTATGTGTGTGCCTTGCATACTAATATACAATTTCATCCTTGAATTTGTCCATAAATTTGGAAACAAGTCTTTGTTCTATAGAAAACTCAAACATTTTAGATTCCTTGCAATCTTTAATTTGATATATAACATATTTATATTTACTAAAACCACCCAATTATTTTTCTATTCCATGTGTGCTCTTCTCATGGATACAATATTTCAATTTTGGTAATCCACCACAAATGTTATAACTTCTATCTAAACATGAATTATTTGAAAATAATTTACCATCTAGTGTTTCACAAAAAACTATTGGAATGAATTATCTTGTTAATTTTTGTAAGGCCTCCACTCTACACCCCTAAAAAATGTTTTTAGTATGTAAATTACAATAAACATAATGAAAACTATCGTAATGCATAGAAAATTCAACATGTTGTCGATAACAACAAGTAGTGCATGTGTGATTGATTTTCACATATAAGGGTTTATCCATTTCAAAATACCTTTGACTAATATAAAATTGTGGATATTTTTCAGCAAATTTAGAGTAAAATTATATTTGAGTCATACCCAAAAAGTGTTTAGGATGTGATTCACAATTATGAGAACAAACTCTTATTTTTACTACATCTCTAATGTTAGGTGATACACTCGTGTTATATTTCATAAATTCTAAAATTAAATATATTAGGGAATCAACTGTCGTTATATCTTCATTGGAGTATACTAGAGAATGCCCACAAGTCATTGTTACAATTAACATCAAGTTGTCTACTTATCTTAATTCCTTTCATTAGTGTTTTTCTATTTATGTCTAAATCTTAGATTAATTTTCTAATCAATCATTTATTCTTTGTTTTAACACTTACCAAAGAATCTATAATAACACATCGGGTAATGTTACCATTTTTGTGTGTTTATTCAAACCTAGTTGATGGTATGCATTATGAAAATTTTCAATAATTTCCTTGTTTACACCATAAATATTATATGTTCTTAGTTCTAGGGTGTTCATTTTAGGTCTCATCCTAAATACTTTTATCAATGTAATAAACAATTGGCATCTTTGAGTTTCATTTAAATATTCAAAGTGTCGCTCCCAAATTTCTTGAAATTTTCTTCTCATATGGCGTTCAAACACTTTTTTAGGCATTGCTTTCAAAATGGATTCATTAATTTCAATTAAATATATTGGTTTTATTCTATAAATACAATGTGGTATTCTTAATGGTATAATTAATTTATTTGATGTTTCCATATTATTTTTTTTCATTAGTAGGTTCTTCATTCAATGTTGTTCCCATATTTCTTTCTTCATTATAACTTAATAAAATAGGTGTTTTCATATTAGTTTCATCATTATTAGTTTCTCTAATGCATGTTTCCATGCAATTCACATCATCATGCATACTATCATCATCATCAAAATTAAAAATTATAAAATTTGAATGTGGACTTTCATTATAATTGGGTATACTATCAGCACAGATAATTGGATTTTCACAATTTGGTATAGTATCATTATTTATTTCATCATTATTTTTTACAATCAATTCATTAGGGATAATATAATTAATTACACAATTTTTTTACATTTGATGACTTTATTTTTTTCTTGCCCCTTTTAATTTATTTAGTGGGTTTTCTGTTGAATTATTCATCCTACTACTATGAAAGACACTACACATGATCACAAAATGTTTTCAATTATTGATAGTGGGGATAATAATCCAATTATTGAAACATAGACTTACTTCATGTGAAGTACCAAGTGAGGCCAACAATCCAATTATTGGAGAGATATTAAGAATAGTCTTATGTACTCTTTAGTCAACCATGTGAGTAGATAATGATTTATGTTTTTGACATTGTGGATAACATTCTAGTCATTTGAAACATATCTAAATAGGGAAGGGCACCCACAACATAAAATATGTAATAGAGTAGGGGATAATACTCTCGATGTAAGAAAATGATTATTAGTGTTTTCTTTTTTTATTACTGATGCAAGAACCACATACTTAGTAATACCACCTACATGTTAATATACCCTAAGGTCTAATCCCTATAGCCTATAGATCCTATACCTTATACCCTAAACCTTAACCCTTAAACCCTATACCCAAAGCCCTATACCCTAAACCTTAAACCCTAATCCCTAAATCTTATGACTTATAAACCCTAAGTTCCATTAATCATAAGATCTTAAAACTTGGAACTAATCATTTGAGCAATCCAATTAACATGATTTAGACTCAAAATTGTATACCCTAAAACATTAACCCTAACTTTTAGACCTTAATCCATAAACCCTATGTCATAAACCATAAACCCTATGAATCCTATATGATGAACCATTCAACTTAAAATATAACCGTAAATATTAATCCCTAGGGACCCTAAACAATAAATGGCAAACTTGTCAAGTTCTAAACTAATCACTTGAGCCCCAATTATCTTCATTTAAACTTTATAAGAGATTAATTTAGCCCAAATCACACCATTCATTACCCCAATTGACTAAATCACTTAATATGTGAGGACAATGAGGCTAATCAAACCCAAAAAAATATTGTGTTCTCATAAATAGGTTCAAGCAACTCAAATTATCCTCAATTACCTTCATGGTTGAATGGCAGACCCTAAATTATAAACCATAAGCCCTAAAATCTAAACACTTTAAATCCTAAACCCTATACCTTATACCTAGATATACCCTTAAACCATAATCCATAAACCTTAAGCCCTATAAACCTTAAACCGTAAATCATAAACTAGATTAAAAGTCTAAAAAAATGATTTAGATTAAATTAATTTCCTTTAGAGTAACAATCAGGTTCATAAGCCTCATTTTGGCCCAAATCACATCACTCATTGCCCCAATTGAGTAATTGACTCAATCTGTAGTGACATGAGAGCCAATTTATCCTAAAATCACATTCTATAGTCACAAATAGGTTTAATGAGGGTACATTGGCCAAAATTGACTTTGTAATTAGACCAAGTATGCATCCTAAAACAAAAAACCTATGCCCAAAAATACATTTCGATCATAAATAAGGTCAATCAGCGCATGTTATCTTCAATTACCATTATGATTGGACTCTAAACCTTGAACCCTATCTTGCATATACCTAAAACTCTAATACCTAAACCTAAAATTGTAAACCTTAAACCAAATGATTTAGTTGTGTAATAAATATCCTTTACATTTATAATTAGTTTCATATGGCTCAATTTAGCCTAAATCACATCGCTAATTACCCTAATTGACTAATTTAGTCAATTTATGGTGATCTCGAGGCCAATTGAGCCCAAAATCACATTTTGAAGTGACAAATATGTTCAAGGAGCTTAAATTAGCCCCAATTACATTTTTTATTAGACTTGATTCACCATAAAACATAAACCATATGCCAAAAAACACATTGTGGTCACAAATAGGTTTAATCAACTCAAATTGTTTTAAATTGCCTTCATAATTAGACCCTAAACCCTGTGTCATAAATACCTTAAACCATAAGCCCTAAAACATAAAACCCAAATTGTAAACTCTGAAAACCAAAATTTTCAACCCTAGTTAACATGTTTTACAATAATAATTAGGTTCACAAGGCTCAATTTGACCCAAATCATACCATTGATTTCTCCAATTGACTATTTTTCTCAATATGTAGTGACTTGGAATACAATTTTGATGAAAATCATACTTTTATTCAAAAATAGATTTAAGGAGTCCCAAACTACTTATGTTATTAGACCTAATGCATCCAAAAACATAAACCCTATGCTAAAAAATACATTGTGGTCACAAATCTAGATTTAATCAACTCAAATTGTCCTCAATTGCCTTCATGATTTGAATCTAACCCCTAAAACCTATCTCATATTATCATCAATTTCCATTTTGGTAATTTCATGTATGATGTAATTTTGTATACATGGTAATTCTTTATAGTAGTATTACCATGTATGTGATTCTTTAGCTTGTCATTTCAAACACATGCCTTATGTTTTGGGAATGTCTTAAATTCGTGAGCCTCGGGCATGGACTTACAACACACATAGTTGAATATATGATTTCTACAAAAAATAAAAAATGCCACTTCCCCCATGACATACACTATCCATTTCCAGTAAAATTTTCCTTGAAAATAGTACTGTAACATCAACTTATATACATATGATTTGTTTAATATTTTTATTTATTCAATGTTATATAAATATTTATTGACTATGTTTTTCTAGTGCTATATGCCATGATTATTCATGTTAATATTTGTTTTAGTATCTTTTGATTCCTTTATCCAAACCAAAAAATGCATATGTTTGTAAACTAGACCTTATTATATACACATTAAAAAAAATAAAATTCTAAGCTTTTATATTTTTTGATGTAGTTAGGGGGGCACATGGTCCATATTTGAAGGTATATTGACTTTTGAGATTAAAATAAGAATTCATTAATTAATTTAAATAAAATATAGGTTTTAAACTAGATGATCTTAAAAGGATTTATACCAAGGGGTTTAAAGAAAAAGCAAATGATGCTAAAAAATGGTGGGGCACACAGACACCTACCTAGTTTGATTTTTAGAAAAACCAATACCATTTATTTGATTTTCTAATGTTTGACCTAGTTATACTTAACCATTTAAATAAAATACTATTCAATTAGAAGAAAAACTTGAAACACTATAATTCTTGTTCCTATAACATCTTCAAATTGTGATGTAGATATCTCAAATAATTTATTTAAATTGATGTTTCATTTTTTTAGGAAGAATATGTTCACTTTAGACCCCATTTTGGCCCCACAATTCCCTACACTTACCCATAGAGAATATCCTTTCATAATAATTCTAATACCATTCTCAAATGTTACATAAGTGTTCTTGTTGAGTCTTACTGAATATCAAATTATCATAAAAATAAACCACCAGAAAATTGCTAATATATTCTCATAATACTATGTTCATCACCTTCATAAAAGTATTGGCTGCATTAGATAACTTGAACGGAATAACAATCCATCTCTAGTTTTCAATGTTGTTTTCCATTCATCTCCTTCATGAATCCAAATATGATAGTATCTAGTCCTTAAATCAATCTTTATAAAATATTTTGTTGAACTACAAGAACATTCTTTATATCATCTAAATGAATTATAAAAAATATTTACTTGATTGTAATTTTATTGATTACTCTGCTATCCCCACACATCTTCCACCCTTCATCTTTATTTAGAGTTAACAACACTAGTGTTGCATATGGGCTCATGCTCTCCATTACTAAAGCCTTTATCACCAATTCATTACCTTGTTTATTAAATTATGTAACTTTTTTTAGAATCATACTATAAGCCACTTGATTGGGTACATTTGATCCTAAAATAAAATAAATATGATGTTAAATATATCTTTTTGGTGGTAAACCATACGGTAACTCATCATGTATGATGTATATGTATATTATTCCAACATTGTACTACTACTTCCATTAGTATTTTCACCACTTTTGTGTCTTCTATCTTCACTACTAATGCATAACAATAATCATTCATATTCATGTCTTTGATTAAAAAAATTGTGGACAACTTGATTTTAATCTACCTTTCTTCTTTAAGAGGTAACAAAACTACCTTCATACCACCTTCCAAAAACTATATGTGTTCTTTTCTCTATCATGAACTATTTTTATATCAAACTATCGTAGCCTTCCTAAAAACACATGACATTCATCTATGGTTATTACATCACACCATATTTCATCCTTATAAGTTTTTCCTATAAAGAACTTGATTAAGCACATTTTATCTATTATAACTTAATTTACTTCATTAAACAATGAAATACAATAAGGATTATAATTCTTTTCACAATACAAACTTAGTTTCTTAATCTTGTCCTTAGAAACCATATTTCCACAACTACCATTATAATTACTTTGCATATCTTACCTCATGAGGTACACTTTGTTAAAAAAATATTTGTCCGCATCCATGCACCACCATATTTTTTATTCTGCATATGTTATTTCATTAGAGTAGTCATTTTTCTTCTCATAGTTATATTTTATCCAATATCTGTTGTTGCAACTTTAGTATTTTACTCTTATGTCTTAGTGTAAACTAAATTCACTCTTTGATGATCTCTCTACCTATTTTCTTGATCCTGGTAGTGTGGACACTAAAACACTCTGTTTCCTTCTCTACATCTATAAAAAACATAATAGATATGTTGATTTAGAAACCATCCTCAACTACCACCATAGCTTTGTCCTCTATAAAATTATCTTCATCTTTGCTAGTATTGAAATCCTTGTCTATTATTTTTTTATCATTTTGCACCATGTGATGATTCTCCTCTATTGGTGTTAAACCCACCTTAATTTGTATTAAATTCACCTTGTCCCTTTATTGGAGGGGATTGACCTCTTCTTGGCCTAATAGATGTTTTTGTTTTTTCAAATTCTATCTATTTTATTTTTATTCTGCCTTCAAAGATAATTGATAAGCCCATTCCATATAAATTATTCTATGCATGCTTATTTTATGTTGAATAGAAAACTTCAAACCATTTACATACCTTGTATTCATCTATTTTTATTTTTCATCATGTTCCACTCATATGGAAAGCTTGTAAAAATGATTTGTATATTTTTCTATACTGTGATCCTTTTATCTTGAATTCTAGAATCTTTTATATAAAGTTTTTTCATAATCTATAGGAAGAAATTTCTCCCTTAGATTCTCCATCCTTTTCCATGGGTTGATCTTTTTACCTTTTATCAATCTCTCTTTCTATAGGTGATCCCACCAAGTCATTGCATTACCTTTCAATATCATACATGCAAAATTTACCTTCTTGTATTCTCTCATAATTCCCCATTCAAAAAACTTCTAAATGCTATTCATCCAATTTATCAACTCCTCTATTTTTAAACATCTTCTATAATTTGAAACATTGACTTTAATTCCTTTATTCCATCCCTTGAAATCTCTAACCATTCTCTCTTCCATTGATGGTGGTTATTCCTATTGTTTCTCTTACATAATTTCTCTCTCATGACTTGTGGCATCCTCTGCATTAGCTTCTACTCTCCTTTTTCTTTGATTTGTAACAATTTCAGTTAATTATTTTACTTGACTTTGCAGGACTTGCATAGTTAGATTTATCTAAGCAATTCCTCTTGCCCTCTCACCATCTCTTACACCTCTAAGATTTGAACTTGTTCTGATACCAAATAATGAACCTGAATACTATAAAGACCCCCCAAAATAGACATAGCTTCTAAAATAATATGTATTGATTTGTATTAAATAATTGAAATAATTAAAAACTGTGAATACATAAACTTGATTTCATAATTAGAGTTCACATACAAAATTTGAAAAAAAATAAATAAATAAATAAAAAATTGACATGCTATTTTAAGTAACTAGTATTTTTAGTGACTTTCACATGCAAATGCATGCAGCGCTAAAAATCTATAAAAAAATATTCTAAACACTGAAATTAACCTATATGATGAACTTTAACTGAACTTCATATCTAATTACAAAAAAATACAATTTATTAAAAAACTAAAATAATACTAAAATACATTTTCAAATCCTATAATAATCATGTATGACCTCCAAAAAATATCAAAAATATCCATAATTAAATATGACAGATTACAACTACATCAAACATTTCAAGAGAATCGTTTTAACATGAATGAAAGTCCAACTAAAATTACAAATTAAAAAAAATAATTTCCAAAAAAATTAAACTCATTTTTCACATGATATCAGGGGAGTAATTACCTTAATCTAACTATATTTATATTCATACAACCTGGAAAAAATATATATATCCAATAATTTATTCACCAAACTAAGCTTATATTTTAATTTAATTAACCGTTAAATGATTGAAAAATAAATTGGGGAAAAAATTTAAATTTTTTAAAACGTGAAGGGGTCCATACAATGTTAGAAGGGACCACTATTAATCCAAATAATCTATACCAATTTCTTTTTTAAGAAAACCAAATTTTATTTCATTTTTATATGTATATAAAATAATAAAGCATGCAATAAAATATGAAGCCTGGAAAAAAGATATTTAAAGCTCTGACATCTGATTTAATAAATCGGGTTATTTTAAATTTGTTAATACGTTTCATTCTTCCATAAGTCTATACGGAATTTAATATTATATGCATTTTGTTTTTCTTGTAAAATGTCAGATTTTATATAATTTTTTTTAATTAAAAAAATTATATTATTGTTAATTTATTATTTTAATATTATATATAATTATAAAAAATATAAATTTTAATTTAATTTACTAGAAAATAAAATGATATTAAAATATATAAATACTATTTTAATATTTTCTAAATTTATATTAAAAGTTATTAGTTTTTACACACTATCACTAAATGTAAATTCAAAACTATTAATTTCCTTTTTTCTTTTTAAATAAATTTTTTTATGAACATGTTAAATTATATCTATTGTTCTTTATAGAGCAATTACATCCTAAATTAATTATCTTTTTTATTTTTTTATTTATTTTCTAGTTTTTAGTATTTAGATATAAAGTTAAATTATAAATTACAATAAATATTTTAAATACATTTATTTAAATTATGTTAACAAATTACAAAAAAAATATTTTAGATTTTTTATTAATATTTTGAAAAAAACTCCAAATTCTATAATATAATTTAAATTATTAAAATATTTCAAAAAATAATAATTTTTTTTAATTTATATAAATAATTACTATTTTATATTTTTATAAAATCACTTTAAATATAATAGAGACTAAAGAGAAAAATAAAAATAATACTTACATACACACAAAATTAAAATATATGAATAATATAATAACTAATAAAAAAAAATAAATATGCAACAATATATATAATTATAAAAAATATAAACTTATTTAATCTTAAAAATTAAAAATAATTAGTATCATCATTATCACTATGCACTCAATTGTTTACTTTGAATATTTCAATTATATTGTGCATAACATTTTAAATATGTTTATCGTCAAACATTTTTAACATAAACACAAAATTATTTAGTATCTTGATGCTCTACGATGCGATAGGCAAAATACAATTTAGCACAGAAGTGTTAGTAAAGACAATTTTGAACTTGATCATATTAATGGGTGTTCCAATAATGGTATCTGAAGGAAGTGGTTGGAAACTTGTAATGATATGGTAATGTTATAAAATAACAAACATTGATGGTTTAAACATTTAAAAAATATATAAATTTAAATAAAAGAGAAAGCAAGAAAATTAAAATTTAAAAATTAAAAAAGAGTAAAAAAAGAGTAAATTCAATTAATAAATAAAATACAAACTTTTTAAATATAATATTTTAAAGATTATTTATTTTTGCGTTGTTTTTCTTTGTAACTTCAATAATTAATTTTAATGTAAAATTAATTTTTAATTGGTTAAAAAATATTACCACATCATTCATATATATATATATATATATATATATATATATATATATATATATATATAAAATGTGGTTATATATATATATATATCGTATTTATAAATAATTATAACAGTTAAATCACATCATATTTATAAATAATCATAATTATAAATTTTAAAAATAAATTATCATAAAAAATATTATCATATCATAATCAAATATCATACATATTTTAGATAAATTTATGTAAAATATATCCATAAATATCATTGTCTAAGCATCTGGTTCTTATAATGGCATCCAACAGAGGTGGTTGAAACTGTGATGGTATAAAAAAGTTAGCATTTAGTTATTTGAAGGCCATCACTTTAAAGTAAAAAATAAAATAATTTAATTATATTAAATCCCACACAAATAAAAATAAGTAAAATATGAAAATGTAGAGTAAAGCAAAATAAGTAAAAAGTAAAGAAGAGTAAAAAATGGTTAAATTGAATTGCCATTCCTAGTAAGTAAATAAAATACAAATTTTCTTACATCAATATTTTAAAGATTACTTCTTAATAGAACTTTCCTCATTTCTTTAAATGTGAAATTGATTTCCACTTGACCGGTTGCATTTTATTATAACATAATTTTTGTTCCATAGCTCTGTTTGATCTCCTCCATGCACCAAAATAACTCTCTTAAAAAGTTTGATGCTTTTCTAAGCTAGCCTATCCACGTAGAATTAATTTTGATATTTTTTAGAGTCCATAAGCGATCATTTGAAAGTCCAAAATTAATGTTTAATGATTTTTTTAATTTTTTCTATTTTTAGAAATTGTATATGTTTAGGACCAGGAATCAACTTCAATTGAATTTCATTTGACAAGTTTATTTTACCATTTAGGATTTTTTTTAAAAAAATTTAGAGGTACGTGCACTTGCATGTGAAACATACAATAAATAATAGCTACTAAAAATAGATTTTTTTTAGATTTTAGTTTTTTCAAATTTTTGCATGTCAACTCTAAATTTTGAGTTGAAGCTTATTTAAGCATGGTTTATGTTTTTAATTATTTCATGTTATTCAATACGAATCAATACAAGTTAATATTTTTATATACTTTACTTATTGATAGTTTATTATCTTGATACTTATCAGGTTTATTATCTCGTATAAGAGCAAGTTCAAATCTTGGAGGAGTAAGACATGATGAAAGGATGAGAAGGTATTGCATAAATGAACTAGACTATACAAGACTTGTAGAGGAAAGTGGAACAATTGACTGAGGTTATCATCAATTAGAAAAGAAGACAAGGTGGTGATGAGGAGGACACACATCATGATGAAAATGTTTAGCAAGAAGAAGAGTAGTAAATGTAACAACTGTTGATGGAAGAGATGATGGTTTGAACTTTAGAATGAATAAATGAAGGAATCAAATTTATGTTACATATTATAGATTCATTTTAAAACTAGAGAAGTTGATAGGTTGGATGAATATCATGGATTTGTTCTTCGAGTGAAAGACTATGAGAGAAGACAAGAAGCCAAAGTTTTCATGCATGAAATTGAAAGGTCATGAAATGATTTAGTGGGATAACCTATAGAAAAAGAGATAGATGAAAGGTAAAGAGAAGATTAATTCATTAAAATATATGGAGAATAAGTTGAGTGAGAAATTTTCTCTTGTAAATTATCCAAAAACTCTATGCCAAAGATTTCAGAATTTGGGGCAAAAAATTATAGTATAGAAGAGTATATAGATGAATTTTATAAGTTTTCCTTACAAGTGGAGTATGATGAAGCAAAAGAGAATATGGATACAAAGTGATTAAATATATTGAAATTTACTATTCAAGGTGAATTATGCATACATAGAATACTTTGCATGGAGGAAACTTATCAATTAGCCTTGAACGTAGAAGAAAAAAATAGATAGAATTTAAAAAAAACACCTCTTCATCCAAAAATAGGTCGATCCCCTATAAATAAGAGATGACGTGGGTTTAATACCACCATAGGTGGATCTAATACTAATAGAGATAAATCATCACGTGGTGTAGGAAGACAAGATGACAATAGGCAATAGTTTTAATATGAACAAAGAGGAAGAGGGTTTAAGAGAATATGAGGTTACAGTGGTGCTAAAAGATGGTTTTTGAATCAACATAGGTCTTATGTTCTTATATATATGTAGAAGGACACAAATAATTTGAGTGTCTACATTATCAAGGTAAAAAAAAAGGTAATAAGATCGCCCAAGAGTAAATATAGTTGAGGTAGAGTTGGAAGAGTAAAATGCTAAAGTTATACTTCTAGATATTCGAGAGAATATCATGATGATAAGAACTATGATCTCTCCAAAGAAAGAACAAGTATAGAATAAAGACGGTGATGATGCATGACTGTGATTAAATATTTTTTGAACAAAATGTACTTCGGGTGGCAAGGTATGCAAAGTAATTGTAGATGGTGGTAGTTGTGAAAATATTGTTTCTAAAGAAATGATAGAGAAACTAAATTTGTAATATAAAAATCAACTTAATCCTTTTCATATTTCAAAGTGTAAGAAAGATAATGGAGTTAGAATAGATAAACAATGCTTAGTCAAGTTTTCTATAGAAAAAACCTATAATGATAAAATATGGTGTGATGTTATTCTGATGGATGCATGCCATGTGTTATTGGAAATACCATGGTAATTTGATAGGAAAGTATTTCATAATGGATCAAATAACACATATACTTTATGAAAAGGTGGTACAAAGGTACTTTTGTTACCACTTAAGGACAAAGAGAAGGCAAAAATCATGCTATCTGCTAAAGAATTTATCCAAGATATGAAGATGGTAGTTTGTTGTTATGATTAGTAGAAAAAATGAAGAAACATAAATGGTGCCAATACCAATAAAAAAAAAGAGTGTGAAAAGAATATGCAGATATTATGTCTGATGAGTTACCAGATGGTTTACCACCGAACAGAGATATTTAATATTACATTGATTAGATTCTAAGATCAGCTCTACTCAGTTAAGTAGCTTAAAGAAAAAATCTAATAAAACATGTAGAATTAAATAAACAGGTTACTAAATTACTAAAAAAGAAGGTGATAAGGGAGAGTATGAGTCTGTGTGTAAGTCAAACATTTCTAACTCCAAAGAAAGATGAAGGATGGAGAATGTCTATGGATAATAGAGTAATTAATAAAATGAAAATCAAATATAGATTTCTAATACATTGTCTAGATTATTTGATGGATGTGATTGCAAGAAGAAAATATTTCACTAAGATTGATCTAAGGAGTGTTTATTATTATATTCAAATTCATGAAAGAAATGAGTGGAAGACTACATTAAAGACTAGAGATAGCTTATATGAGTGGATGGTGATGCCATTCAGATTATCTAATGCAACATGCATATTTATGAGAGTGATGAGTATAGTGCTATGAGAATATATTGGTAAGCTTATGGTTATTTATTTTGATGATATTTTGATATCCACTAAAACTAAAGAAGAAAACTTACAAAATTTTAGAATTGTACTAGATTTGTTAATAAAAGAGAATTTGTATGTAGTTTTGAAAAAGTGTTAGTTTATGTAGAACACTTTGGTATTTTTTAGGTTTGCATTTTTAGAAAAAGGTGTGATAATCAATGAAGAAAATGTAAATTCAATTGTTTAATGGCCTAGTCTAAAAATCATTACAAAGGTAATAAGTTTCCATGGTTTAGTAACTTTTTATACAAAATTTATTTAAAATATTAGTATTAGTATTGTGACACCAATAACAGATTTTAAGAGAGGGAAATAAATTGCATGGACTAAAGCAGCCACAAAAAGTTTTGAATTTTTGAAGTAAAATATTACATAAAAATCAATTTCAGAATTATTCGATTTTAGAAAAGTGTTTGAGGTTGATTTTGATGCTTCATTTGTATAAATTGGTGTTGTGTTGAGTTAAGAAATAAATCCAATAGAATAGTTTAGTGAGAAATTAAATGAGATAAAAATAAAGTATTCTACTTATGATGTTGATCTTTATGCAATTGTACAAGAATCAATACATTAAATACATTATCTAGTGCCTAAGGAGATTGTACTATTTACAAATCATGAAGTTTTGAAGTATGTGAATACATAAAAGAAGTTTAATAATAGGTATGAAAAGTGAGGTTTTTTCTCTAAGGAGTATACTTTTTTGTTGAAACATAAATCAAGAATATAGAATCAGGTAATTTATGCATTGAGTAGGAAAGTAACATTACTAACTACAATGGTGAGTGAAGTAGTTGGATTTGAAGCTATAAAAGAATTAAATGATTCTATCCATATTTTGGTAAGATAGTTGAATAGTGAAAGAATCCATTAACATGTCAAATAGATACTATTTATTATGAATATATTATAAAAGAAGGTTATCTCTTCAAGGGGAAACGATTATGCATTCTAGTTAGGTCTCTATGAGACAATATAATAAGAGGATTACATGGTGGCAGTTTGGTTTGATATGTTGATAAGATGAAGACAATAGCTTTGGTGGAGGAAAAGTAGTTTTGATCAAAGATGAAGAGAGATGTGATAAGTTATGTTTCAAGGTGAAAGATATGTCAGGTGGTTGAAGAACATGCACAAAATACTAGATTATACATCCCATTACCAATTCCAAGAGGATCATAGAAAGATTTGAGTATGAATTTTGTGTTGGGATTCCCAAACACAAAGAGAGGTAATGATTCAATTGTGGTTGTTGTACACAAATTTTTAAAATGGTTCTTTTCATTTCATGTAAGAAAAAAATGATGTCACTAGAGTTGCAAAATTATTTTTTAAAGATATTGTGAGATTACATGGTGTTTTAAAAATTATTACTTCAGATAAGGACACACAATTTCTACATTATTTTTGGAGGACTTTCTGGAAGAAGATGGGTACTAAGACATAATTTAGTAGTGTATATCACCCAAAATAGATAGACAGATAAAATTTATGAATTAGATCTTTGTAAATTTGTTGAGATACATTCAACCATGTGACTTGGCTTTACCACAAGCTAAGTCTACATATAATAGTTCAGTGAGTAGATCAACAAAAAATTCACTATTTTAAATTATTTTTCAGAGAAATCTTATGGGTATTTTATGTTTGGTATAATTACTAATTGTAAATCAAATTAGTGTTAGTGTAGGAGCATTTGTAGACTCTATACAAAAATTGCAAGGAGTAAGAAAAAAAATTGTAGGAAAGCAATAAGAAATATAAAACATCAATAGATGTCAAAAAAAGATCCAAGGTATTTGAAAGAGAGTTAGTAATGGTTTACTTGAGGAAAAAAAATTTCTAAAAGGCATGTAAAACAAGTTGAAGTATAAGAAAATTTGACCATGCAGAATTGTGAATAAAATCAATGGCAATGCTTATAAGGTAAGTTTACCATATAATTTCGATATCTCTCTAGTATTTATTATTTAAGATTTACATGAATTATATGGAGAAGATGTTGAATGTGACTAAGATGAATAATTAAATTTGGAGCAAAGAGTTTCAAAGAAGAAGAAAGAAAAAATAGTGCAAGGTTTGGATATGAAGATAATGAGCACAAGGCAAGGGAATTATAACAGGTATTTGGTGCAATGGGAAGAATTACAGCAAGAGGACAACACTTAGATTGTAGAATAGAAGATAAATAAAAATGTCATAAGTATAATAAGGCCGACGTGTAGGAGCTAATTTATTTTTAACTAGAGGAGAATGATGGAGAAAAAATAGGCCAATCTTTCAAAGTCCATAATTTTTCACCCATAACACTATTTGAGCTATTCCACATGTCAGATTGATCGTATCAAAAATTACAATGTTATATTAGGCTATTTTATCTACTTAGAGTTGATTTTGATATTTTTGAGAGGTTATACGTGATCATATGAGGGTTTGATATTAACATTTAATAATTTTCTTGAGAATTTTCTAGATTTCAAAATTGTATATTTTTATGACCAAATGTCAAATTTAGATGAATTTCATCTAATAGGCTAATTTTACCTTTTAATATATTTCAAGATATTTTTAGAGTTTCAAGTGCTTACATTCAAAACTTAATATAAATAGCAGCTACTAAAAATAGATAGTTTTTTTAGATTTATTGTTTTTGAATTTTTTCATGTCAACTCTAAATTCTAAGTTGAATGTTATTCAAATATGTTCTAGGTTTGTAATTATTTCAAGTCATTCAATATGAGTCAATAAAATTTATTATTTTCAAAAGTTTTATCTATTGATAATTTATTATCTTGAAATTTTTTAGGTTGGTTAGTAGTTTACATAGATTTATCTAAGACATGTACATTAGTTATATCTAAAGTCACATCATATTTAGACTGATAGGTGTTCCTACAATAGAATCTGAGGGGAGATCTAGGAGATGTAATGGCATGAGAATGCTAGCATTTAATTATTTAAACTCAATAACATAGAATAGAAAATAAAACAATTTAAATATTTTAAAACTGATATGATTAAATTAAAAAATAAAACAACCAACATGATGGTTTAAAAAATAAAAAATATATAAATACAAATAAATTCAAAACAAAAGACAAACAAAAATGTAGAGTAGAGCAAAGAAAATAAAAAATATAGAAAAGTAGAAAAAAAAATTAGGATAAATTAAATTGTCATTCCATATATATATATATATATATATATATATATATATATATATATATATATATATATATATATATATTAGAACAATGAAATTCCATGACATAATAATAAATAAATAAATAAATAGTACACACACACATACATAATTAAAATTAGTTTATAAATAATATATAGACCTTATCACATTATATTTATAAATTGTAAAAAAAAATAATAATAATAAATAAATAGATAATATACAAATAATTGTTATTAATTCATAATAAATATATAGGTTTTACCACATCATAATTATAAATATCCATAACAATGAAATTGTAAAAATAATAAATAAATAAATAAATAATATACAAATAATCATAAATAATTTATAGATAATATATAATTTTTACCATATTTTATTTATAAATAATTATAACAATAAAATTTTAGAAATAAATTATCATAAATAATATTACCATATCATAATATTATTTAATTTATAAGAAATATATATCATATTTTTAAACAATTTTAGTGTTTAGAATATTTTGAGATATTTCTAAAGCTACACGTGTTTGCATGTGTGACTAAAAATAATCGATGTTAAAAATAGAAGTTTTATTTTAGACATTAGGTTTTTTTTAGAATTTTTTTCATATCAACTCTAAATCTAAGTTGAGACTTATTTAAGCATGGTTTGGGTTTGTAATTATTTCAAGAAATCAATAGGAATCAATTTTTGAGTATTGTTTCAAGATATTGGCCTATGCGCAATTTTATTGTTCTTGTTAGTTTTTGGGTTCATTACTACCCTCTCTGATTCTAGATACCATAGTAAACATGTTCAAATTCAATTCATATAATCAAAACCCTTTGTGAGAGCATCAAACATCAATAAATGAGTGTTAATTAAATTCATTAATTTGAAATATACCAAATCAAATAAAAAATTATCATCACATTTGTCATAAATATCATCACACATGTTGCAATAACTTAGCTTAATAGATAGACAAGATTTTTAATGCTTTGGTAAATAATAAAATTGACCAATAAATAGTTTTTGTCACTGACAATCATATTTATGCTTCACTCATGGCATAGAGCATTGATATTAGCAATCGATTTCACTTTTCTCTTTCTTTACCTTTACCACTACCATATTTTGGCTATGTTTCATTTACGTTTATCTGTTCCCTTCCTCACATTTTGTTTTACAGAATTTGATATCAAACCCTTTGTTCTTATCATCTAGTTCTACTCAAGTTTCAATGGACACGGTTATTTAATAAGCTTTGGATCATCCTTTATTTCCATGTTCTTACCAAAACCCACAAATGGCTTTCATTCATAGAGTCTCACCCCATTGTCTATACAAAATCTCTTGGATTCCTTTTAAGAAACTTTTTGAAGCTCTCTTTTCTATCTGAATGAATAATTTATCTATACAACTAGCATGATCAAAGTTAGTTCTATTGCTACTTCTATGTTTTCTACCAACATAATGTTCATTCTCTCTAACAAGAAGGAAAAATCCTTGGTCGAATTCTTAGCTAATCTAGTCCTTAAGGTCAATTTGGATGAAGCTATAACATCCCTAGATGATGATCAAGGAGATGATATGCCATTTAATACTAGTGACAAGTTTAGATTTGCGCTGATGGTCATGTTCAGAGACCTTGAGTATATTTAGTCCCTGGTTTTTAAGATGAAATAAGATAGGTTGTTAGGGTCTTTGTTTCCCCCACCACTTGAAATAATTTTTTAACATTTTTGTTTGCTATGGAATGCATGCATGCTATTTCACACTCAAGCCAAAAAATTGAATCACTCATATTATTGGATAGGATTGTGTTCTATGGCATATATTCTTTCTCACCATGGTTGATTAGACAAGCTTTGACAATAACTACGATGGCTTGGGGTAAACATTTAGTTTTAGATGAATGCAAGTCAAAGCAATTGGACACTTTCTCTTCCTCCAAGGATCCTTGTTCTAGTGTGTTGATTATTGATTTAGCTTGAGGCAAGCATTGTTTTCTAGTTGGTGTTTGTTCTAGGCCTATCTTTTCTCTCAAATTTATTGAAATCATACCAACTAACTAGATTTGTGAATTTACATTTTTTTGAAACAATCACGTGAAGACTCTTTTATGACGTGTTTCATATGTGTGCATCATTTTATTATTATTATAGTTATAATGCATAGAATTTATTTATTTATGACCATTATACTAAGTGAATGGATAGAGGTATGTATATAACTTGTTTATGCGAGAAATTATTATTTTTGTTGGAACAGTTCCCATAAACATGATACTTATTATAATTAATTTAAATCGCTGGGGGGAGGTCAAAATGTTTTTAAATATTGTAACTACTTAAACATATGTGATTACAACCCTCACAAAATAATATAGATGATAATTAAATTTTCCACATAATATCTACCTTGCAAAAAAAATAATGTCACAGCTTATTTTGTCACATTTGACCATTAACCTCTTTCTATGAGGATATTATAATTAAAAACATTTCACATCTACACACTTTCATGACTAGATGCTTGTACTAAATCCACTTCATGACTCTTATTTATGAAACTAGCATAGATACATTAAATAGATATATCTAAAATATGCTGAGAGATATCAACCTCAAGGTTGTAGGTTAGATAGGTGCCTCAAGATTGTTATCTCTTGATGTATTTTACATAGATGTATTTATGATAGTATCACCTGAAGGTGTCGCATGCACATTTAACAATAAATACCAATTAATGCATTATTTCATGTTCATCCAAATAAGAAATATGGATCACATTCAATGATAATTAATGCAAATAATTTAATATACATCAAAATGTGAAAATAATTATAATATATGTGATTTTAAATATGTAACATTTTTTTACTTTTAAGGACATGAGTCTCTCTTCCTCATATTTCCATTTAGAAATTTTTTTTTCCTATTTTTAGTTTCTCATATCTATCATATGAAAATGGACAATAAATTATGTTTCCTTCAAGATATTTTACACATGATATGGCCTCAAATGTTAGCCATGGTATTTTTGTATGACCTATATTAATTATTGCTTTAGAAAGAGTTAATCCTTGTCATTTGTGTATAGATAATCCCCAAGCCAGTCTTGAAAGTAGTTGTCATGTTCATCCCATTTGTATGGGTGTAATTGGAATTATATGTGGATTTGCATTTGTAAATGGCATTCTAGAATAACTATCAAATTTCACCATAACATATGTAGGTGGCTCTAGTGGGGAACTTATAGGTTTATATAATATACCTCAAATATATCCTAGAGATCTATTTACAAGTCTTGCTTCAATACATAGGTTAGAGGTTAACATCACCCTTGCATCCTTAGCTATTAATAATTCCACATCCAATTCATCATTATGACCTCATGATGGATGGTACTACTTGTTCTAGTTACAATGTTTCATGCAATCTATCCTTTTAATGATTTAAATTTCATTCTATTATGGTTTTTCACATTATCACTTATAATAAAGAAATTAATAGCATTGTCAAAATCTTCCTTGATGGTTGGGTGCAATAAACAATTTGTTCTTGACATTAATATTTTCCAATAATCAATAGTCTGATGTGCATCTCTGAGATTTTTGAGCATTTGTTGAAACCTTTTCTAGTTGTCACTTTCTCCTTATTGTATAAATACTTTATCTAGAATAACAACTATTTTAAATTATTCCAATAATATTTTTTATGTCTCTTACTATTGTATGGTGCTTTATCACTCACAGGAGATCGCTGGCCTGAATCTCCTAATAAAATGATTGATCTACATCTAAAACTCATGTCTCCATTTTTTGGAAATGCTTGACAAAGTCATGAATCTATGTTGTACAAAATTTTTTACCCAATGAAACTCATTTTATCAATGAATATGTATTTTATATTCTATATTTCTTCTTGAAAACTTATGAGTCTTATTCCTTCTAATTCAACAAAGTTTGCAATTGGGATTTGTAGTGTTTAGCAGATTGTCGAATCACCAATATTAAACACTATAAATCTAGTTGGTGCAAATAATAGAAGTGGAAAATGCTACATAGTTGATTATTCATTTTAAAAAGCTTCATTAATCACAACAATTAGATGTGATTTTCATGTTTCTATTATTCCTTAAATTATCATCCATGGTGGTGCAACATTATGAGTCTAAATAAAATGTCTCATGATTATATCAAGTGTCATTTTTTGTTTATCACCTACGTTTCCATATAAAATATTACTTTTTATACCATCCATTATGATTAACCCATTATTTTTCATTGTGCTTATGAGATTTATAATATAAGTTGTGTATTCTTCTACTTTATATTCTTGATCCCATGGTTTTTGTCTATCAATATCTCTTCTTCCCAATATATTTAATTTTGATACTTCCATAATTTTACCAGGATGTAGCATTTATACGATTTCCCACTGATGTTCCATTATATTTTGATGAATGTATTGAACATCATCACATATAGCATCACTTTGAGTTTTATGATCATCTGACATAGTCATCTACTACAAATTCAAAGGATTATAATTAAATGACTCCAAGTATGATGTTATTATATCATCATCAAGTCTAATATCTATTTCTATATTATGAAATGTCTTGTAGAGCAATAGCTCTGACCAACAAAAATCAACCCATTTTTATGATTCCTACATCAACACTATAGTAAACCTTGGGAATGCTCTCAAAATAGATGCCGCACTCCTTTCCTTGCATTTATTATCTCACCTTTTCTTGGAAATATATGACCATGATATAATTATCTATATAAGTGAAAGACTTTCCATTTTATAAGGTCATCTCATGTATCCATCAGAGAAAAATTTTAACGGTTTATCATTTTTTAGTTTTATCATATGTGTCATCACTTTGAACACTTCACGTGAATCATTCAAAGTGACAAATAATCTACTACTCTCTACCAATGAAATCTCTAACAACATATGACATGTCTCCTATACACCAATTTGTCTTTTGATAAGGATTTATGTTAGGAGTCTTCTATATGCTTTAGCTACTAATTAATCAAGGTTTTCAATGTTTTCAAGTATCATTAACATTTGATCATAAGTTTCAAAACTCTTCTCAGTTTTTACCACATATTTGGCAATGTAATTAATTACATCATGTTTTGAAAGAATAGGTTGCCAATCTATATTTGATGTTTATAATTATAGTATGATTTGGTTATGTTTCTTTAGATGATCATCATTTGTTGTAGGCTCATGTTTTTTACCTCCTATTTCTGGGTCTTCAAATAATTTTGATACATTCATATTCAATAGCCATGGTCCATTGTACCTATAAAAAAACATAGTTTTTATAATCACATTATGATATATTTATACATATAAAAATGAATGCATTAATATATTACCTACAAAACATATTTCCTCTTTTCTTATGTAGGTAGGCACCCTCTCTACACATTGTATTATGGTCTACACAATTGAGCATCTCTTCATAGTCATGGTCAAGATCCACTTGAGCCAGTTGATGTGTATTTGAAACACATGGATGTGACAAAAAAAATTGTGATGCCTATATTACATCATATATAAAATTTAATCTATTAGTATGAGAGAACATAATTATTATTTAAAAATTATATATGAAAAATATTCATAGCATACATGTATGTTTCATTGATGTTGATATATACATGGATTCTAGGCATGGACAATATAATAAAATAATTTTTGATAATTTTATATATCATGATCATTTGTCCAATCAAGGTTCTCCACATTTTGTGTTCTCTCCAACCATATGAACCCATGTGGATGTGGTGAACCTCTATTTTTCCATTCATATCTAGCCCAATGATATTTCACTTTCATTCCTTTTTTTAGTATCTCTTTTCAAAAATTTGTATGTCACAAGTGCATGTAATATGCCACTATATGAGAATAGTCAATAATATTCTATTGATGCCATTTTTATGACTCTTGAGGATTAGTTGGTGGTGTTCCTAACATTATCACATGAATATATGGAAAATACATATCAATGGCACTCAAAGTGAAGAAAATTATTGGTGTTCCAATTTGATGCAACATGTCACTTAATTATGCATGGATTTTTTCATAATAAGAATTTGTACCCCTCAATGTGGTACTGAAACACATCAAACAATAATATATATGAGAGTGTGGAATGTTATCCATATACTGACATAATTCATTGATGGTGATTAACATGTCTTGTAAAATCTTTTTCACAAACATTGTAGATGAATTTTGTGCACAATGTCTCATAATCAAATTCATCATGTAATATATGAATCATAGGTGTTAACCAAAATATTGATCACTATATCGAATCAAATGTTTAATAAATTGATGTAGATGTACTTATTTCATTCTTGGTTCTAACCAATCACATCTTCCATCTAGAAACAATGTGAAGAAGGCCATATAAATTAACCCTTTTTGTGAAATAGTCATTTATAGGAGATGCATTAATTTCTAGCTAATCCATCAGATCTCTAGGTTCTACATTAGGATTATTCATCGATGCATGGATCAATTCCACCACTCTTAAGGCATTTGGGGGTTTAGAGGCCATTTAATTCATGTGATTGATGATATTTCCTTCATCCATTTCTATCATCAAACCCTAAAATACATATTCATTCACATCTAAATCAAAATCCATTTGTACAAAGATATTTTTCTCAAAATTGGGTGGAAGTTCGATAAGTGTATTTTCATCAATCTGAACATTTACGTATAACTTATCATGTTCTATTTTATATTTTAGTGCCCTATATACTCTCTCTCTATTAACTGTAAAATTGTGATTTATCCCACATTGATCTATAGTTTGAACAACAATGATTGATAAATCTTTTATCTGATGTGGTAAAACCTTAGCAATTTATTTCACTTCTTATGGAAAACTGATTGCATGTCCCTTATATTAATATTTACCTCTAGATACATGTGTGACTTGAAGGATTATATTGACTCATGCTATTAACATCTCTTCTATTGGCGTTAAGCATGGATGTTCGGGTGGCTATGGACTAGGATCCATATAGTTTGATGCTAAAAGTTGATGATCATTTTTCTCTTATCAAAATATATGGAAAATTGTACCTTCAAGTGATCGATATATGTTTATTCTAGTATAAATTTCTTGAAAAATTTAACACATACATGGAAAAACTAATTTTTCTAGATGATGGCAAAAAATCACTTGTAACGTCTTTAAATCCACCTCTATATTTCCACTATTATAATGTGTATTTTATAAAATATTTTCAACACCATCATCCATTTCATTTCTTTCTCTACTATCTGAGGTTTATGTTCTATGGTCATTTAATTCACTTCTTCAGAGTTAGAATCAACATTAGCATTCGTTCGATGATGTCTTTAAACTGCTTCATGATTACATTCTTGTAGTTGGTTTCTTTATTCATTTGTGAATTGATTCAAATGAATTTATCTTTGCATTCTTCTTCTTAATTTATGTTTATCATCATGAGATATTTGTGCCTGATATACAATCATTTCTTGGGCATGTTTTCTTATTTCTACTTCCAGTTTTTTAACTGGCATTTCTGCCCTATGTTTTGCATGTCTTTCTCTTTCATTCTAATTTTGTTATTTTCTATATTCTTTTGTTTTTTTTTCATGTTGTTGTCTTTGATATTTTTGTAAATATTCTCTTTAGTATTCTGTTCGCTTCTCTTTATTTCATAATTTAATCGTAAACATGTCATACCTATTAAATATAAACATAAAATATTCAATCTACTTTTTCAAAAAATTAAATTACAATTAATTTTTTTTAATAAATATAAAAAATTAATAATTATATACTATTAATAAAATGTAACAAAATACATCTGATAATAAATATCATATAAATAAAATTATTTATAATATCATTTTATATTTTAACTCTTCTTTAAATTATATGCAACTTAATATGTATGTTTTATAAAATATTAACGTTCAAACTAATTTAAATAAAATTATCTATAATACTATTTTCCCGATTAACATTTAAACTAATTTAAATAAAATACTATTGGCTTCATTATTATAAACTATCAAAATAGGCGTATGACTCATATATTATAGTGCGCGATATAATTAACTATAATAGGTAGTTCTAAGAGAGACTGACTTAACTATAACGATATTTTTAGAAGTGTAACTGTGTATTAGTTTTCGTCCTATATATTAATGACCCAAGAAAAATAATTCCATCTGAAAGTAAAATTCAATACACGGATAAACAAAATATATTTATGTAGAAGAATAACACTAACGAGTTTGTACGTGCAGGTCTCTTGTCTGCGTAGCTGGAAATTTATCACTCTTATCTTTGTTCTCTCTATGAAAGCACCACTACATGTTTTTATGAGACAGTGGTTTTCTGAGGTTAAATTTTATGTTAGTTTAAATGGATTTGGCATCTTTTTCCTGCCTTCGGCCAAAAAGGGAAATGGATTTTTGATGTTCAATCTTGGTGAAGAGACTCAGAAGGGGCACATTACAGGTATTTAAAAATTTTAAAGAAAAATTATAAATAAGATATTATTATAACGCAGCAGGAGAATTACATTACAAAAAATTTAATGTATTGATTTCATTTTTAGTTTTACGTTTTTAATGATTATTTAATATATTTAAAGAATGTTTCAGCAGAACATAATAGAATATAAGATATTTCTGAAAACATACCTCTTCTTCTGAATGAAGCAAAAAAAACAGTTTGAATGGAGTGATGGGATTGTAAAAATCCAAATGCAAAATTAGGGATGAAAAAATACTTGAATAAAGCTATAGAAAAATCTGGATGCAATACTAAATGTCTATATTTTTTCTTGAAATATTTTCTCATATATATATATATATATATAAACATCATGCCCCTTTATTACATTTTTTTAATATAAATATAAACTTACACCTTTCAATATAATAATCTCTTAATTTTACATCATTCAATATAATTCAAAAAAATACTACTAAATTTTATTAAGTTATTATCTACAACTTGTATTAAGAGGCCAGGTGAATAATTGCTCCAATCTCACTATAATTATTAAATATTCTTACAACCTGCAATAAAATATGTCCAATAATTTAATCACCAAACCAAAGCTTTTATTAATTTTTACTCTTGAAAGGATTTGGTTGCATGACACTACCCTAAAAATTGGAGAATAAATTTTAAATAATCTTTACGTTTTTAAACCCTGAAGGGTTGCATGTAATGTTGTAAGGGGCCACTATCGATCCCTTTTATAAAAATAAATATATCTTTTTATAAAAAATAAAACTAAAACATATATTAAATTTATAACATCTTGATGCTAAAGCACGCAATAAAATATAAAGCAATAAAGCAAAAGCTTTCTAAAGATCCTACATATTGATTTATTCAATCGGGTTATTTTAAAATTGTTAATACGTTTCATTCTTCCATAGATTTATATGGAATCAAATTTAAAATGTAATTTTTTTTGTCTTGTAGAAAGTCGTCTCCGCCTGCATAAAATAGAAATCTACATATAATTTTTTTTCCGTCACGTGAATTCGCCCACACATCTTTTGACTTTTTTTTTTTTTTTTTGGGGTCGTTATGAAGTAATTTCCTATTGGCATTATAATTTTTTTATTTTTTATTTTTTATAATTATGAAGTTATTTAAAATATAAAATTTTGGAGGCTTTAATATCTCTAACATTTTTACCAATTAATAAGATTATATTATTATCAATTAATTTATTATGAAATAAATTAATATTAAAATATATGAATATCATTTTAATAGTTCGATAGTGTATATGAAAAGTTATTACCAAATTTTTTATATCAATATAAGTTGAAAATTATTAATTTTGTTTTATTTATCATATTATATGTATTGAGTTTTAAGGTTTTTTTTAAAGATATTAGTTTTTTTTTTTTTTTTTTTTAAATTTTTTTTTAAATTTTTTTTGTATTTGAATATAAAGAAATATTATAAAATAGTACAAATATATTATATATATTTCTTCCAACTTCATATTAATTAGTAATAATGACATCTATCTAACTACACTAATATATTGGATTGGGAACAATCTTTTCAAAAAAAAAAAAGAGGTCCAAACTACATTAAATGACCAATATATTATGAATTTTTAATTAAATTTTTTAAATAAAAAGGAAAAAACTTCCATCATACCAAACCTCATTATCCTATTATAAATTATTAAAAAAGTTAATTCTAAACTTATTTCATCTATCGATACACATAAATAATTATTATAATTGTTAATATATATGATAAATAACAAAATAAAAAATAAGAATAATAATTTTACTTATTAAAAAAAAATAATATAAATAATACTAAAAGTAATAATAATTATAATAAAAATATAATAATTTTAAAAATATTAAATTTTATTACAATTAATATATTTTTATAAAAATTATAAAATAATTTTATAAAAAAATATTAAAAATAATTTGTATCATCATTATCATTATGCACTATATTATTCACTTCTAATATTTAGATTGAATTATTCAATTATGCATCATATTTTAAAGGTGTTTATAATTTTTATTTTATTTTTTAAAAATAAATAAAAAATAAATACAAGCACACATCTTCATGCTCTAGCATACAATAGAATATGAAGCATAAAGAGAAATATTTCTAAAAGCTCCGACATATCTAACTTATTAAAGACCATCTCCATGCTTCTATGCTTTTTTCGTGTTTATTTTAAGGAGTGTCAATTTTATTGCATGAGGTCATAAAATACCATTTATAAAAAAACAAAACTTACACGTGGAGATGCTACTTTTTTTCTCAAAACCCACTCCATATGTTTCATTCCTCCATATGTCTTCTTCACATTTCAAATGCAATTTTGTTTTCATTAATGTTGTTTATTTTTGTTATATAATGTCATCTTTTTAGGCCATATAAAATAGAATTTAAGGGACAAGTGTTAAGATTTTTTTAAGTTTAGGGATTTAGATGTTATAGGTATAAAAATTAATTTATTTGAAAGTTTAATATATTTTTTGATTTAATATATTAAAATAAAAAAGTTATAATTTAAAATATAAATTTTGAAATGTATTTAAAAAATGTTATTTAATATTTTTTAAATTAAAAATAAAGAATTTTTTTTTTGAAATTAGGAACATTATATCTTAAAATAAAAATAAATAGACAAATTCTAATACATCCATATATCATTTTTAGTTTGAAAATATAATAAATCAAGTTTAAGGACTAAACCAATCTAAAAAAAATCAAAAAATAACAAACCCAAGGATTATAAAAAAAATACCCTCAAACCTGAAAATAAAACTAACATGAAAAACAAGAAAGAAACAAATAATAGTGGTCAACAAGTAAAATAAACCAATAAACTACTATAACAAACTATTTTTATGAGAGCCTCTTTTTTTCAATTTTCTATTTGAGATATATAATTCAAGAATCTAATTCCTTTTTACCTCTTTCTTTCTTCCTTTTTACTAGCTTCCACTCATTCACCTCCTCTATATTTGACAATATGAGGATAGATAACTCCAAAGCAACTTTTGGAATTTGAGTCAAATGAGAATCTATTAATCTTCCTCCTAAGAACATATAATTAAATATATATATATATATATATATATATATATATATATATATATATATATATATAGTTAAGATAATAATATATATTGATATAATGTAATTATGGTATATAATAATAAACTAATTATTAAAATGATAACATATAATTAATGATATGATTAAATATTGTAAGGTAAAACTTAGGAAACTAATATATATTATTGTGAAAATTATTATAAAAGACAAAAAAAAATTTAATTAGTCTATCTTAATTTAAAAAACAATTTCAACTCTTAGAAAAATTTGATCTATTGCCTCCTGTTTGATCTAAAAGTTATCCATCATGTGAACTAGCCAAGGCAACTACTGACTTTTTTTGGTCCTTATATGTAATTCTTTTGAGTTTATAATTTATTTTATTTTATTTAGGTCTTTTAATATTAACATATTTTTAGGAGGATATTATCTTTATTTGTATATATTATCATCTCTAAATTTTATGATAGAGAAATAATTGATCGATCGATTATATATGTTAGAATTTGATATTAATTTTTTTTCTTATATAATTCATGAAAAATAAATATTAATTTAATTTTTTTGAAAAACTTATTATTCTTTTCATAATGGTTGATATATTTTTTGGTCTATGTAGGGTAAGTTTCATATTATTTTAAATCAACATTTTTGGGGGCCAAAGAGAATGTGATAGGTGGATTTTTTTATGAATTAAATATTTGCCTAAAGTCAAATGTTTTGGTTATTTTTGAATTAGAAAAAGATGGCATGCACGAGCATACATTGATGTCATGGCGTGTGATGATTTTGGTGGCAATGTGCCTTGACATATGTGCTATGTGCATATATTTTTTATTTATAAAATCATTTGTTCATTCAATTGATGTTGTTCTTTCATTTAAGAGGGTGTTATTGAGTTGTTGAAACAAACCCAAGTTGGTCAACATTATTTTGTACAAAATAAGGGTTCTTTCCTTGTTTGATCTTGCATTAAATAGATTTCAACACTGTGCTTAAATGGTAAGTTAGTTTAATCACATAATTTAGTTACCAAGATCCATAGTTAAAAAATAATGACAATGTTGAACAAATAGAAAATATAATCCCTTATGGAATGTTATCAAGATCATTCCACCAAGCAACCCCAAAATACTTAAGAGAATAATAAGGAAAATTTCCCTATCATAGATCACAAATCAATCTGTAAGATTATTAAAGATATTAAGCATACAAAGTCTCCTAAAAGTGTATTCAATCCCTATGCAAGGGTTCTTAGACATGTTTCCTTCATTAGAGTTGTTAAGAAACAATCAAAGTGAAGAGATTGGTATTACCATTTAATCTCTACAAGGTTAAAATAACTCTCTCAAATTATATTTATTCATCCTTTACTTACTAGTGTATTTAGGATTAATATATAACCTTTTATTATTGAGATAAGGTAACCTATAAAAGAGATTTGAGACAACGTGTCTCTTATAGAAAATAAGAGAATGATACAACTTGATAAATCCACCAATTTAACAAGAGGAAACCATTCCTTAAATCACACATACATAATATGTAAGTTATTAAAAAAAATACATCATAAATTTTACCATAACAAGAATAAAAGAGATGGGTAATCTCCATAAATTGTGACAAATAGAAAAATCTTATTATATATTCCCACTTTCATATTATTTTACATGTCTATAAGTATTCCTTCTTTATAACATGGATTAAAACCCAAATGATACCTTTAAAATTTAAATGAACCTCTTATAGAAATACACTCTAAACGAGTGAAGTTCATTTAATAAGGCAAACACCAAACAACCCATAACACATAATTTGAATGTAGGAATGTAAATATTGGAATGATTCCAGACTTTTCCACTCTAAGGAATGCCCGATAGATACTAATGAAGGAAATATCAATCTAGATATACTTTACAAATGAGGTTAAGCAACCAAGAATCATACTTTTTGATCCCTTACTAGTTTAATTTTCCATTAAACCTTCACTAAAAATTTTAGTAATAAGGGTTAGCACAGTGTTGAGTAAGGTTATCCTAAATGTTAACCATTCAAATATATTAGCTTGGTTAGGAACCCTCAACAATAAAATAATATATTCATTGATTAGGCATCCATGTATTCATATATGCAATTAACACCCTGAATGAATCTATATATATTTAGTTGTTACAAATATATAGAAGCAACTATTACACACAATCATGCAAATAATACATGTTCAACTATACAAGGTACAATCAACCATCCAAGGTACCTAATATCAACAATTCAACATCTATGATTATCCACGCTAATGCATACTATAACTTAGTCATTTGAATGCATACAATTAGCCACTCAAGTGCATATAAAATCAGCCATTTTCAATGCATGCAGAAATACTCATTTGAATACATATACTAATGCTTAGATTAATATTTTTGAATGTATTAGCAGTAAAAAAAATAATACAACTTAGCCTTTTAAAATTTATCCACACTCAACCATATGAATATTGTTTTCATAACCATTAAATGTATGTTTGTGTCCAATAATACAATGCATGAAATCAACCATGCCAAGGTGTTTTTTGAACCATACCAAAATGAAATACCTATTCATTAAAGGCATACTATAAATAACCCACACATGAATATGCACATGTCATTCAAGATATATTTAAACCATAGTTTTAAGGTATGAAATCAGTCATGGTAATACATGCACAAGTCAACAACATATGCACAACCTTTTAAGAATGGTCCAACCACACCAAATTTTTTAGAAGCCAAACAAACATATGTATGAGCATTAAATACAAATGACTATCCCTACAAGCATTTATATAATATAAATCATCCATTGTAATACATGTTTCCAACTACACAAAGAGTGCATTAACCCAACCATTATAATGTATTCATAGGTTATTGAACAACTTGATCACAATGCATATTAAAGGTTCATATAACCAAAATCCTACCAATGTATAAGCTACACTTTTTCTTGTACACATGGCCATACAATCCATCTAAGAGTATTTCAGCCATATGAATGTATGCATATGCCATAAAAATACATGCATATATTTAGTGAATATAAAAATTAGCTACGCAAAGGGGAGTTTTCATAAGAAATACATTCATGTTTGAATCTAAACACTCGATTGAGGATTTTTTTTAAATAATTGACATACATCCTTTTCTAAATAATTTAGCAAATAATTTCCAGCCATCCACTATTCTAGAATTCTCCCAAACATTTCACACTATCTTATTTCAGGTAAATAAACAAATAATTTCCAACCATCCACTATGATGGAAATATTTCAAACAATTCACACACATTCTCTTTCAATAAATTTATCAAATAATTTATAGATCAAGATTAAACTCTTTAACTCATTAGCATGAAGGAATTTCAACTTGTTTATGGTACTGATTCATATACGCATACCAAAGCATGAATATGAGGGCATGTACCTTAAACCAAATATTTAAAATTTTCACAAAAGGGATAAGAACTTGCCTAGATAAATAAACTTCCTTATTTCCTTAATTCCTTAGCTTGCCTTGGCTTCTCTACCATTCAACATTTTTCTCTTTAAAAAAAATGCATTCATATTATAATTTGATTTTCTTCCTAACTACTAAATAAAAAATTACTTCCAATATGCGTTTCCAAGGACAAGCAAAGGAGAATAAAACCTAAAAATCATTTATTATATCTCTTTACCATTTATGATCATCAAAGACCTTTATTTTGGGTTCAAAGTTTAGTTGAAATAATATAAAATTAGATAATAACTACACTATGTTCTTTTATCAAATAGGTAGAGATCAGCCATTAAATTTTGTTAAGAAATATTTTTCAACTATATTCAATTTATATAAAATATGTGCTATATATGCATACATAAATAAGCATATATGAACCCATATCTTGTTGAAAATCCCCAATTTAATTGTCACAATGTGATTGTAATTGAAATGCATAAATATTAAGCAGAATTGAAAGATAACTTGCCCAGGATACTTCTTACATTGCTTCTACGTATTCCAATGGAATGTTATAAAAGTCCATTACATCCATTTCACCCCAAAAATCATTTTTTTACAAGCATCTAGAACCCTTCAAAATTCAATGAATTCCTCTATTAACAAGTAGATAAGATTTTAGGTTCATTACCAGTTGAAACTATATGTATTTGGCCTCCAAAAATGGTCAATTACCTCTTTTATGGTGGTGGCCATGCCCTAAGTAGAGTAAAATTAAAAATTTACAATAGGGTATAGACATCCATCTACTAATAATTAAAAAAATTGAAAATATCAAATGCCTTGATATTCATGTATGCAAATTATGGAAGCACACAAAACACCCACAAATTTTTATCATTTCTCTACTACCAACACATGACATGTATAATATGTAGCTTAGACTTCAATCTACCATGACATCCTCCTCACTCATCTTATTTTAGAAGTTTCTTTCACAAGTTATAAATCCTATTTAGGCTTCTCCCAATTGGCTTTTTGGTCAATAATGATAACAATAATAATAATAATAATAAAAGATTGATAATAGATATAATATTTACCATATTTTGATATTTATAAAAATTAATTTCTAATGCTATAAATAATTGGTACAAATTTTAACCTAATCCATTCATAGACTATATAAAAATCATGACATATGTTAAATTAAATTCTTTAATTTAACCCTTCATAATAGATATTTTTAATGATTTTTAAAATTTTGTGCTCAATGCCTTTATGAGGCTCTAGAAAATAATATAGAGAATATATAAAGGATTAACACATTAGTCATAGAAGAGTTATTCATGCAAAGCCTTCACCATAATAACTTGGGTTGTGATATCCTCCCTCTTGAAAGAGGCACCATCCTAGTGACTAAGGATAAAATAAATAGATCATGACTAGATTTATATCACAATGGACTCTTATCTAGGATTAAATACCTCTAGAGGGTTTTCTATAGAAGAATGTCACACACACGGACACATGCACACACGCATGCACACACACATGCACACACACACACACACACACACACACACACACACACACACACACACACACACACACACACACACACACACACACACACACACACACACACACACACACACACACACACACACACACACACACACACACGGGTTCGTGTTTATAATCTCTAAGCTCTATAAAGGTGCATTTGTTTCCCAATAGGATAACCTTAATATCTTTATCCCTAGCTAAAATTTTAGGTTCATTACCAGTTGAAACTATATGTATTTGGCCTCCAAAAATGGTCAATTTCCTCTTCCATGGTGGTGGCCATGCCCTAACTAGAGTAAAATGAAAAATTTACAATAGGGTATGGACATCCATCTACTGATAATTAAAAAAATTAAAAATATCAAATGCCTTGATATGCATGTATGATAATTATGGAAGCACACAAAACACCCATAAATTTTTATGATTTCTCTACTGCCAGTACATGACATGACATGTATAGTATATATCTTAGACTTCAATCTACCATGACATCCACCTCACTCATCTTCTTTTAGAAGTTTCTTTCACAAGTTATAAATCCTATTCAGGCTTATCCCAATTGACCTCTTGGTTAACAATAATAATAATAAAAGATTGATAATAGATATAATATTTACCATATTTTGATCTTTATAAAAATGATTTTTTAATGCTATCAATAATTGGTTAAAATTTTAACCTAGTCCATTCACAAACTATATAAAAATCATGACATATATTAAATTAAATCCTTTAATTTAACCCTCTATAATAGATATTTTTAATGTTTTTTTATAATTTTGTGATCAATGCCTTTATGAGGCTCTAGATAATAGTATAGGGAATATAAAAAGGATAAACACATTAATCATAGAAGATTTATTCATGCAAATCCTTCACCATAATAACTTGGGTCGTGATATCCTTCCTTCCTAAAAGACGCACCATCCTAGTGACTAAGGATAAAAGAAATAGATCATGAATAGATTTATATCACAATGGACTCTTAGCTAGGAGTACATACCTCTAGAGGGTTTTGTAAAGAATATTTTCACACACACACACACACACACACACACACACACACACACACACACACACACACACACACACACACACACACACACACACACACACACACACACACACACACACACACACACGGACACACACACACACACACACGGGTTCATATTTATAATCTCTAAGCTCTATAGAGGATCATTTGTTTCCCAATAGGACCACCTAAATATCCTTATCCCTAGCTAAAATTTTAGGTTCATTATCAGTTGAAAGTATATGTATTTGGCCTCCAAAAATGGTCAATTGCTTTTTTCATGGTGGTGGCCATGCCCTAACTGGAGTAAAATTAAATATTTATAATAGGCCATGGACATTCATCTACTACTAATAATAAAAATTGAAAATATCAAATGCCTTGATAAGCATGTATGCAAATTATGGAAGCACATAAAATACCAATGAATTTCTATCATTTCTCTACTACCAACACATGACATGTATAACATGTAGCTTAGAATTCAAGCTTCCATGACATCCCCCTCACTCCTCTTCTTTTAGAAGTTTCTTTCCCAAGTTATAGATCCTATTCAGCTTCTCCCAATTGACCTTTTGGTCAATAATAATAATAATAATAATAATAATAATAATAATAATAATAATAATAATAATAATAATAATAATAATAATAATAATAATAATAATTTGATCTTTATAAAAATCAATTTATAATGCTATCAATAGTTTGTTAAAATTTTAACCTAGTCCATTCATGGACTATATAAAAATTATGACATATATTAAATTAAATCCTTTAACTTAATCCTTCATAATAAATATTTTTAATGATTTGTATAATGTTGTGCTCAATGCCTTTATGAGGCTTTGGATAATAATATAGATAATACAAAAAGGCTTAACACATTAGTCATAGAAGAGTTATTCATGCAAATCTTTCACCATAATAACTTGGGTCGTCATATACTTCCCTTCTGAAAGAGGCACCCTCTTAGTGATCAAGGATAAAATAAATAGCTCATGACGAGATTTATATCACAATGGACTCTTAGCTAGGAGTAAATACATCTAGAGGGTTCTATAGAGAAGAATGTTAAACAGACACACACACACACACACACACACACACACACACATGGGTTCATACTTATAAGCTGTAAGCTCTATAAAGGTGCATTTATTTCCCAATATGACCACCTAAAGATCCTTATCCCTATATAAATGTCATGTTTATTTTAAGAGTATGATCAGCTATATATTGATTTTAATAGTATACTAGTTTACAAAAAGTAGAGCAACTAAGTGTAAAATCAAAATTCTTAAAATAAGAGATTCATTTTTTTATGTTTTCTTAAATAAAGATTCATAAATTTCTATAACAAATAGATAAAGGATCAAATCAAATCATCTAATAATAGTTATACTGCAAGGTTTTTGACATTTTGAACCTCGTATGAGAAAAGGTCATGTATTAGAAAACTCATACATACTTTTTTTTATGTATTATCTCATATATTTTTAGCATGATTTTAAAAATCAAAATGAGAGTTTTGAAACTAAAATAGTTTCATATTGAAATTTATTTGATAGTATAGACATAGTATCTAAGAAACTAGCAATTTTATAGTTGAAATTGAAATATCTTGAATTTTTCTACTCAATTACCAACCTATAATTTAAGACAACTTATTTAACATAAAATAACCAAATCTGAGGCATTTTCCATAAAAATTAGTTACATCCCAAGCATAACTTTTTAATATTCACCATAAAATATAAACCATTATATTATTCATACTTGTTATGTGGTCCTTTCACCACTTTTAATTATGATTTGCACATAATCTCTTATCATTCATCTCAAAATGAAATTAACACCCAACCAACCATATTGCTATTATTACTAAAATTTGGATCAAACATGGGTCAGTACACCATCCTGCACCGACCACACTGAACATTAGAGAGGCCATTCAAGGTAGTCACATGCAACCCTTCAATTTTTCATCATGTTCTCCATTAAATTTGTGAGATCACATGATGGCTATATGGATCCTAATCCCACCATCATTTTACAAATACTTCTTCGTAGCACGTAAAAATTTCAAAACTGCTTGATCAAAACATTATATTGCCCCTTTAAAGCATATACATACATGTTAGTCATGCCTTTAAATAAATTAAAATATAATTTGAAAAATATTTTTCATGTGTGTGTGTGTGTGTGCGCGTGCGTGCATGTGTGTGTGTGTGTGTGTGTGTGTGTGTGTGTGTGTGTGTGTGTGTGTGTGTGTGTGTGTGTGTGTGTGTGTGTGTGTGTGTGTGTGTGTGTGTGTGTGTGTGTGTGTGTGTGTGTGTGTGTGTGTGTGTGTGTGTGTGTGTGTTTGTGTGTGTGTGTGATAACATAGCATGCTTCCATTTACAACCTAATATATGATTATATTATAACATGTATAACCTTACTCTAATACCTAAGATTCTAATGTATAGGATCAACTAATGCTTCAAAAGGATACATCAAGGAATTCAGTTATAGGTTATTTTTACAAAAACCTTAGAAAGGGTGTTAAGATAACACATAATCTACAAAGTGACCATTATGTATGAAGACCCCACAACCAACTTATGGTACACATGATACAAACACGTGAATGAATCCATTGGTTGCCTTATGTAAAGGGAAAAAGAGTATTTATATCCTATGAGAGAATCCACTTCCTAACCCATATATCTAGTCTAAATAAATATGGATATAATTATTCTCCACCCTTAACCTCAAAATTTCATCAATGTTCATCATTAGATCAGCGATGCAAAATTACACCACATAATATAACATTATACCCTGATAGATTTAATTAATAGAGGTTGATTTTTAAAGGAAAATTTTACATCACAAAGTAGTTCATGATCCCATTTATTTATATCAAGAGTTAACAACGTAAGGTCACACTTATTCTACGACATATACATGAAATAATTATGAAATAATGTTTTAAAACATAGATAGATTATGAAGTTTCATGGTCCAACATAACAACATATAATTTAGAGGTTTAGATAACCTACAACAATTTTACATGCAATGAAGGAACCATGTGGAATAGGATACACAGGTTTATTTAGCAATTTTGATAATTTATGCTGAAGATATTTTCACATCACAACACACACTTACAAATTAAGCACAAGGGTCCATAAATTATATCAGTATAGATGATTTTTAGATGGCATCTTAGATAACATAAAATATCCATCATTTATGATAGTATGCTCAATTATAGGGATCTCAATTTTACCATCAACTTCTTTCAAGGAAGGGTGTGTTGCAATAGATCCCATTAATATATATCCTTGAGAACCAAAAATAATTTACACCTCATGGATTTGATGGTTTAAAATTCCAATTAATAATAATATATGCTTAAAACTTTTTATTTTTCCCAAGAAACACACCCACATTCACCCGCACCTGGTCCTCTATGAATGAGTCACACCCTCAATCCTCCAAAGAATGTCATCTACCTCAAGTATCATATTAGGGCTCATATAAAAAATCCATCATAAGACACTAAGTTTTTATCATTTCATTCCAACATCAAGATTTTATGACCAGTCCCCTAATTGACCTGCTCAACAACCTAAAGGTTGACTAGTGTATCTTGTCCTATGTAGTGTGGCCTTGGGAATGGTGGACTTAGCTAAGGCTCAAGGTGAAGGTTATATTACTACCATGAAAATTAAAACTTCCCACAATCATTAATTTAAACTAAAATTCATATATTCTATCACTTAGATATCATAGAACATAGTACTTATTGATTTTTAGTTTACATGATGGTTGTAATCAACTAACCATAATAGTGTTTCAGCTATAAAGATCTTTGTAGTCTTGCATACAAGTCCATTGCTTTGATCAAAATATTTCTCCCCAATCATCAATCATAATCATTTATTTAAAAAATTTACATGTATATAACCAATCACTTATAATGACACATAAAGGCAATAAAATCATACACCTACTTGTCATAGCTATTAAAAAAAACACTACATAAAATCAATAATTAATTATGATTATGAATTCAATTTATTTCTAATTATCCAAGATACATCATCAATAATAGTAGTATCTTATTTTATAATTTTTTTAATAAATTCTAGCATTACTTCATAAGGATTTATTAATATTTCTTTGCATTTGTTCTTTACTTACACCACCTTATAAGGGTAGATTTGGTTTAGAATAGCCTTGCCCAACCATGATCATCTTATGCATGTTGAGGTGTCTTACTCAACTTAAGGACACTCATTACAAGAGTGATATAATATCTTAATAATTCATGCATTTGAGTATATATTGTATAGGAGTATTCAATTTATATGAACAAAATATTATAAAAATTATTCTTATAATAGTTACTAATTATGCTGAGATCAACAAACCCGAACATTTTTCTAATTTTTAATATGGCTCAAGGACCCATCATTTATGTTATCAATAAAATATCAACATTCAGTCTATAAAACCATTTTGATATTGATTATAAATTCACTACCATAGAAAGAATAGTGCTTCACAAGCAGTAGTCATGAAACAAATCACTCTCTTAGCTTATTCTTGTGCCACACAAATCCCAACAATAATCTTGGATACCAATCTAATCTCACTAACCTTTTTATCCTTACTTCATATTTTATTCTTTTGTTATCTAAAAATATTATATTTAGTAACAAGGGTATCAATTTTAGATATCCCAATTCAAAAATCAATTTATTAGTTAAGGGCAAATATAGTTAACATGCCAAGAATCATAATATGAAAACTTCACCAAGTTTCCAATTAGGTCCTTAAGATAACATTAAGGCCTACTAATTCCATTTAACACTTCACTTAATAATAATTAAAGGTAGCCTCATAAATCACATAAGATATATGAAATAACTCCAGTTATAACTTATTCCAATATAAGACTTACGAGATTAATTCCCATATTAACAAACCACTAGAAAATATGTCAATATTCATACAACTCATCAAGTGGTTTGGATAATCAAAATTGATTTCAAGGTATTTCTCGTCTAACACTAATTATTAATTTTCCTTAATGTATATCCAATGTAATGGTATTGATAATCAAAAAACATTCAAGTCTATTAATTCAAAAATCTCAAATCAATCCCTAACTAATGAAGAAACGAAAAAAGATGATTGACTCAAGTAAATTAGGTTCACTCTCTCCTCAACTAACCTCCCAGGCATAAGTCATTCCATAACCCTTCAAATATTTAATACTACAAAAAAATTTCAATAATTGTCAAATAATTATTCTAAATTCCAATAATGGTATTTTATCATATTGACTCAGCCATACAGGTTAATTGGTAGTCAAACAAGACTCATAATAATACAACCCAAAATTGGAAAAGGGTGAATTCAGCCATGGCTATGGAGATCAACATATTATGGTTAAGGAATCATTAAGAACCCATAGGGTTCTAAAATGAAAGTGTTATTTCTCATTTGACTCATAGATACACAACAAGTATACTACCAACAATCACAATTTTGATATAAAGTGCACTAAGTTATTTCTCTTGGTTAAGAATATTTTTCCTTCAAAACTTTTATATCACAAGCTTTAACATGAAGTGAAATGAACCCACATTAATTCACATTTTCCCCCAAAATAAGGATTCTTTCGTAGTTCAATCTTACATTACAAAGATTTCAATAGTGTTCTTGAATGGTAACTCAGTTTAAGCACATAATTTGGTTACTAATATCTACTGCTATTAAATAATGAAAATGTTGAACAAATACGGAATACAATTCCTTATGGAATATTATCAAGATCATTCCACCGAACTGCCTCAAAATACTTAACAAAATTATAAGACAATTTTGCTAGTTTATATCATGAATGAATCTATAAGATTATTAAACATATTAAGCACATAAAGTCTCCCAAAAGTGTATTTGATCCCTATGAAAGTGTTCTTAGACATGTTTCATTTATTAAAGTGGTGAAAAAATAGTCAAAGTGAAAAGATTGATATTGATTTTTAATCTATATAAGGCTAAAATAACTCTCTAATATCATATTTAGTCATACTTCACTTATTAGTGCACATGGGATTTATATATAACCTTTTATTATTGAGATAAGGTAACATATAAAAGAGATTTGAGACAAAATGTCTCTTATAAAAAATAGGAGAATGATACAACTTGATAAATCCATCAATTTAACAATAATAAACCATTCCTTAAATCACACGTACATAGTATGTAAGTTATCATAAAAAAGACCTCATTTCCTTTCTCACAATAAGATTAAAAGAAATGGGCAATCTCCATAAATTATGATAAATATATAGAGCTTATTATATATTCTCACTTTCATATTATTTTACATGTCTATAAATATTCCATCCTTATAACAAGGAATATTACCCAAATTATACCTTTATAATTTAAATCAATCTCTTATACGAATACACTCTAAATTAGTGAAGCTCATTTAATAAGGCAAACACTAAACAACCCATAGTAAATAGTTTGAGTGTAAGAAGGAAAATATTGAAATGATTCCACACTTTTCCATTCTAATGAGTGCATGATAGATACTAATGAAGAAAATATAAATCCATACATACTTTGTAAACCAAGTTAAGCAATCAAGAATCATACTTTTTTATCACTTACTAATTTATTTTTCCACTAAACCTACAGTAAGAATGTTAACAACAAGAGTCAGTACAATGATGAGCAAGGTTATCTTAGATGGTAACCATTCATATATATTAGCTTGGTTAGGAAGTCTTAACAATAAAATAATATCTTTTTTTGATCAGGCATCTATTTTAATGATAATTATAATTAACAAAGTGAATGCATCCTATATACATTTAACTATTTCAAATACATAGAATCAACTATTGCAAAAAATCATGCAAATAATACATGTTTAGCCATGTAAGGTACAATCAAATATTTGAGATTCATAATTTCATCCATTTACTATGTACAATTATCCATGATAATGCATACTTTACATTAGTCATTTGAATTCATACACTGAATTATTCAATTGAATATAAAATCAATCATTTAGATGCATATAGATAGTTATTCAATGCATACAGAATCAATCATTAAAATGCATATACTAATGGTTAGATTAATATTTCCAAATGTATTCATAGTCATAAAAATGCCACAAATTATCTTTTTAAATATATGCACTCCCAACCATATGAAGAGTGTTTTCATAACCATTAAATGCATGTTTGTATCCAACTATACAATGTATGAAATAAGCAATGTCAAAGGTGTTTTCTCAACTATATAAGAGTGAAATAGCTAACCACTAAAGGCATAAAATAAATAACCCACACATTAATATTCATAGGACATTCAAAATATATTTAAGCCATGATTTTAAGGTATAAGATCAGTCATGGTAATGCATGCACAAGTGAACATTCTATGCACAACCTTCCAAGAATGGTTCATCCATACCAATGTTTTTACAAGAAAAACAATCATATGTGCAAGTATTAAATATGAATGATCAGCCATATAACCTTTTATATAGTATAAATCATCCATTCTAATACATTTTTCCAGCTACATAAAGTGTGCATTAACCCAACAATTATAATGCATGCATAGGTCATTTAATAACTTGATCACAATGCATACTAAAGATGCATACAACCAAAAAACTGCTAATGCACAAGATATAATTATTCTTGAACACATGGCCATAAAATCCATCTTATATTATTATAGCCATATGAATGTATGCACACACCATAAAAATACATCCATATATTTACGGCATATAAAAATTAGCCATAGAAAGGGGAGTTTTCACAACAAATACATGAGTGTTTAAATCCAACCATTGCATTGAGGAATTTTGTCAAATAATTAACATGCATGCTTTTCCAAACAATTTCCATCCATCCACTATCATGGAATTTTGTCAAACATTTCACACCATCTTCTTCCAAGTTGTTTAGTAAAAAAATTTAACTATCCAGTATGGTGGAATTTTATCAAACAATTTACACACATCCTCTTCCAATAAATTTATAAAATAATTTATAGATCAACAATAAACTCTTTAAATCATTATCATGTAGTAATTTCATCATATTTATGGCACTAGTTCGTATACACATACCAAAGCATAAGTGTAAGGGCCTATGGCTTAAATTGAGTATTTATTATCTGACTTGTTATGGCTGAAAATAAAACCAATATATATAAAATTTTAAAAAATAAGATAAGACCTTTCCTTGAATATGTAACCTTCATTCTTTCCTTAATTCACTGGCTTGCCTTGGTTTCTCTAGTATGCAACATCTTTCTCTTTCATTTAGATAAATACAGTTAGATTAGAATTTGACTTTATTCCTAAATACATAATAAATAAATTCTTTCCATATGTGTTTCAAAGCTTTGTCAATTTGAAAATAAAATCCATAAATCAATTTTTTTTAATCCCTTTATCATTGAAGAACAACAAACTCCTTTATTTAAGGCTAAAATTTTAATTCAAATAATATCAAATTAGATACAGACTACACTCAGTTATTTTGTCAAATAGTTGTATATCAATGATTAAATCTTGTTAAGAAATATTTTGCAACCATATTCAATTTATATAAAATAAAGTTTTATATATGCATATATAAATAAGCATATATGAACCCATATCTTATTGGAAACCCCCAATTTAATTGCCATGATGGTATTGTAATTGAAACACATAATAATTAAGCAAAAAGGAAAGATTACTTGATTGGGATATTTCTCACATTGCTGGTAGGTATTCCAATGGTACTTTATAAAAATACAATGCATCCATTTCACCCCAAAAATTATTTTTGACAAGCATCTACAACCCTTCACAATTTCATGAATTCCTCTATTGACAAGTAGCTAAAATTTTAGGTTCATTACCAGCTGAAACTATATGTATTTGGCCTAAAAAATTAGCCATTTGCCTCTTTACTAGTGGTGGCCACGCCCCATCTAGAGTAAAATTAAGGGTTTACAATAGGGAATGGACATCCATCTACCCATAATTAAAAAAAATCATAAAATATCAAATGCTTTGATATGCATGTATGTAAATTATAGAAGCACACAAAATGCCTATGAATTTATGTCATTTATATGCTTCCAAAACTTTTCATGTCTACTATGTAGCTTAGGCATCTAAATTCCATGACATCCCCTCACTCCTCTTGTTCCATATATCTCTTTTGCAAGTTAGTAACACTTTTCGGGCTTTTCCCAATTGACTTTTTGGTCAATAATAAGTAAAAAAAAATATTGATACTAGAAATAATATTTGCTATGTTTTGATATTTATAAAAAAATATATATAATTTTATCAATAATTAGTTTAAATATAAACCAAACCATTCACAGACTATAGAAAAATCATAACATATATTAAACTAAATCCTTTAATTTAAACCTTGGTAGTTAATATTTTTAAGGATATTTATAATTTCATGTTCAATACCTTTATGAAGATCTGAATAATAATACAAAAAAATATTAAAAGGATTTAAACATTAGTCAAAGAAGACTTATTCATGTGAGTCCTTCACCATAATAACTTGTGTTGTGGCATCCTTGTGTTTTCAATCATCGTGGTTTTGAAGTTGAATTTTACTAGGTTTAATATTTTCAATGGGATATTTTATTCAAGGGAATATTTTCTTAAGAATAATTGTGTATATTTAAAAACTATATGTTTTATGTATTTTGTTTTTAATTTAATTAAAGACTATTATTTTTAGCATTTTTAAGCTTCTAAAAGTTATGATATGAAAAAATAGAGGGTTTGTGAATAAATAATGTGGTGAACCTACTTGTCTTTGGAGTAAAGGATTGTTGTGGATATTTTAGGATGTTTTATTTTCATTTTTATATATTTGAAATTGTTATGGTTTTATGTTTAAAAATATATCTTTTTCATGAATTTGTTTGCGTTTTTTCATTTTATCTAAGGAGTTGGTGTGTTGTGTGATATATACAAAGGTTAATGATTTGAATTCTAGTTTTATCATGTATGTTTTATCTAATAACTATTTTACAGTCAATAATTATGTAGGTTAAAAATGGGTAGGTTTTCCATAGTTTTTATTTTTATTTTTTATTTTTTATTTTATTTTTAAATTTAGTCAAAGGCTGGGGGTTTTAGTGCTTTCAAGAGTTTGTAATTTATGGCAAGAAAAAATCAGCTTTACTTAATTGATTAAGTAAAAAACCAATTTATCCTTCCTCCATACTTATTTTGGTTTTTCTTTTAGAGGTTTTTGGGTTTTTAAGTGTTTTTTCCTTTTTATTTTATTTTTATGTTAATTTTTTTTTAAAGTGTTAATGTTTTTTTAAATTATTTTTCCCCAAATTTTACTCATTTTGTGTTTAAATAATGTTCTGTTCATGCATGGGTATTGGTTTTTTTCTATTGAAGGTTAGGGTTGTACATCCCACACTCTCTGAAACTCTGAAGGTTTTGGAATAAAATTTAATTATATATAATTTTTTAGATGAATGTTTTCTTTGGAAGAATAATGTAGATTTGAAAACTGTGGGTTTCATAGTCTTTTAATTTGATTAAAGTTGGGTTTGTTTTTGGGATTGTACAATCTAAAATAATAAAATAGAAAAAAAAAACATTGAATAAAATCTCTATAATATTGTTTATTTTTATAGATACTTGTTCTTATGTTTTATTTTTTGCTAGTATTTTTACTTTTGCTTTTATGTTTGTTTTTACATTACTATGTTTTATATTTGTTTGTAATAGAATATTTGTGAACTTAGTTTTTTATTTTAGTTTTTTCAATGTTTAGTATTGATGACAAAACAAGGGACCTATGTGGTTGAACTGGTGACAAGTATATACATTGTTTGCTTTTGTTTTTCAAGTGAATTTTTAATTCAATTGATTTGTTAGGTTTTTCATTTCTGTAATTGTCACTTTTGGTATTTGATGGTCGAATTGGAGTAG